>JAQISU010000021.1:4882500-5492500 GCA_029339505.1 Unio delphinus | reverse complement strand
GGCATGTTGGCTGCAGACATCATAGTAATATGACTGAAAAATTGTTTAAGCTACATTAAAAATCCTAATCACACACCTACACTTTTTTGAAAATTTCAATTTCAAAATTGTTCAATAATCCTTTGATGTACTGTCAGTATTTGAACCCTATTACTAACTTGCATTTGTGTGAATGTCTGTCTTTGTTAGTTACTTTGGGATTGAGCTAATCCTTTGTACTTTGAGTATGTTACTATCTAACATCAGACATTGACTAATGTCTGTATGGTCTTTTGCAGCATGTGCAAAGTATACTGTGCTTCCCCTTGCAGCTGTGCTTTGCAAAATCAACTTTGTCCACCAGAAGTTCAAATTTTAGTTTTGCTGGGTGTGGCTTGCTTCACAAATGACTTGTCCTTCACTGAATAACAGCTGTGTTTTGACATTCTGCATTCATAAATGAATCAACATTCCACTATTCTAACTACCAAAAATAATAATGCTGTACATTTAAATAAGGACTAAAATCTGACTTCAAAGACTCTTGTCAATGATCAAAGACTAGCCAATAATCTTGTGAAAGATGACATGAGCATTATCATTCAGGGCAAGAAAGTGTAATAAATTATGTTTCTCTTTGATGTACCTAACTTCAAACAAACCGAGTTATTCAGATTGGTGTATTTTACCAATGCAAATTAGCCTACCGAGTTGTTCAGATTGGTTTATTTTTACCAATGCAAATTAGCCTAATGGGGTCTCTCACAGCAATACTTGAAGATCTTGTTTATATAGCCCTTGCAATTTATCAATCAGTTAAGTATCTCTGCATGGTGGTTGTTTATCTCACTGTTGTTACCTTTAATTTGCACAATCAACTGTATAAACTGCTAATGGTGTCAGGAAAAGTCTCTTTTTTTTTTCTTTATAAGATTATTGGTAATCGTGTTTTTAAAACACAGCTGGGTTGGAAGTTTTAAGAGTCCAAAAATCATGTTTTTAAAACAGCTGGTTTGGGGCTTTTAGAATCCAAAAATAATGTTTTTCACATGACATGTCATGGTCTGGCAGGTATGGTATTTTGAAAATCATGCTGTACATATAATATATGGACAATCTGTTGAACAGAAAAATGAAAGAAGTATATTTATGTTGAACTTAAATGTCATAGGTGCCCCTACACAAGTATATTGTCATTCTTATTAGAGTGCTTGGTGGTTGATGTTGATTACATTTTACAATTATTACTTTACAGTTAATGAAGGTGGGAAAAAATCGCAAGCCTTTCCCATTCTAGTCAGCTTGATTACAATTGAAAATTATTTGGCAACAGTAATTAATGAAGGAGCGAAAACAAATTATAACTAAGTCTAATATAGACCAGTCAAATTTTTGAAATCTGTTTCTGTTTTCAGCTGACCAGGCCATAAGGCCCATTGAACTGGCAGTATGGTGGAGCTACTGGCATGCATTATCTGCCATGCATCATCTATCTGTAATTTATTTGTTCAACTCGTCATAAACCACTGGACCGGTTTGAATTAAATTTAGCAGAAAGCATCAGGGTATAAAGTCCCTTCAGATATTCACAAATGATTCAAATCTTCAATCAGTTTTTGTTACTATAACTTATATAGATGAACCTTTAAACGACTTCTCCAAAACCACTGAACAGAATTTGCCTAGAAATTGGCAGAATGCATATTGGTATAAAGGCTTTTTCTTACTTTTTTCCAGTTTTGTTTTTCTCTTTTTTTTAAAATCTTTTTTTGCTCACCTCTATAAAGTAGAGGTAAACTATTATAATGTGCTTAGTGTCTGCATTTATGTGTGTGTGTGTGTATGTGTGTGTATATTTATATATATATATATATATATATATATATATATATATATATATATATATATATATATATATATATATATATATATATATATAATGTTGTACCTAGATTCATGAAGGTTGATAAGATGCATTGTGATAAATACTAAACCTTCATCACATAAGAGGTCAGTGTGACCTGTTTCTCATGGTTTGCTGATTGGTTAAATTTTGTTTTTAACTTTATTTCTCTGACTCGTGCATGCTAGAATCATCCAACTAGAATTTTATTTGCTTCTCTTTTGTACCATTCCCTTGCTATAAAAGAATGTTAGTGTGACCCACATTTCACATTTACTGGCTTAGGTTTATTTTGCAGCATTTAACTATTGACCACTATAATTTCTATGCATGCTCTGTACACACTATCCCATATAGAATCATAAAACTTGAAGATGCATCTTTATGAGTAATGCTTCCTCATTTCATTAGTTCAATATTGATCATATTTTATGATTCATTGTTGTGTTAAATTTGTGTTTGCAGTTCAAATCTCATGTACTTTTCATGCTAGATTGTGCAATTGGTGGTGGTATACTTCTCTGTTACAACCACATCCTTACAACAGATTAGGTTCATTGACCTATATTTTATATTTTATTGGCTTTGGTGACAATTTTGCAATTAATCCTGACCACTTACTATCCAGTTCAGAATTATGAAACTTGGTGTGTGGATACATCTTGACAAGTTCTACATCCTTTGTCAAAAGAGGTGACTTATATTTCATGCTTAGTAAGTAAAACTGTCTTCAATTTTTTTTTTTTTTTTAAAATAATTTCTTTTTTTCTGTTTATGTTCCAAAAATGAAACTTGATAAATTGCATGCATCTGTTGCTACTTTAAAACTAGTGAGGTATTTGTGTCTATGATCACATTAATGCTAGATCTATATATCTTAGCCTCTTCAGAAGGCTCTCTGTGACCAATGCTGTTGAAAGTAGGAATAAATATGTTTATTCAATGTTAACCTTTCCATGTTAATGACTAGAACAACCAATTATGTTATGTACTGAACCGCATTATGTTGAGTACCATAATATATACTGAACAATGTTTTATTAAGAACTGCAGTATGGATGGAATCGCGATATATTGTAAGGTACTAAACTGCAGTATAGAGACACTATCAGAAATTGTTAAATAATGGTGTTTTGAAAGGACATAAAAGATTTATGACTAAGCTTCACCTTGTTTTCTTTCAACCCATGTTGTTATACTATGTATGATTTTGGTCATGGGGTCCAAAGTGGTATCACATTATGTTCATAATCACGTTATTAGGAACAGTGTTAGAATGAGGGTGAGTTGTGCATTGTATATTATGATATGTAACCTTCAACAGGTTAGCTGTGTATTATATATGAGGGAGAGTAAGGAATTCGGTGAGTGCAGTGCCTTCTGCATGCTTTTAATTTATTTGAGGACTTACCTGTAGTAGCTAATCATTGTAATTATTTTACCTGAATTATGAAATTCAAGGTTATTTGAAGCCTGTGACTTTCAGACAGCATAATCTAGCTTTTAGGCTTGGACAATGATCATAACTTTCAAGGGCTGCCATCTTGGAAATCTTAACATCACTACTCCATCAGAATTGATCATCATATCAACAAGGATTGTTAACTAAATGGCTTGTTATGATGTCTGATAATAATTAATAATAATATTGTTCATTTATCCAGGTTGACATAGCTAGCTAATAGTTGGTTTGCATTATGGCAGTACAGTTGAAACAAAATATGGAACAAAGATACATGTAAATAGTGAATGTCTTAAATGTTAACAGTTACTACATAAAAATAAACAAATATCACCAAAATACAAATTGTACAAGGGTTAGCAAAATACAAATTGTACAAGGGTTAGCATATGGTTATCACAAAGATTTGTCACGGCTACTATTTACATTTTTTATGAAGAGATAATATCAGGATTGCTCACTAAAATGTCCACAGAATTATAGCTTGCTGAAAGCTAAAACATTAGGCACTCATTTGATATCATGCTGCAAAGTACCATAAAATTAAAGCTTAAGCAAACGACTTTTTAAGAATACGCTGAATTAACTGTTGGTATATGAATTACTCTTTGCAACTGACTTTGTTCATTACAAACTTTAAACACTAAGATATTCTGGTGCTAAATTATTCAAGACCATGACAGTAAAAACAGCTTTTCTAAAAATATTCCTTGTGTGGTATCTAATATTGTCAAAAGAGATAATTTATGTGTTAAGACTTTCATGATATATTATGTTGCCAGATTCCTCTTTTCTTTGTGTGGAATTTCAGGGTTCTGCTCAAAGAATGCAACAGTATTTAGCTGATCCAACATAAAATAGTGTTATTTCCACTCCATCAGAATGAAAAGACCTGTCAAGATATGCATTTCACTGGAGGACTTCTTGTGATGTCTAAATGAAAATGGTGCCTATCTGACCTCCACTCTACTGCACAAATCCAGGTCTCCTGTAAAGATGATATATGCAATATAGATAAAAAATAGAATTGACATTTAGCAATTCATCCAAGATACTGTTTTAATTACCTCCCCTTGTCACCGCTAAGTGGCTGCCTAAATACCATATGCCCTGCAGTTTAGGTTTTAAGCACATCTAAGTAGTAACATATACCTACCAAAGTCAGAGGTTCCTGTTTGGAATTTTCAGCCATCTGACAGCAGAGTTGGTATTGTTTTATCTTTGCTTCAAGCATTGGTAACTTTATCTTTTGCATCCATACTTTTGCATACTTTTCCACTGTTCATCACTGACCATGACCATTTTATGCCATTTGCATGCGTTAATATCATTATATAATGAAATTATTGCATCTGCCTTGAATGTGGGATGTCACGGGTTTGTACAGGTAGAAACTAGCTAATTGCTCGCTAGGTGCTCAGCATTAAAAGATTAGTGTTAGGACTGTTTGGCCTGGTGTCAGGATAATGTGACTGGGTGGGGCATAATGCTACATGTCTGGCCCATGTTACCCCAGTGCTAAACATCACTATAAACTGCCACACTGCAGACATCATAGTGATAAGACTGAAAAATCGTTAAACATCCAAATTTCGCACACACATTATATAATCGACACTGTTGAATTTCTTCTTCAGATATGTTACTCAATGATAATACTTTAGGAGAACTTCTTTTCCTCGCAAGTCTAGCCCTTCCAGATTAAGACTTTTTAGCTAAAAACTGAAAGGTTATCTGCCCACCTAGGTGGCAGTTTGATTGATCTCCTCTTGATACTGGGATTGGTGCCAAATTCTGTGAAATTGTCAGTTGCTATCTCTGCTGGTGCCAAGTAGCACACTCTCTACAGACAGAGGTCTTGTAAAATCCATTAGAACAGTTTCTAAGTTTTCTACCTCAAAACAAGTTTGAGGAGATTCCACTTTGAAGGAAAGTATACTCTGGCCATACATTTCCAACTTTTCTTTTATTCCTAAGTTTCTGTGATTACTTTGCTGATTTCACACAATTAGGCGTCTTTAGTATATACCTGCATTTGTTGTGATAGTGTCACTTCACATTGCAATAACTGCACTAATTAGTGTGTATCTTGTGTATGATATAGAAAAACTCATTTAATATTGCTGTATAGTTTCTACTGAGTCAGGGTACTTACAGTTCAGCTTCTATATTATTTTGTCTTGGTGTCCAATGCATAGTTGTATATGAGATGCTTTACCTGTATAGTAAGAATATCATTGGGTCTTTTCCTACAAGTAACATTGTCTCATAATTGATATTGTACCATCCACTTCACATCATTAACAATACTTCAGTTCTATTTTTATGTGCAGATTTGTGTGTGTAATATAGAAAATTTGTTTATGTTACTGTATAACTGCCACCTTGATTGGAGAAGTACAGGTTAGGTTTCTATACATGGTTTACTCACTAGTGTCCGTCTCCTACATGATGTTACTATAGGTGATATTTTGGTGATTTTACCTGTATAGGCAGTAAAAACTTGCCCTTTCTATGGGTAATTTATTCATATAATAAATAATTTGCCTTCCACTTATACATGTAGTTATTATAAGCAATGTTTCAGTAATTGTAGCAGTATGAGTATTCATAAATTGGTTAAGTTGTTTCTAGAATTGATTATTTGCCTTCCACTTTGTATGTGTAGTAGGGTGGCCCTTAAACATAGAAAAAACATTTTTTTTTATTTCTCTAGCATCTGAACCCTCAGAGTGGTTCCATTTATTGTAGAAACAGATGAGAAAAAATATTATGAAAAAATATTAATATTTAGGGGTGGCTCAAGCACATCAAAGTTTACCATTAGAGTCTGAAAATCGTCATTTGGTCATTAAAACGAACGACACAGAGTTTACTGTTTGTCAATTAATGTTGACTTTTTTGCATCTGGAAATTGTTTCCGATTCTGCTCTATTACGTAGAGAACATACTGCAGCTGGTCTTCACATCTAAAGCATCCTGACTGGACTGCATCTTGATCGAGGGCAACGCTCCGTTCTGCGTGGTCATTTGTAACCGAAAGCGTCTTGACCATTGCCTCAGTAGTTTTGAAGTCATCTCTACTGTTCCATGACTCGGGATCTTCAGCTAAGAATCCAGAAGGCAAGCCCAGAATTGAAAATAGTTTTCTGCTGGACTTTGTGACAAAATCTACGAGTGTCTTCTGTTGCACGGCTGCCATGTCAATGCGTGCCCATTTTGGTGGATCCAGTTCTCCATCCTTTTCTTCCGACCCTCTGACAAGTGCTTGCTTTGTGACAATATCTAGTTCTGGATCAAAGAGGCTGAGCAGTATTAAATCTTCCGAGAGGTAACACAGATGCCCAGCCATCTTACGTAACGTTTCGACACTGATGGCACGATCTGGATATGAATGGAGCAGCTGCAGGAGTTGGAGGTCATTTCTGGCTGCAGTAGGAGCAACAGGTGCCTGGTACCAAAACTTGATATAAATCTTTGCAAGAAATATGTTCAAACGTAGAAGCCCTTGAGATTCTCGGGTTGTCAGCTTGAACTGGGACCGGAAAAGCCATACCTTGATGCTGTAGATGGCTTTTGCCATCCAGCGTGCTTGATGCAATGGACCAGGGCTTCTGAACGTCATCTTGTCCGAAGACTTTTTCCCTAAGAAGACGAGCATTAGTTTCAACAGCTCACGATAGTCATCTCTAGGTTGATTATCAACGATGTTTTTTTTTTTTTAGAGAAAAGAGACATTACCAACAATACTAGTAACAAAGGAAGGAAACAACGACAAAGCAATCCAAAAACCAGAGATCCAGGCATCGACCTTTATGGAATGGACTGCAGGGAGGAAGTTGTCGTTCGCAGAAAGCAATGACTTCGACTTGAACATCTGCAAGCTCGGTAGATGCATAATCATCTGAAAAGGCGTCACTAAATCCGTCTTGGTCTATGCTTGACCACTGTTGTTTAAAACGCTTGAATATGAGAATTTCTGGTGCCTTGCTGGGTCCCATACAGACTCCAAATGCAGCACCCAGGACCAGTTCCATTATATGATGCCGACAAGCAAAGTGCAGAAGAGACCATCCCAGTAACTGCTCGAGAATGATGCAAGCACCTGACAGTCTACCAGTATTGGAGCTCGTGGTGTCGAAGCACATGCTCTGAACCAAACTGGTAAGTTTCCATTCACATATGGCATTGTAAACTGCCTCTGCCTCAGCTTTGCCAGTTCCTGCAGGTATCTTTGGAATTTGTAAAAGCTTCTTCTCCCCCATTGTCGAAACCAGAATTGGTAGCCTGTTCACCTTTTCTATGCCAGTTAAGTTAGGAATTAGCTTGCCATCCCAATGGACAGTTAAAGAAGTGGTTCGTTTGAATGCTTCCTTAATGCTAGCAGCTGCTGCTTTACGGTGTTTTTGGCGTTCACGCTGTATAGTCGTCCTGTTTAGAGCAAGCTGCTCTGGGTCTTGTTCGATAGCCCTCATTGATTCAAAAAAGACCATCATGGCAGCCCTGTCACTCAACAGATTTCTATCGAGCATTGCTGCCAGAGGGGCTGATATTACCTGCTTTTTACCTCGTTTTCGTGGTGGAGGAGCAGCCGCACTTGTGCTGGGGATTGGATCTTGGTCGTCGGACTCAGATGATGTTTCCATGTCCGAATTATTGCTACTGCTGTCCAGCTCAACCACTTGGGACAACAACTCCTTTTCAAGTTCAGAACGTTTTCGTCTTCTTTGCAATGTCTCCACTTTTTCCTTCTGCAGTTCTTGTTGTTTGAGCAGCACATTGTCCACACCCGCCATGCATCCAGGCCGTCCCTTTTTCCGCTGACATTCCAGGAATAATTTTTCCTCTTCATTCTCTATGAGTTGCATTGCATCAGCGTGTGCAATATCAAACAGTTCTTTGATCATTTCTGTAAACATGACTTCATTTGCTTGCTGAGTCTGTGTCTTACGGTTCTTGTTCTTCTTCAGACCTTTCCACTGGTAGAATAGTTCAAGTTTTTTGATTGAATCTTGTCGATGCTTGACTGGAATTCTTGCACGGAACCAAAAATCTTCCACTCGTATTATGCTGTTATTTGCTGCTGTTCGGATTTCCTCTTTAAGAACATTGTGACGATGCAAGAAATAGCTGAGAACTTGCTCTGCTGAGGGCAGTTTACTACCTTCTATCCCATCTGCACTGGTAACAAGATAATCTTGTGAGCGTGTTGTCACTTTTGTGGCTGCTGTCACTGCTGCTGCCATTGTTAACAGGTAAGTATCAACCAAAACCAGAACAATTATACTCTATTTAACACTCAACAGTCCACAGTCCAGAGTTCACAAAATTCCCACTTTAACCTTTCAAGTCCAACAACTGTTGCAAAAGCTTCCAGAATTGCAGATTTGTTACTTTTTTAACTGAAAATTTAACAGTCAACACTCAACATCTGAATTTCCTGAAAACATAAAAGTAAACAACTGAACAATAAAACTTGCAAAATTGCAAATAATATTTAATAATAAGTTATTAGTCAATAAATAAGTAAGTAAGGAAAAAATTTTAAATTTATACTGTGGTTCTACATTCTACAATCTATATTACAAACAGTACAATATGGACATTATGAACGTGATTACCACAAATTTCAGTGTCATTGAGCTACCTCTAAACCTTGTTCAATTTTGAAGATTTTTTGCATACTGTGTTTTTTTATCTTTTAGAACAAAATGAGAGGTCCAGAAATATATAATTCAAAACTTGATTTCTAAGGGCCACCATAATGTGTAGTTACTAATGTGATGCTTCAGTGATTTTTCCTGAATTAGCAGTCAATTGACCTTCCTCAGGTTACTTGCTACTAGAATTGATTATTAAGCACCTGCTTTGTAAATATTAATAGAGATGCTCAAATTCTCTACCAATACAGCCAACATGTGCCCCACTGCAGGTATTTAGCATAGTTGCTAACTCTGCATGGACACTCGTGAATTTATAAAGCAGGATCACTGCACTACATATTTACATGGTCTGCTCTGTTTTGTCATACAGATTTAGGGGAGACCAGTCTAACAATCATCAAAAATATGTAGTCTTATCTGATTATCATTCCTTGAATAAATGTCAGACTAAAATATTGTGGACAGAAGTCAGTGTGCTGAAATTCTATGAGTACTAAGGAGACGGTGCAGAAGCATAACTTAGGGATGAAAACATCAGCTTCCACACAGGAGTTCAAAGCCATATCATTTACTGACAACTTAGATGGACAGCAAGCAACAACAGCCTCATTGACAGGCTTACCTGTCAGAATTACAGACTGGCAATGAGGATCAATATCCCATCCACATCTCATCCTCAAGAACTGGACAATATCATTCCAGCCAAGTTGGTCATATTCGTTCATGATTGGACTCAGCCATATAACTCTGAAATGGACCACAACCACAATCGATCATAGAGCATCAGCCACCAGAAAACGAGCTTGTCCAGTTCCATGACTTTCATAGTGCTCCAAGGCACTTACTGTGTACGATGCCAAGTTTTGTGCCCTGAAACCCAAGAACCCACTTTATGAAACCAGTTATATAACAGACTAACATAAATAGTGCAGTTATGCACTTCCTGCAAATATTGTCAGATCTATCCAGTCACCATCATGGATAATTTTAACCTGCATAGTGCTGACAGGAATTGCCTGTGGACAATGTCCAGATCATATAGGCAGCTTCATGGATCAATGTTACCCACACAGTACCGCAGGACACTTCTGGCTTACATGAAGCCTCTGCCACCCAAAAGGAGTCTTTACTTAACAGCACCTTGGAAGTAATGGGATCTAGTTCGTAACGGGCTACAAGTGTAGTGAGAGGCCATTCTCAACATTCTTCTCCAGCTTCGTTGCCGGTAGCAGAAGAAACACCAGCAGAAACAATCTTTCTTTGGAAGAATCTACTTTAAACTGCTTCCACAATCTGACAGGTTAATGACATTTTGGGAATACCTACATCATTAATTAGAGGTTCAAAAAATCTCTGAAGTTTTATCTCACAAATGCCTTATACTTTCCATTTGGCGACCCATGAGTTGATTCATATTGTCATGACTGGGGGATCGACGTTGCATCTAATATATGTGGCAATCTTCAATGGGCGGAACACAGCTTAAAATTCTCCCACCCAAAATCTCACCAGAAATACGTGGGAGCATATTTCTAGAATGGTCCACTTCATAACATAGAGGCCCAACAAGCTATGTCCATAATGGAACTTGCAACAGATGGAACTAGACGCAATGCTTTCTTCCTCCATTTCTTAAAGACCATCATAGGTCATGTTACACTTGCAACCTTCGTCATTAATCTCCTTAATGATCAGGTTGATGGAATTTACAACCAGCTAAAACCCAAGCTCGCTCCAATTGGGTGGAAGAGTCAAAGGATGTTGATCATTTTGCCAGTGTTTTACAATACCCTTTCTATCTCAAATGACATGCATCCATGCAACCCCCTCCACTTATCACAGATCTCAGCTGGGAGAAGGCTCCAATGTTTCATGCATGAATGGGGAAGATGATGACATGACACATGGTTTCCTGCGGACTAGGTATCATGTTCAGTACACCTCCTAAGCCTTTGCACAGAGTTCATTTAGCAACAACATTACACTTATTACCTAGTCATCTACCTAGTGCATTCAATCAACTCTGCTACACTCTTGTGTTCACAGTGGAATACGACAATGGATTATGATGCCGTTGATTTTGCAGACTATACAATCATTGTGTACTTACAAGAGGCGTAACGACACATCCCAGCTCAGACAACTTCCATAAATTAAGTGATTCACATAGAAGAGGCCACAAAACAGTGGACTAGATATATTTCCAGATCATTACTTACATATAACATCTTTGAGATGAAAATTGTTTTGAAAGTTTTTCATTAGTGGCTGGAGAAACTACATGGGAATGGCGTTCTTATTCTGTCCAATAACTTAATTGTGGTGACTTGTCTCAATCAGCAAAGTGGAACATTTACTCTGACTTCTGAAATTTCTAAAATGATGTCCTCAATGACAAATCCACGTTTAAGTTTGATATATTCATGGCTTACCAATGCATTGGTGGACTCATTGTCCTTCAGAAATAAACTAATATAAACGGAATGGTCTCATCACCACTCAGTTTTCACACAACAGATGCTGAATGGGATCAATCTGTGATGACCTATTGGTGTCAAAATCCGAACCTTTGTCTAACCAGTCCCTGATCCAAACGTCCTAGAGAATCAGTGATTTTTCTGTTGACTGCAATGTACAGATGTATACACTTTCCCAATACCTTAGGTTTTGAAGGTGACACAGAAAGCAAAGTAATATTAGTCTCCTCATCCTGATTACTTCACTCAGATGGAAAGTCTTGGACCAACGTCATCAATCTGGCAATAAAATAAGAAGAATCAAGGTATCCCATCTGCATTAAGCAACTACGATGGCAGGCGTTTCATCCCAATCCAGAGTAACTGAACCTGCGCGTTATGGTCTTTTTAAATACACTTTTAGTAAGGAACAGTTTCATAACAATTGGTGGAGAATCCTTCAGATGAGATGTACAACCGCCGTAGGGGCATACACAGGTCATTGAATAAAACCTCAGTGGAACACACACGAGCACTTTGAGAACATTTCTCTCAAGTGGTGTACAATCCCTTAAGTGAGCGGGCCATGATGTAAAGTGTAGAGGTATATGAAGGCAGTGCAATATAATCTCAGTGGAGCACAGAAGAGAAGAGCAAATATGTACCATTATAGGCATCCATACATCAATAGCGAACTTCCTATGACTATTCAATGAGAAACAGCATCAATCGAGATTAATTCTACCATTCCACAATCAATGACATACTGGCTATCATATAAGAGAGGATTTCAAACAAGCCATATATGATCGGATCTTCTATTCATTTTGGATTTTATCTGTCCAACAACAATGTATCCTGAAGTTACGACAGTCACAGAATGGTTCTCAAGCTGTAATTATCTATGCCATGGGACGGAGATCCGCGTACACTTTTCCAGTTTTACCAGAGGTCTTTAATTCTAAAAGGATTAATTAGATCTAGAGGAACCTTTAACAGTGGTGCACAAAATTACACTTCCCAGGTTGTTCGACATCTTCATA
Organism: Unio delphinus; assembly: GCA_029339505.1. Lineage (NCBI taxonomy): Eukaryota > Metazoa > Mollusca > Bivalvia > Unionida > Unionidae > Unio > Unio delphinus. Next base: position 5,479,994 of record JAQISU010000021.1, on the reverse strand, counting down.
AAGATGCCGCTTACAATTTGTGTTGGATTTGTTGGATTACGGAGTCTATATTCCAGTCTGGCTATCTAGATGGTATCTCATATACCAGGGTAAGGGAATGTAGCTTTCTCCACTTCTTACCTATTCATGTAAGGTGTTGTAATTGAGTAACGTATTTGAAGAAGAACCATTACTTTTCTAGTCAAATTTGTTTCTTCAATAATGTCTGCCCAATCACAGTATATATTCACCATCCAAGCCTTCCAGCAACTACATCCATATAGTGAGCGTCCCTTCCATTCCAACAGCAACTGATGATTTCATAGGATTTGGCGAATCACGCTGCCGTATAAGAAAAATCACGATTTGTCATTAAAACAATAAACCAAAAGTAAAGTTAAGTGGAAGCTGAACTCATTTGCAAGGATTTTTGGTCTTTTTAATGTATCTGATCACAATATAGCTCGTGTTAAATATTAGATAACATAAACCTTTAAATCAGATCCAGAGCTATCCATTAGCACTATTTCTAGGAAATATAGAGAACTTTATTGGATATACGAATTACATACACTAAATATGACAGGGATTAATATCTGTTTAAATTGTAGTTCATGCCTTTTTAATTATTATATTTCCTCATTGAGGTGTTCAAGCCTTACAGTCATAGTGCTGACATATTTCACGAAGAAATCGATGTCCTCATATCGCTGCCCCAGTTTTGTATTACGTCAAACATTACGGTGCAATCGCTCTGTTACACATCTTCGACATAGCGAAATGAACTACCAATATCTAAACTGTGAAGCAAAATTAAAACATTGCCAATATATCAAGATTACACACATTCGTATGAGAGTATCTTGAATCTATTGCGGCAAAACTTCAAAAGAAATGATTCTCGTTTTAACAATGAGGAAAAACTGAAATGTTCCATGACTACGAACTCAACAGAAATCAAAAAGAAAACATCCGGTTCAATCGGCATAACCAATGGACGTTGCTCATGGATACCAACGGGAGTTTATACCTCCAGATTTATTATTAGTTATTTGTTTAAGAAGAGTTCGTTACCAAAGACGTTTTTAGTCGATAAGTTGATTGGATTGCAACAACACACGAGCAAACACAATTAACACATGTGGAGTCAAATTAATCTAGAAAAACATTTCTTCTAAATGAGTTATTCTTGAGAACCTTCCTGACACTAACACTTGTCTGGAGTAACAAAAAAAAACCCCAACATATTAGCATAGAACACGACAGCAAGCCTGGTGGATCTATGTCAGTCAGATGAAATTACACACCAACCATGTCAACCCTATTGACAACCTTATGAATCCGCATGGACATAAAATCAGTGATGAATCTGACACACCTGCGGACTTGACCTCAACATTTAATATGTACAAGCATCGCAGTATTGTGTTTCGCATTACATAAATTAACTAAGTGGTTCTATAATATAAAGAACAAAGGTTCTGTACACTGGAAATAAAAGATTCATAAAACTTTTCTTATCATTGCTTTTTTATATCTCTCTTTAAAATTATATTTATCCAAAACCCGGCTACAAGACAATGCTTATTTCGGTACCTGGATGCAAAATCAATAAATAGCGACAACAATGGTCACATGACCTTTACAGTAGCAATATCGGCTTCATTAACAACACTGGCGACAAAGGAGTATAGAAACCTCCACTCACATAATAAAGTGACCAGTTGAAGAAATGAATCGACCGGAATTGTTATATCTGATGAGTTACATTATTAAGGAAACCAGGGCGGGGTGACTAGAATGCCACAGCAGATGGGAGGGAACGCCTCCATATCCAAACATTTATCTTCTTCCATAACTTCATTTTCTACGTGAAGGTGACCCTCTGCAGTAAATCAATCCAAACAGATCTCAAAACCAATGACAGCCCATTGAGTCTATACGACAGTGCATCAAGGTAATGGGGGGGGGGGTGCATTTACTCGCCACCCCACCCCCCTGAATTTGCATGTGCTGTAAAATTGATGTAGCCTATATACGTTGCCCCTCCCCTCTCCTGAATCAAGAATCCCCCCTGAAAAATTGAAATGACGTCCCTAGAGTGCATCACTGCTCTTGTCCGACTGTTCTACACAAACAGTTGTCAATATAATTGAGATTTCGAACCAGTTACAAAATACGCTCAAGTGAATCATCTGTTTCAACTATCCCAATCAATTTTACCTTTTGTAGAGGCAAGAAAACTTTTTTTTTCCAAATTTGTGAAATTAAAAAACATTTCTACCTCCAAGATTGTGACCTTAAAGGGAAAATCTCTCGAAGATTAGCAATCAATATCCGCCCAAGATTGTCCAGAATTCGTATATGCTTGAAAAACCGTGAGTCAAGAAGCCTCAAAGAAACTAGTAACTAGCCTAACATTTACCCACACACTTAATAAGACTGATGAGTGTGATGCCACCTTCCAGAATGCCAGAAATAAAGTAAGAGAGACGTGCATGCCTGCCCAAATTGAAAGAACATAAGTAGCTTTTCTGCTGCATATATACAAACGTTTATAAAACATTTTCAATGAAATATATGGTAAATGTTTGCAGAATCATGAAAGTTTAACTTGAATAGTTAGAAGTCTAGCTCAGAGTGAATCAAATATATCGTCTCTCTAACCACAGTAGCTTTATAAAAACTGGTAGTACACGGCAAGAACTGTACTTTCAACAACACCCACTATCTACAAATTGGCGCAACAGCATTGGGAACTGAAGTAGCCCCTTCATTTGAAATGATTGACTGCTTGATTGATTGATGGAGCTGACAGAACAGGTACACTCTTAAGTGTGGCCTTTAACATATCAAAAGCTTATTGACATTTTCAGAGCAATAAAACTTGGTTTTCGTAATCAATAAATTTGTCAGGGGCTCAGCACTTATTGAAAAATTGGAGGAAAATTTCCGAAAATATCTAGCCATACCCACAACTCATCACATAAGTGTAAATGTAACACAAACGCGGCAAAACTCACTTTTGGATAAATAAATGTCACATTTGCATCTCTGAGTATCTAAAATAAATTTCAGAATCGTCTCCAATTGATCTTTCCATGTGTCATTAAAATTTGATGAAATCTTTCAAAAGAACCTGGGCTTTCAGGGTTATATGCAAGAGACTTTAATTGCTGAATGCCTAATTCATGCATAACTTGCTTGAAAATTCCAGACATAAAACTTGACACATGATCAGATTGAACCGATTTAGTAAGGCCAAATTTTGTATTTAAACAAACTTGATAAAAGTTTTGCTGTTGTAGTTTTAATACTCCTTTCAAAGGAATTGTCGTTGGGAATCTTGTGGATACACACAACATCATCAACAAGTACTTGTTTTGGAATAAGGGACGAATACAGTCTACCCTTTTCTGCTGAATGCTTCGTACTATGGAGGGATATGTTACAAATCAGTTTTAGGTATCTTTTGATTGGATTGTCCTGCCATTGCATGTGTGACAGTATTAACAAAAATCACTTTTAATTTTTGACTAATAAAAATGATTCGAGATCTTGTTCATGATAATTAATACATAGCTATTAATTGCTTGTTCATGATAATTAATACATAGCTATTAATTGCTTGTTCATGATAATTAATACATAGCTATTAATTGCTTGTTCATGATAATTAATACATAGCTATTAATTGTTTGTTCATGATAATCAAATGATAGTTATTAATTTATTATAATGGATAATCAATACTTGACTACATTATTTGCTTGTTCATGATAATAAATGTATAATTATTACTTACTTGTTCATGATAATCAATACATATTTATCAATTTCTTGTTCATGTAAATAAATAACTATTAATTACTTGTTCACGATAATTAATACATAATTGTTAATTGCTTGTTCATGATAATCAATATATAGTTATTAATTGCTTGTTCATGATAATTAACTTATAGTTGTTAATTGCTTGTTCACGATGACCAAAATGTAGTTATTAATTCCGAGTTCATGATAATCAATACATAATTATCAATTGCTTGTTATTAATTACTTTTAATAGATACACATAGTTGTGAATTGCATGTTAATGTTAATCAATATAGTTATTAATTGCTTGTTCATGATATTCAATACATAGTTATGAATTTATTGTACATGATATTCAATACATAGTTATAAATTTATTGTATATGATATTCAATACATAGTTATGAATTTATTGTACATGATAATCAATACATAGTTATGAATTTATTGTACAGGAAAATCTATACATAGTTATGAATTTATTGTACAGGAAAATCAATACATATTTATAACATTTTGTTCATGATAATCAATTCATATTATCAATTACTTGTCAATGATAATCACATAGTTTCTAATTTATTGTTCACGATAGTCTATACGTAGTAATTAATTGCTTGTTCGTGTTAATTAACAGATATTTGTTAATTGCTTATTCATGATAACTAAACTGTAGTTATTAATTGCATGCATTGATAATCAAAACATAGCTATCAATTGCTTGCTTTGATAAGTAATGCATAGTTATTAATTGTTTGTTCCTGATAACCAAAATGTAGTTAGTAATTGCTTGTTCTTAAAAAATTAACACCTAGTTGATAATTGTTTGTTCCTGATGACCAAAATGTAGTCATTAATTGCTTTTTCATGATAATCAATACATAGTTATCGATTGCTTGTTTATCATAATCACATAACTATTAATTGCTTGTTAATGACAATCGCATCTATATTAATTGCCTTTTCATGACAATCACATCGTGATTAATTCCTTGTTCATGATAATCAATACATAGTAATTAATTGCGTTTTCAAGATAACTAAATTTTAGTAATTAATTCCTTGTTCATGATAATCAATACATAGTTATTAATTGTTTGTTCATGATAATCAATACATGGTTATTAATTTTTTGTTCATGATAATTAATACATGGTTATTAATTGCTTGTTCATGATAATCAATACTTTGTTAGTAATTGCTTGTCCATGATAATCAATACTTTGTTAGTAATTGCTTTGTTCATGATAATCAATACTTGTTCATGTGGTGTCATATTGATTTTGTTTATTATTACATCAATGAATCATCATCATATATTTCATATTCTTTGCATGGGTCTTTTTAAATTCTTTACCTTAGAATGGCAGGTCACAACTGTTTTTTTTTTTTCTTCTTCTTTTTGTTGTGGTTTGCTATTGAACACCATCTCATTCTCAGCTTACATTGCTTTCCTTGTGCATTCAAGCCTCAGTGATTGTTTTAATTATCTGATAACTCTTATTTTTATATTATTTGGAGTCCCTCAGGTCTCAGTGAAAGATTATCATCGTCTCTTCACGGACTTTTAGGCTTCGTGGGCCCAGTCCCTATGGAGATAATAAACAGGTGGAGAGTGCATCATCCTACCCATTTCATGAAGGCATAGAGTTAGTTGTTCCCTCCTTCACCAGAAGAGTGTGAATTGCACCCTCCCTTTGAAACAGCAACACCCCGAGTCTCCATTAATTAAGATAGAAAGCAAGTTACCGTGTCCTCCTGATTTTTAAGAAGGTTCTGGAATCTAACTAGAATTTGAATTCAAAAAAAATATCCTGGAAGCCTCTTAAAAATGACTTTTTGTCATAAAGTGTCCTGAAATTAATATTAAAAAGCTAAGCTAAATTATTGTAAGAAAATATAATATGTTACCACTGCAACTTTACAGTGAACAGTGTTACAATAGTCGTCATATTATGACAGTAATCATGATTGAGTCTGGTAACTTAGTGATCTTTGCTACATGTCTTCAACTGCAAGAATGTGTTTAAAATCAAAGTATTCAACAACTGAAATTTTTCATTTTCTCCTTAAAATCTCCTGGTAAATAAATCATTCTGGTGCAACAATTTTAGTCCCGAGGTAAAGGGAGCACTTTGCAATTAGTCGGTCAGATCTTGGAAATGACATCCTACAGATCTGATATGCCTAACATCCTACAGATCTGACATGCCTGACATCCTACAGATCTGACATGCCTGGCATCCTACAGATCTGACATGCCTGACATGGTAACAGTCACTAGTCATGGACTGGACACCATACATTGGAGCCCATTGATGTAGGGACATTGATTAGGTTGAGATCCACCTCTCTCCAGATCTAGCTCCACTCAGCAGTAAACACGTGGGTTCAGAGCATGGATAATATCTCAAAAACTGCCACGATGACATGGAATTTGGACATGAAATATGCATGTATAAATTTAGGGGTGTGGATCATCAACGTTTTATTCTATGAATTTCCACTTTCTTGTCAGGTCGAGTAAACGGTATTCTTATGTTTTGCTCTATTATACCTATCCAAAAAAAACATATGTACCTTTTGGACCTCGCTCTTGTATCTTTTTTATTTTTATGAATGATTATTTTAGGCAGGTGTATGCAACATTTTTTCTGTGGATAAAAACTGCCCCTTGTTCCCTACATTTGTGGATAAAAACTGTCCCTTGCATCCTAAAAACCAAATGTGACAAGAGGACAACCTTGGAGGTCTAAAATGTACTCTGAGTTACATCCCTTGTAACATAAGCTCTGCCTATATAAACATTTTCCTTGTAAGCTAACATGTTTCTAAGAATGCACAGCATAAAACGTCTATGCTGCCGTAAACCCAATTATCATTAATCTGATAAGTTTTGTTAACAGAAGACCTAGACGAGCCTACTACAAATGTTCAACCCACACACAAATAGTGGATTAATCTGGCAACAGCTAGAGGAAACCAGATATCTTAAAAGCCGTATATGCTAGGAGACGAATTCATAAGTCTACAGTAAGGCAGAGACATATCACATATATACATGTCTCTGAGTAAGGTAACTAGGATTGCCAGTATCACTTTGGTGCCAATGGTGACCTGTTCATAACCTTTGATATTATGTGATATAGATGAAGCAACTGATTAGGGGACATGTATATACGATGTCCCGTCACATTTCCTTACAAATACTTAGACACCTCACAGATATAACATAAAAAAGCTTTGCCTCACCCCCACTTGAAAAAAATGTCAAATTTATTTTTAGACAATGCTTTATCTAGAAAAACACAAAAAGAAAACACTGCGTTCTAAATTGTTTAATACTTTTTAGTCCTCGAAACCTATAATAAAGAGAAAACATATTGATAGGAAAAAGACTTGAAATCCCAGGAATAAAGTTGTAGACATCTTATGAAGTTATCTCTCAATGTCTTCTTCATGTCACTGTGCTGCTATATAGTTTACATTTTCTCGGGTACAATGCGCTGGTATTGTTATTGTGGTGTCACCTTTTGCAAAACCCTCCATCGTCGAACATCGTCACACAAGTCGGACTTTGACGTTATATTTGGACAGCCCCTTACTCGTGACCACCCAAAACGTTCTGCCTCCCCGATTACTGTCGCGTAAGAACTTGGCAAACTTCTGAGTGAGTCTTCCATAATGACAGAAGAAGCTCCTTTTTTACCGCTCCGGTGGTCAAGTGATTAGAGCGTCCGCCTCAGATGTGGGAGGTCGTGGGTTCGATCCCCGGCCGAGTCATACTAAATACTTACAAAAATGGTTCTAACAGTTGCCTTGCTTGGCGCTCAGCGTTATAAGTTTAGTGTTAGGATTGGTCGGCCAGGTGTCATAATAATGTGACCATGTTAGCGTCTTGATGTCGTCGGGCTGGACATCAATATAATCTATCACACTACAGACATCATACGGTTATGATTGAAAAATTGTTAAGCTACGTTCAAAATCCAAACACACACAGACACACACACACACACACACACAAATCCATTTTTTTACCTCTCCTTCTCTTCTAATTACTGCACACTATGTAGGTGGTATGCATGCACAACCCAGCTTAGTTCTTAGATTAATAGTCGTATATTTGTATCAAATTAATCCAGTGATCTTCACTGTACATCTGTTCGTACAAGAACACAATCTGATAATTTTTAAATATTGTATTTATACAGTATTTTATATACATTTGTCAACAAAAAAAGGCATACAGTTGAATAACGGTTATGCAACTGACGATGACCACTGAAAACTCTTCCCCCAAAACCATGTGGTCTGACATTGCAGTAGTGTTCACTTGGAACGAAATAATAACATTGCTTTTGTTTCAAATCAGCTAAAATACAACTTATGCACACAAAAAGAGATTCAATTGAAATAGACTGTTTAACTTTTACCCATATGTGTTCTGTGTTTTTGATTACCATCACATATATACTTAACATTGTTTGTTGAATAGATTGCACAGTTTATGTACAGAACGGCATTTTGGACAGTTGGCCAGGATTACAGTATGGCATTTGGACAGTTAGTCAGGATTCTGTACAGTAGGGCATTTGGACAGTTGGCCAGGATTATTTACAATAGGAGATTTAGACATTTGGCCAGGATTATTTACAGCAGGCGTTTGGACAGTTCAGTAGGACATTTGGCCAGTTGGCCAGGATTATTTACAGTAGGGGATTTAGACATTTGGCCAGGATTATTTACATTAGGACATTTATACATTTGGCCAGGATTATTTATAGTAGGATATTTTGACAGTTGGCCAGGATTATTTACAGCACGGCATTTGGACAGTTCAGTAGGGCATTTCGACAGTTGTCCAGGATTATGTACAGTAGGACATTTTGACAGTTGGCCAGGATTATTTATAGTAGGATATTTGGACAGTTGGCCAGGATTATTTACAGTAGGCATTTGGACAGTTCAGTAGGGCATTTGGACAGTTGGCCAGGATTATTTACAGTAGGCATTTGGACAGTTCAGTAGGGCATTTCGACGGTTGTCCAGGATTATTTACAGTAGGGGATTTAGACATTTTGCCAGGATTATTTACAATAGGAGATTTAGACATTTGGCCAGGATTATTTACAGCAGGCGTTTGGACAGTTCAGTAAGACATTTGGCCAGTTGGCCAGGATTATTTACAGTAGGGGATTTGGACATTTGGCCAGGATTATTTACAATAGGAGATTTAGACATTTGGCCAGGATTATTTACAATAGGAGATTTAGACATTTGGCCAGGATTATTTACAGCAGGCGTTTGGACAGTTCAGTAGGACATTTGGCCAGTTGGCCAGGATTATTTACAGTAGGGGATTTAGACATTTGGCCAGGATTATTTACATTAGGACATTTATACATTTGGCCAGGATTATTTATAGTAGGATATTTGGACAGTTGGCCAGGACTATTTACAGCACGGCATTTGGACAGTTCAGTAGGGCATTTCGACAGTTGTCCAGGATTATGTACAGTAGGACATTTTGACAGTTGGCCAGGATTATTTACATTAGGGGATTTAGACATTTGACAAGGATTATATACAGTAGAGCATTTGGACAGTTCATTAGCGCATTTGGACAGCTGGCCAGGATTATTTACAGTAGAGCATTCGGACAGTTTAGTAGGGCATCTGGACACATCAGTAAGGCATTTGGACACTTCAGTAAGACATATGGACACTTCAGTAGAACATTTGGACAGTTCACTTGATTTCAGTGCTTTTGAAAATCGATCCCTACTAAAGCACCCCAGTATATCTTAGGTTCTAAAGAGCTGTATTATCTGCAAATTTGGGATACTGCACCATAATGGATAAACGTGAAGTGTGAGTGTTGATTTTGTTTCACAAATGATGCTAATCTAGTATGACTAAAAATAGATGAACGTTTAAGCTACGTCTCAACAACTACTGGACAGGCTTTAAACAAAGTAATAGAAAGCATAACCGTATAGGAACCACGAGGTTTGTGCGAAAAAAAAAATATAATAATGATGCATCTCTGCAATTAAATGTAAGCACCAAATTATTCAAAATAAAAAGAACAATAAATGTAAACAAAACAAATGATTTCTTCTCGAAAACCCAAAAGATAGAACTTAACCACAAAATGTCATAGCATGAAGGGCTTTTTTAACTTAACAAATGGTGTCAGTCAACAATCAAGTTGTGCCACTGTTACTAAAAAAGAAACAATCTACTCAAAAACTGCTCAACAACATTAGTCTGATCCAGGTGTTAAAGAAAGAATCCTGGTATAAATTGCTTCGAAATGTATGCAAAATCATGCCAGTCTGCCATCAAATCAGGCCACATATAGGTAAATTATCAAAATGCTAGATTTCTGAAACCCACTAAATTTTATATAAACTCTACCGATTTTACCAGCAAATATTGCTAACATAAACCAAACAAAACAAAAATAGTGGTACCTAAATCGGATTTATTTTATATTCGTTTTAATTTAATTGTTTGTTTGTCAGTTGTTTTTTTTTAAATTCCATTAAATGTCATTATAATATGGGTACCGTTTCTGCGTCTCAAGTTACTATATACCCTTTGTCTTTAGAGCAAAAATCTTAGTCTGGGCTTAAATACACTTGATGTCAAGTTGTTTTTAATTTATTTGTCTCTAGTTTTTATTTAATTTTCTTAAGATTATTTGGATTTTAAAATATTAATTCGTTTCTCCGGAAATATTTGGAAGCTCATACAGAATTCGCGGACAAAGATATTTCTTTGCATTTTTATTAGAGTTTCCAACACAGGAGTGTTATTTCGTGTGTTTCTACAAGGACATGTAGACAACAGCACTGTACAGGATACAGCATCTCCTTCCATCTTGGATTTCATCGGGAATCAAACTTGAATTCATTAGAACATTTCATTACTAGGACTTTGAAATTTAATTCGTGGATTATTCTCGGTATAATTTTTTTATTTGATTCTTTAAACACTAAGTTCTCTTTTTCATTTTACATTTTTTTCCATGGAAAGAAATTATTTGTTAAATTTTACAAAGCTTGTTGTTTTCACTCTTTCGATGTTAATGTTTATTAATGACTGAACACTTAACAATCTCTTTAACTGACTTTAAATTAGAAAACATTGCACAGCAGAACTTGACAAAATATGGCAAAGCCTCCCGGCATGAAAGTCCTTCATTTTTTAAAATGCAAATAATGCTGATCTGTCGACAATATAGTCGTCTTTACTGAAAAAATAAGAACTTTTAAATGATTTCATACTGTAAAGTGCAGAAGGTATCCTGACATTAAGGGCTTTCGGTTTTGGACAAATTATAGTATTTCATCTTTCAATGAATCCAAACTCGCATAAACTAGTCCAAACAAATCCAAATAAATGCTTATGAAATGTATTTACTTAAAAATACAGAAAATAGTTTTATAATGGCACTGTGTCTTTTAACTTGCCAGAACCTTTACGCACTTGAATATTGAGTAATTTCTTTAGGTAGGAAACCACGCCAGTATACTGATTATCTGATATAATTAATCAGATTTCATACCATTAGCCCCTCGAGGTGAAACCTTAATGAAACAAGACTTGTAAATGCTTTTCCTTTCTTAACACACCAATATACGGTAGCAGTATCTTTTGTCTTGGACTTAAAACACACAGAATGTCTATGCTATCTTAGTAAGATTTCTCATTAGTCACTTGAAGAATAAGGGAACTCACGACCGAGTATGTGACAGCCGTTCTTGATGGCGCCTCTTCATTAATTATAAAAATGTAAAATGGGAAACTTTTTCTTTTTATAAAACAAGGATTATCATAATTTGGAAGATTTACGAGCTTATTTTGACTCCCAAAAGCACGATGTGTACTAAAAATTATCTATCTTGTTCTAATTGTATCTAATTGTAGCACTTTACAATTACTGTTGCAACTGGTAAAGCCAGACCTAATGGACTACAACAAAACACCAGTTAATTTTTTAAGGTGCTGTACAAAAATTGAAAAAAGATAAATGCTGACTTATCCGTTGTTACAGTTGCCATAAAATCATGATATAACAGAAATAACCAAAAAACGATAGATAAAAAAGAAACTAAAATAGATGTGAGTGAAAGCATTAGTAAATCAGAGAGAATAGAAATTACAAATTTGTATATGAATTATTTTAGTGACATCAAAATTAAATGATCTAACTTTACCTAACAATTTTTAAAAACTTCAATTGAAATACATTGACAAAACGTTTACAATCAAAACAGATGCTTCAAATGTCGATCACGAAAATCTTCCAATATCGAACAGAATTAATAGCTTCGAACTGAAATAGACGATGAAATAAACAAACAAATGCGAGATTTAAAACTGAACTAAACACATATAATGGTATAATTAGCACTTCACTAAATATTGCAATTTTTGACATTTGAAAGAGTCTGTGTGCTTATAAAAACAGCTTAAATTAATCGGATAATATACAAGTACTGGAAGTATATATGTATGTTTGCTCATTATATCTGGACTTGATATTTATAAAACAAATAAAGCCCGTGTTTCATCGCAGAATGCAAGTTAGCCAACTAAATATCAGTATGTAGTTTAAAGAATGTAATCGTGCTTCTATACAACCTTTTTAAACTTTAACATTTAAAGTATAGGTAGTACTGAATTGTTTTCGATTAATAGGATAATCAGTTTGTTTTCTTCTCATTAAAGTTCAGGATAGATCTTTCGACGACAAAATTGATGAACATGAACATGAAACAATGAACATGAACCGCGTTTGATCTGGAAAATAGCAATATTATACTTTGAAAATTAGGAAAGCTTTCACTGTTGATAATGGTTTAAAGCCATTACCATTTCGTGACAGGCAGAGGATAAAATATTTTAATAACATAACATAGCAATAGTAGCAGTATTAAACGAAAATAATCGTTTCAATTATTTGTTCCAAATGGAGCAGAATATAATAAAAAAAATATAGTATAACCTATTGAATAATTAATTAAAGACTAAACATTTAACGATAACAGATAAAAACCTCTAGACCCTCTAAAAGAAAAATCGAGTGTTGGTGCCGAATAGCATGATTGTACCTGATAGGTGCTGGTAATAAAAGGTAAAAGAGTCACTTATCACGAACTCCTCTACGTTTGGCCAGATACTTTTAGTATGTGGAAGTAAATGTTTAGGGCAGGCGATAATCACTCATTTATTTACAGATAACACTAATAATGCACACACTGAAGTATTCCCACTAACACTACCTTTCGTGACGATATACAATTATTAAATGAAATGAGATAAATAGAAACTGATTTAAGTCCTGTTATTCAGATTTCTTTTAATTGTACGGTTCTGTCATTGTACTACATTAATAACGCAATCAATTTTACATTTGTATCTTATTTCCAACATAACTCCACAGGTGGCGCCATGAATTTAAACAGTGTTTCATCCATAAGTCTCACTCGACTTCTGTCAGGGGCCACGAGTGGCCGAGAGGTCTGAAGCGTTCATCGTTACGGATCACTGCAATCTCACCTCTATATGCGTGGGTTCGAGTCTCAGTCTCGGATAAAATGGGTATGTGAGAAGCTTGCCGGTAGCTTCGGTGGGTCGGTGGGTTTTTTTCTGGGTTCTTCCTCCACCAGTAAGACTGGTCGCCTTGTATAGCCAATATTGTGCTTAAAAATGGCGCTAAATCCTACAACAACAACAACAACAACAACAATTCTCGACTTCTGTCTCTGCCTGCCTGCCTGCTTTATATTCCGAAAACTCACCGATGTATGTATGGCAAATTGGTCTCCACGTAGCACGTGTACCTGGCAGGAACACATTTTTCCTTAAAATAGCTAGACACACGGTACTAATGATAAGGAAAAGTGGGAACCAGCCTGGAAATGGGTGAACAAAAAATAAAGTTTATATGGGTTTAACTGACAAAGGATTGGTTATTACTGTATGTTATGTTTTAGGAAAAAGACCATTTTGTGAGCTTATTCTAGTTGTATTTGAAACAAATAGAGACATTGTTTTATTGATGGCATGTCAGTCCGTTAACAGTCTTGAGTTTGGAACATTCATTACAAAAATTGGCCCCTGACTCGTTGGTACGGTATTGAAAGCACATGTTTCAAACACATGCAGGTCCGGAAAATGCCTCGGATCATATCCTTTCCTCTGCATAGAAGCTAATATCAGGTTTCATCTATACTGTATAGGTTTGATCATGAGCATTCAGAAAGTTTAAGTTATTGAATTTTAATATCATGGTAATTGAATAGGTTTGTTATGGGAACTGCATTAGTACCGCGAGTCCTATAGTTCAGTGAGTATAACAAATGTTCACTCTTGGCAACATGTTACAACACTATTAAATACGTTGCAAGCAATTTGGGAAGAATACTTATTTAAGCAACCATTTTTGACAGTGGTGCTGATGTTTTAAAGTTGAATGTTGATTGCATGTTTGTGATGTTCAAATGTTTATGAAATCCAGCGTCTGTGAGAACAAGAAAAATATAGCACGGAATAATGAAGTTTAAAATATTCTGTGCAAGTTGAGGTTGGCAAGGCTAACGCGCAGAGCGGTTACGAAGTATCTGATTAGTTTATTGCATACGGAAGAAACGTTTGAAATACCATTTTGAGTTTCAAACACTGATATGGCATTTTCCATCGTATCCCTTTTTTCTACATTAGAATTTGAAATTTAATACCATACTGGCACCATTATCTGAATTGCATAGTGGAAAGGGTGCAGTTATATTACTTAATAATTGCCTATGATATAAAGGCAGTTCTGTGAAGACAAAGTGGGTTAATGCAGCTGCTTTCTTATACTACTACATCACAAGCGAGAGGATTATTGATGTGGCATACATATACATATACCATACTGAATTCACCAGGAGTTACTTTAAAGGGAGTCTGAGTACCGTTTAAAAAAGACAGAGAACCTTTTCCAGAAAACGTGTTGTAATTCAGCAATATAAAAAATAATGATTACTATTGAGAGAGTGCTCAATTACATGGGTATAAATTGAAGCAACAGTTTACAGTAAAAACTAAAGCACGCCCTGGTTATAACATCTATAATGTATATCACCATTTATTAGTCTGAAAAGTAAACATGATATCATATTGCACAAAATGGAGCAAAAATTAGCCAAATGATCTGTAAGGAACATACCTGCTGGCAAACAGAAAAGTAAAAATAATGATCAAAGTGTATATTATTTTGTGTCTATTAAGCAGATAAATATTAGCACTATCTATTAATCTAGAACAAAGCATTTTCTAAAAACCATCTTAATTATTGCTCATACATAATTTTGAACAGTGTCTAAATTGCAATAAAAATGGCAGCTTGTAACGCGTTGAAGTGTCAACAGTTTATTTGTTGAATCAAAGTAATATAATTCCAGGATTTAATTCACTATAAATTCCAGTGAATGTCTCTATCAAAGAGTTTTACCAGATTACTTTTGTATTTCCAGAGAAAATAATCAATTAAATTCAATAATTTGAAGAAATATATTTTAGAGCCAAAATATGACATACTGGACGCAACATATTACACGACCTAAAAGTGCAAGGTCTTAAAACACGATTGAAAATCCTCCCAGTTACAACATTATATAGTTTTCACAATTAACATTCTCCAAAACAAAACAAATTCCTAATGGAAAATAACATTCTAGAATGGTCCTGATGTTTATCAAAAAGAACCATAGCCTGGATTATGTAAAATACACTAAGGAAATTTCAAAAGCTAGACCTAGACCCAAATAAACATAATTACTTCTATTAATAATAATTCTGATTTAAACACATTGAGAAACATTTAGTTATGTATTAATTGTTTACACAGAAAACATTCTTTTAAAAATCAATACAGGTCAAGCAGAAATGAACTTTGTTGCGGACAAGGTCAAGTCCAACATTCTAGGTTACATTATAATAGCATGCAATGCTATATAAAACAAAATTAAAATAAAACTAGCAATCAAAGCAAATAAAATATTATAACAAAATAGACGATTCTGCTAATGTTGAGGACACAAATGTAAAATAAGGCAACCAACCTAACCAAGACACCATGCAGTTTCAGAAAGTACGGACTACTCTTGCTCTTGATATGACAAAAGAGCAATCCAGTCAAACAAGATCTGTGAGAATGTTCGATGTATGGGGGGGGGGGGGGGGCGGGGGGTAAATTAAAGACACAATGTCTATTTCAGATTGTAAATTGTGTTTGATGAAACGACAGCATTGCATGTGAGAATGAGGAAACAAAAACAGCCGGAAAAATTCAAGGAAAATTAATTTAAAAAAAGGAAACAAACAATTACAATTTTTAATGTGGCTTTAATATCCGCTTATTTAAAAGATGGTGGAAAACGACCGTAAGGGCGAACATAGAGATATAGATGTGTGTTATATATTTTATATATTTCATCATGAGATGATCTAATCAAAGGTCTTACTTAGTGGTTTAAAGTTTGGAAATCAATGCAGTCCTTATGCATCTATATTTCTGGATCTTTTTTTACTTACAAAGGTTTATTATTGTTATGCACACATACACGCACGCACGCACGCACGCAATCAAATGAAAATAAATGACTCTCCGATGTCCAGTACATCCCCTAAGACAGCCATCATAAACATCTTGTTGTCTCTACCTCTCCTGAAAGGAATGTTATATACACGTGAGGCTTGCGAGGAACAATTCTCTTGACGTCTAGTTAAATTCAGAAAGCACAATGTACACTAATCAACGTATGTAGTCCCAACAGAGACAGTCCGGACGTTTCAACAGAACCATAAGATGATATAGTTGAATTTAAAAAGGTTGATATAATTACTGGAAGAGATTCCAATTTAGTTATTGATTCTTGCAGAGATACGTATACTTTTATTGCAACAAAAATTCAAAGTCCAAGACAGGCTGCTCCTGATCAATGTGCAAAGCATCACTTGATTGATATTTGGAAGGATTCAGTCTGGCTGTCATAGACTTATTTAAAGTAAAGCCAACTTAATTAAACGTAATAGACTCCATTTTTGTTTAAAGCAGATATCGATTTTACATTTACGAATGAATCTTGCACAGAAGCAGAATATATAACCGACCGCGCCCTAGTAAGGTTTACGATAACATTCTCAGCCAAAAAATGTGAGAAGGGCAACAAATGTTTGAAAATTAAATAACTCTTCTTGCATGATCTAGAAGTTCTTACTGCAGTCAGAAACACTTCTTTGCTGCAAAAATCAATGCATTTGTCAGGAACTGATTCTAAGTTGTGTTTTTGTATTTATTATCGATTACGTTCGGAGGCCATGCTTTGGGAAATTTTATAAAAAACATCTTAATAAATATACCGATCATATCTCTAAAATTAACACTTATAAATTTTGTAAAAGAAAGAGCAATTGATGGAACTTCGAAGAAAACCAACTAGAAGGTACAAAGGTATGGCCACATGCAATATATATATATATATATATATATATATATATATATATATATATATATATATATATATATATATATATATATATATATATATATATATATATATATATATATATATATATATATATATATGTATGTATATATATATATATTTGTTTGAAATTAATATTGTTTGTCTTAAAAAAGCATTACATGTTCTTGCAATGGAAATTTATTCAATAGAGATGATGATTTTTGAGAAAATCGCTTGACCTAATTTTTATTTGGTAGATAAGGTAGGTATCGAGACCGCCCTAACCTTGGATTACGAGTACGACAATGTACCAGCTGAGCTACCACGAGTTCGTAAAGATAAAGTAATGTAAAAGAAACTTTAGAAGGGTAAATCTCGCCAAGTAACATAAACATCTAATATTCTAGTACGTATTATAGAAGCTGAAGATATTAAAATAACAAAAAATACAAAGATTAAAGGTTGAACTTCTTTATTTGTAGTATCAACATTTCTTTTATACATCGCATTCCATAGGTTTTCTCTGGTGGTTCTATATCAGAACCTATCAGTTTAATGCATACTGATTGAGGTTCATTCTGTAAGAGATTTGCATTTGTCTGGCGTATTCGACGTGATTGGCATAAGAACATCTCATCTCTGCGAATTTGTTCACATCTTCATCGTCATTAGTCCTAATTTCCTCTGTTCAGAGCTAATGATACAAACGTAGGAAAATGTCAGAGAGAAAGAACGCATTAGTTATATATAATTAACGTAGACGAACATGAGAGAAGTCTCATAGAAACGCAACTTCCCGTTGGAATTTCTCATACAATAGCGCTATTTTTATTATAAAGTAAGGCGTACTTATGCGAAACCGGATACTTAATTATTGTGCACATCGTCATTAATTTTGTACAATATATAATAATTTATATGTTATGTCATAAATAGCATTCAAGAAGATATAACTACTATGTTTTCTGCGATATGGAGGTTTTATCCTGGTAATAAGCTCGCGATGGTGCCATTGGGTCTTGGAGCGACTGCTGTTAACATGGAACAAATATCGAATAGCAATCGGAACCTCAGCTGCACTATACATTATTCTCACACCATTTTAAGTTTTTTGCTTACAACCTTTCAATCCGAATGAACATCACAAAACGTTTGATTTAATAAGGATGAATAAACCAAGATACAAGAAGGCGTCTGTTTCTTGTTAGAGTTCGCTTCGTTTAGTTAGTATAATTTAAAAGATAATTTCGTTGTTTAATAAGATTATATCCACTTTATTTTCTTTTTAATCTAAAATGGACGTTATCTTCGTAAAATCTCTTTTATTATGTATGCGTGGCTGAGTGGTATAGAGCGCTCGCATTTACCAATCACTGCATTCACACAACTCTCTGCGTGGGTTCGAGTCTCGTGCTCAACCAAGTGGGTATGCAAGAAAGCTTGCCAGTAGCTTCACTTGGGACTACAGTTCTTAACGGAGTTTCTGGGGTTCTCCTCCACCAATTATTGTGGCTACCATGTATAGCCTATCTTGCGGTGAGAAACATTAACGTCATTTGGGCAAACCAGGGAAAGGCATTTACCCCCCCCCCCCATCACCCCTCCCCCCCCCCCCCCCCCCGAAAAGGTTTAAATGACGTCCCTGCTGAGAAATGGCGTTAGACCTCAAAACAACACGAACAAACATTCTAATATATTATATCAACGTCAGTATATCTAGCACGATCATTCCAACGAAAGCCACAACGCTGTTTCTTTTGTTGAGATAACGGTATCTTTTTTACATGATATCTGTAACGATCGATCTATCACGTATATTGGAATCTGTTTTGATTTCTTATTTACACAAGAAAAGAAAACAAGCTACAGATTAGATGAATCAAGAGTGCAACAGTTCCAATTTCAAACTTTTGTCAAACTTTGTCAAACTACCACATTTCATTTGTCAACGCGGCCGTTACATTGTCGCTTATATTTTCTTCCTATTGACTGAATCAGAATCAGGCTATAAAACATCTGCCATCTACAATGTCTAGTCTTTCTTCACTGACCTTTGTCACTTCAGAAAGCTTTCTTCCAAGATTGTAATGATGACAAAAACAAGACACGCTAAGACACATGAACGAAAAGCTACATCGTGTCGGAAGTTTTAAAATATAGGTATTTGATGTAGCATGATAACAGTGCAAGTATAACACAATAACAAACCATGTCTTTTATTACATTGACTTGAATTAAACTGTGTACAACAGAAACTCTGGACATTTCTTGTGCAATAGTTAGGAAATCATAGATTTGGCGTCGTAAATTTCAAACGCGGGATGCCATATCATCAAATACATACGTCTTTGGACTGTTGTACTTCTTTACTAATTACAATTATTGACCCAAAGTATTACAGTATTGTCACTAAAAATGTGTGCGTAACGTAACTCTAAGGGTAAAATGCATTAGGTCAAATCTAATGTCGAATGTCTATGTAATGCGAACCCACTGATGAAAAACCCACGCAAAATCTGTCAGGTTTTATCTGTTGCTTTTGAAGGCATGCCATTTCTGGGATTAATGTCAAGTTATTGATCTGCGATACTTCTGTAAAATACTTGGATGAAGTTATGTATATTCTCGCTTTATACGTGTAATTGGTTGTCGTCCGATTGTTTTAACTGTCCAAGGTACGAATATCTAAGCAAAGCTGATAGTAATGACGACCAAATCATAACATTTTTCATTTATTTAACACTGCTGACTCTAGTCACAATACCGTGTTAAGTGCGGCTTTAATGAGGTTGCCATGGCAACAGCTTCCCGTCAGAATGCGTGGATGGACGTCAGAGTATATAATAACGGCGTTTGTGTTGCGATAAGAACTGACTACAATCAGAATTAGAGAAGCATTGAACTGACCACACAGCTGTTATTGTACGTGAGACCAAGGGCTTAGGAGAACCGTTTACAGTCAAATTGAGGATAGTGAAGTGGCATCCAGTTTGTTTAAGTAAAAGTGTAGCTTACAATACTGAAGACAGTATTTTTCTGTAAACGACTGAAGGCTAAATTAAAGAATGTGCACACAAACATTTTACATCAAATTGGTAGTGGTGGCCAGTTTGTACACAGCGTGGACCGCACCTGTCGACGAGAAAAACATAGGTATGTATATAATATTGTATCCAATTGACACGTTGGAGCACATTTAAACTGAACTGCTATCAGCTCTAGAAATATTTAATGAATATATGCTGTTATGGCATGAATATTCATGACTATTAAATCACAGCAAAACATCCATAATCCAAAGTCATTATTATTATTATTATTATTATTATTATTATTATTATTATTATTATTATTATAAGATATATAAATGAATTTAGATTAAAACAATTGTGAGTTAAGATTTACATGTATACAAAAGTCGCAAATAAAGTAAATTGCTTCTTCGTATTGCATAACAAACAAGAAGGTTTCTATTCCAATTAGTAGGCCCGTCATTGAAAATTCTTACAAACACAGAATGTATCTTTTTCCTGACTATTGTCAGTTCTCAATCGCTTATACATGGGCGAAGAAGAAGGTTTTTATATACAAAGACTGGTAAATTGGTCAGTCGTGGTACATTTTCCTCTCACTACAGCAGTAATTTAAAGACAGAGTACTCGGGCAATTTAAATGTGAATTTCCAAGTGGTTATCAACCGTGTGATAAGAAGGACTGTCAAAAATCGTGCGCACAAAATTTAACATTTCCGTCAAAAAACTGCATACGACTTTCTGTTGTTTCTCTGAAATATAAGCACATTTATTGACAAGAAGTGAGAACAAAATGTCGCAGCAACTTTGACGGATATTTTGTTTAAAACTCAGTAAGGTGTCATTAAATGTGTTTGTACTGTCGCTTTTTAGATAGATAGGTAGATGCATGCATGCATGCATGCATACATGCATACATGCATGCATACATACATACATACATATGTCAAAGCCGAGGGAAATTTATGAAAGTATTAAATTTCGTGTATTTTTAACCTAGTGATGAAAAGTAATGCCAATAGCGGTTACAACAGTTGCTATTTAACCGCATGCAAATGCGTGCTATTAAAGAAATGAAATATCACCGATTAAATTTGACTGAAATTTTTATTTCTCTAGTTTAATTGCTATCTTGCAGGCGAAGTTTTTCCTCATGTGCTTAACAGTTCTTGTACATAATTGAACAGATTTTACTAATAAATCAATTTCGGCAAATAAAATTTCAGAACCGACGTTATCGCTTTTATTTCTATAGCAATTTATGCCGGTATCATTCATCTAACCAATCTGTTTCTCCGTTGACGAAACATTTTGGTAGTCTTCAAAATTATGTTCCAATAAGGGTTCAGTTTTTCAATTGCATAATTAACTTCTAGCAGAATTACATGTTATATGTATATACAAATAGAGTTTGCTTTGAGACCATCCGTTTTATCAGAATGATGTTGTTCCAGTAATCGTTGATACTATCGTCTCGCTTTCTGGTAAGACAGATGATTGGTCGGTTGGTTCGGTTTAAGGGTACATTTAGCAAACGACTGACTGCATGATGACAAGGAAATGGTTGCCTAAATACCCTTGCCAAGGACACACCGAGGCAGCCGACCCGGACCCAGAATGGCATGGACGATTTTCGAACCCATGCCCTATGGATTACGAAGACGACGCTCTAGCAATTTTGTTACTACTGCACAAGAATGCAATATTGTCTACAATTTCGATCATTAGTGTTCTAAGAGAAGAGTGGTTATAAGAAAGACGTACAGAGCAACGTAAATAAGACTGTTGTTTATGTTTTATCGACCCACATGTTTTCTTCGAAACATACACGTATCTTTCAAAATGATATAATAACGAGCGTAATTTAGTTGACATGTCTTTCATACACAAGGAATTTTAGTGAAAGATAATATAATAACGTAATTTGTATTTTCAAATAGTCTATGCAAACTTGCGAGGTGTAAGTGACATCGGATTATTCTTTAAATAATAAAAAAATTTAAATGTGGGCAAATATTTTTTTTCTTTTCTATAGACGTTTCTTTTGCTGTTTGAAACTATTTTGTTTTTGCAGAATGAAGCAGGTTCTGGGTCATTGAATACAACTATCAAATTATCGTTTACTGAGCAAATAACCCTGTATATAATGTTTGGAATTTCTTATTATTGATTTGGATGAGCGTGTCGTAACATCTAAATATTCACTGTGTAGACGTTGTTATTTTACACAAAAATGCCGAGTCTTTCCTCTTGGCAAATAATCTGTTTCATATACATACTATACTTGTGAAATTTATCATATCAATTTAAACTATTTGAAGACAGACGGTTCATTTCGTATATTTTAGAAATATAATGTCTACATCGTTTTTTAAGCGTTTCCTTTTTTATTTAATAAAAGTTGCATTTTATCTTATTCACTCTCACCAGTTCGAAAAAGTGGCGGCAGAACTAAAGCAATTCAGCACAAATTCGCACGCTTTTTATTTACTGATGACAGTTCAATCTCTTGGTCAACGACGACGTCATCAGTAAATTAATTTCTCCGAACTTGTACTTTTCCTTCATTTTTTTTCTTCTTTTTTTCTTTTGTTGTTTCATAAAAGTGCGAAGGGGTAATTCCATACAGTTCAGCCGCTTCATTTTGTGGGAGACTAGCAATTTGGTCTTCGATCCATTATGATAAAAGAATCCGTAAGTTGGTTTACGATCTATTATGAAAAGGAATCCGTAATTTGGTCTACGATTCACTATGATAAATTAATCATTATAAGACTTGCATTGTATAATGCTGATGTGTGATATTCCCTTCACTCCACGACCCATGCTAACATAGCATTTGTTTTGAGCAAAGTTGTAGTAGATGTCAAATCCCCAAGATACTCGGGGCTTGGAGGGGGATCAAGCTCTTTCATAACCTGAGGGGTACAAGTGGTACAACTTTATTCAATCACTTGTTACGGACCACGTCATCTAGTTGATATTAACTTCAAAACATTAAGTACACTGCGGTAGATTTTTTTCAGAAAATGAAATAGTGCATTTTACTGTTATTCCTTATCTATTCACAACTAAATATAGACCGAGTCTAATCTGAATATCGGAAAACGGTGCCTGTTTGTTTTCAAATGAACGGTTATAATCTGCAAAATGTTTTCTATATTTTTAGAACACTTATCCGAAAAAGATTTATGACAAAGATAAGTGCTGAAGGAAAACTGTATTGTGATAAATATTTGACGTATGAATTAACTGGGCAAGCCTTTGTTTCATTCCAATAAGCAACTAGTTTTGTTAAGATTCTCTTCATAGATGAACGATAGGCTTAAGTAACAGATGATTTACACCCAGACAACCACTTACGACATTATTACTGAGCAGTTGGAGGCCATCAGCGTGAATGTTGCCAATTATTATATTTCGAGACCACAAAGAGAGAGAGAGAGAGAGAGAGAGAGAGAGAGAGAGAGAGAGAGAGAGAGAGAGAGAGAGAGAGAGAGAGAGAGAGAACCGTGTCAAGATTAGTTTGCTAATTTTAAATTTACAGTAAATTCTGCCGATAACTTAAGGCAGTTTGAGCAAGCGCCATGCTTCACCCAACCATATATATATATATATATATATATATATATATATATATATATATATATATATATATATATATATATATATATATATATATATATATATATATATATCCGAGACTAAATGAAAATGATTAATATTGTTGCGCGCTACATTTTCCTATATAAATTTAGTCTTTGCTACAGAGCATGCTTTTAAAATGTCTTAGTTTGACAAAGGTTTGCATATTTTGTGTATGCTATACATACAACTAGCGGTTGTTCGGAGTACTTGATGAATGTACATTTAGTACCATTCAAACTAGTTGTTAGAATAAGCGTTCTCTCCTAAAGCCTCCGAAAGGAATCTGTAATATGTTGGACAATCTTGCTGTCATGTTTTGCAGTGAAAGGTATATACGAACTATATGACTTTTTTGGTTAACAAAATATAGTTGTTCTGCTTCGTTCCGCGTTGAATTTTCATATATGTAATTTGCCCAAACGTTATATTCCAACTAAGTGGACACAGCTGAAAATACGGATCCAATCAGAATGCTTGTTATATTTACACTTGGAGCTACTTTAGAATAATCATATCTGCTTCAGTAGATAAGAATATATGTTGAGTGTAAGTGTTTCCAGTTTAAACTTTTCATACTTGATCACTTAAAGCAGGTGAACTACGTGTATGTCGTCAGTAGTCATGGGGGACAAAATGGCCACATTGAATTTAATATTATGCCGCCATTTTGGAAATATGACCAATGGCAAAAAGGAAAATATAATCTTGAAAATGTCCATCTGCTTAACAACAGGGAGTCGAGAGGAATTTAACAGAACGTATGATCATATGGGGTGGATGGAATGAACTATTAATAATATTCATAGGCTGAATATCTTGGAGTCAATTGATTAATTCCGTCATATTTAGATATTATATTGTATCAGACCTAGAATGAGTGCGCCCTTCATAAAGCATGAAAACAAAGAAAACAAACATTTAATTGATGTAGTGATGTAGCAGTAAATAGTATTGACACATAATGGATCGATTTTCGTGGAAATCGACGATTTTGCCTTACAAGATACATAAATCAAAGCTTTTTCTAGTATTTTAAAGTATCGATATTTTGTATTCGAAGTCGTAGCTTCGCTGTTTGTCTCAATAGAACGTTTACGTTTCACTGCATATATGTCTTTTTTTTTAAAAAAAATCTTAGGTACGCATGCGCAAACATTCAAATTGTTTTTAAAAATGGCACTTGCGCACTAGCTGTAATGCAATATCTTATAAAGGCGTGGCGGGAAAAGAATCCAAAATGTGAAACAAATGGAATACTTCAACATAAAAGTCTCCATTGACCTCATTGCGGCTCAAAGTTAAATTCTCGTTTATCCCATAAGGCCAATGTGCGCCTCTACCATGCCGCTTAAATATGTTGTAATATAGTTGTAACATATCATTTAACAGTTTCTCATTTGTAGATTGATTCAGCATAGTAATGGAAGAAGCTTTGTCGCACGAAGTAGAGCACTTGATTAAAACACTAATTAGCTACATGCATATTTGTTATTTGAGTGAATGAGTCAATGTGGAAGAAAGTTAATCGACGATCTTGCTCTATCGAAACCGTAAATTCCGGAAATATAGCATTAATTTCAAAATCTTAAAATCGAAAATTTTATTGGATACTGATGTAAAAAAATGACTGTTTTCTATACGGTGAAGTCATAAATCATTTCTTAAATCTTGCAAATAATGACATAATAATCTCTCAGGAACATTCGTCTTTCTGTCAAAACTCGCTTATTTAAGATGTATACCATCACACTCGATTGAGTTGCCTGCAACATGTTTTAATAATATTGTTGCAGATTGGTTGGATATATTCATGAAACTCAAAATTGATTGAAAATATTTGAATTTCAAATCTATCTCAAGAAAATTTAGTTACTTTTCTTGCAAACCGTAACAAAATTAAATGATCGCATTATCATAACAAGAAATCATTCTGAAAATAAGCATTGCAATCCTTTGAGTCATCAAATACATGGCAACCACGTGATTCCATATGACTAACCACGTGACACCGAGAGAGAAGAAGGAAAATGGGTATTTGTAACAGTGACGATCATTATTTTGCCAGTAAATGAATAGCAGAGACATACAACAATAAAAAGCCGTCTATTAATTATCTTGATTGCTTAAAAGCATGCACTAATTTAATTTGTTTATTTTTTCTCAGGTGCAGAAAGGAGCTCAGGCTCGTCAAAGGTATTGTATTTAAATCTTTTTAGAAATATTCATGTAATCTCCTATGTCAGTCGAAATTTGTTTCAGTATATATGAGCAGAACTATAAATACCAGACAAGGATTTTGTTGCAAGTACACATTTAGAATTTTCCTCAAGTTGATAGAACTGAGGGGACCCGAATTTAGTGAAATCCTACCTGTTGTCTATATATATATATATATATATATATATATATATATATATATATATATATATATATATATATATATATATATATATATATATATATATATATACTCTTGTGATATGTTTTGTTGCTTCTTTTCTAAGGTCATAGAGTGCTTTGTAGGCTATACTCTTGCTGTTTTATTACTATTAATTTATTAATATATATAAAGATCAAATCAAACTGCATGGCGTTGTTTCCAACGAGAAAAACTCTTTCAAATGGTAAATGAGACAATCGTTTGTATTAAAATGCATTGCGATGCCAATGCGATTGAGTCTCTCCACAATATTTTGAAAATACAACGATCCGCTGAGCTCGACTTATTACAAAATCCAATCCTAGTTGTTTATCATCCCAGATTATTATATACGTTTCAAGCTAATTGATCTGACTGGTTCTATAGCCTGTTATTCTGTTCTTGTTATTTCAGATGAGTTTACAGCAGTTGCGAGAGCAGGAGCGGGAATTGGAACGTGTCGCCTTATTGGCAGGTACGTCATCCAAGAAAGAAATTGCGGTCCAGACCAAGTCTGCGTCCGTTGCTCAGCTGCATAGCATTATCTTGGAGTGGAATAGTGGATAGACAAACTAAATCTGATTTAATTCCTTATTCTCTTATACTTTCATAGGAATACATAAACTAAGTCACATATATAACTATTTTTTTTAATTTCTTGATCAGACGGCACCGTAACATTTTGTACATATACAATCCTTTTTGGAGCAAATATAACGGAAGAAGCTTCAGTCTTTAAGTGAATTAAGCATGTTTCTATCACATGCGGTTTATTCACAAAAGCATGTAGTTATGTTTTTCAAATGCCTTTAAATCTTTAATTATCACCCAAACCTTAGGATTTTAAGGAAAAGATGACACAATTAACTCACATACTAACGAAGGAAAGGAACATAAATAATGAAGATTTTATAAGTAATTTTGATGTTATTGTTATTATTATTATTATTATTATTATTATTATTATTATTATTATTATTAATTTAGCGAGACCCAACAACGGCGTGGAAATTGAAAACAAGCACATAAGCTCCTTCTCCAATGTGAATGGTGCAATATCGAAACATGAGACAAAAGAACAGAAAGGTAAGTAGAAATTTCCGCAAATTTAAGCTCTCACATTGTTAGTTTCCTTCCAATCTTAATTTACCAATGCTTAAAACTTCATACATTAATCAACTTTGAGATTTTATACATGTATATGGTAAAATTGTAAATTATGTTTGAATGTACAACATTGCTACATAAATTTCCATCCTGAATCTCTCTATCTCGATCTTGGTCTCGACCGCCTTCAGCCCGTCTGAATTCCTATTTAACAGTTTATATGTGAAGATGAAATAATACAGACGCTTACTATCTATTCTTGTCAGTGATAGACCCAGCGTCAGCCACGTTACTCTCTGATGTCAAAGAACATATTCAGGAGACGCAGGCCAGTCTGGATAGTAAACCAAAAACTGAGATCGAGGCATCAGTTGACATTCCAGCTGAGGGAATACACCAGACGCTGACGAACAATCAAATTCAAGACACTGAAGATGAGTCTCAAACTCAGACTCGTACCAACCTGGTGAGAAACCATTTCTTCTTCTTCTTCTTCTTCTTCTTCTTCTTCTTCTTCTTCTTCTTCTTCTTCTTCTTCTTCTTCTTCTTCTTCTTCTTCTTCTGCTGCTGCTGCTGCTGCTGCTGCTGTTGCTACTGCTTCTTTCCAGGAGCAACCGTGTCCATACTTTATTGTCTCCATGGTCAAATTATACGTGGGTTCTTTTATCTTTCCAAAGTATCGTCCCCAAAGAAGCTAACGTATCCCAACATTGTTACAGATAAAACGTATAAGATAGCAAAACTCAGGACTAAATAACTACTATTATTAATGGAGCATTTTAATGTGAAAAATAAGTCCAGTGACTGCATTTTTTATAATACTCCAATTTATCAGTACTATAAAACACAAATACTGGAATCTCCAGTATCATAACAATAACAAAACTTGGAAATAATTGAAGTGTTTAGCATCATTTTCAATACATATAATGACATAAAACAATACAGAAATGTCATTAGTAATTTCCAGTATTTTAGTTGTAATCATTTTACATTTTAACAATGTTTTATTTTGAAAATTATTAAGACAAAATTTGCATTTGCTAATACTGTATCGTGATAACATGTTTGGAACAAGTATCACTCCCAAAGAAGACACGATGGAAATTCTGGTTACTACATAAATGTTCATTGTTGGCGGAGGGATGTGTCTAAAATATTAAAATTGGTTCCTGATACATGTTGAATATTCTTAAACATGTGTAGTGTTACATACTAGAAAAACCTGTGAAATAGATATAAACTCATTGGCCATCTCTAAATATTATCATCCGATTAATTTACTTATTCATGTTTGATAAAGTTGTGTACTCTGCAACATGTTATCTACTCGTCTCTTCTCGACAAGTTTTGTAATTTTCTAAGCAAAACAGTCTTGTTTTTGTGTCGTACACTTTCTAGCGACAGCAGTACATTTTCTATCAATAACCGTGGACGCTTCAAGCAGGCTAGCAGTTGGATTGGTTTAGTTTGTACCATTATTTTATAATTGTATTGAAAACAATAAAATTGTCGAAAGCGAATACCAATTAGAAAGAGAAGATAGGATATCTATATATATATATATATATATATATATATATATATATATATATATATATATATATATATATATATATATATATATATATATATATATATATATTGTATGAATGCCCGACATCCAATGAGTAGACACATTGTTTTGTTGATTAGCTGCGAACGTATTCTTCGGAAACTACAAATATGTATGGGGTGCTGTCTGGCTTCTGATATGACGATGGCCTCAATTGTCACAGGAAGCAAAAAACGTGACGGGTGAACCCGCCTCTGAAACATTCACACTAGTGACTGAGTGAAAAAATGGTGGTAGTGACCCAGTTGTTTTCCTCTACGTAAGGAAGCTAACATGACTATATCAAAGAACGGGATTTTGCACCAAGAAAGATTTTTAAACGGTTTTAAATCAAATGTTGTAAACACTCTTAAATTTATACCAAATTTAGACAATCCACTTTTATATTGGTATTTAATAACTGATTTAACTGATTTAAACACAATTATACGTAGTTCATATTATTATTTATCTGCAACTCAGTTTAATGCTAAATTTGCAAATGGAATATCATCTGAAATTAAAGAATGTTTTCACACAGAAAATAACCGTTTGCAATCCAACTCTCTAGAATTTCTACACTTTGAAATTTGATGATGATGATTCAGATGAGATATAGGGTACACAGATCAGATATACTCTAGAGATTGATAAAAAAACAATTAGTTAAATTGGGTTGTATGAACGGCAACATCAGAAAGCGGAACAGCAAGAAAATTCCAGAGTTAGCAAAATAATGTATAGATTCCGCATCTACTCTTAAATAAGGAGACGTTTATCTAAGCGTAAAATACCATTACTTGATAATAAATGTTTCAATTCAGCAAACAATGTTATAATGTTTAGAAATTATATATAATTTGTATACCTTTAATATTCATCCTAATCATATTTAGAAAACAGAGATACATACTGAGGCCATTTTCTTACTATTAGTGAACAACGGATATATTTCACTGAATGGGTGAGAAAGAAAAAAAAAGAGTTAACTTTTTACACCAGCGAGATAATATGTATCAGTTGTTTACTCATAAGGCAATATTTTTATGGCATGCTCAAGAGTATTGGCTAGCAAGATATTCTGTATAACTGACTGAAGAACAAATTTCGTTTTGTATCATGCGATTACCTAATATGTTCTGTTGTGTCTTGTGATTATACACACGAACAATATTTGAGATTATTCACACAAAAAATATGTACTGTATCATAATTCTCCTCCCAAATTCGAAAAGCAATATAGAACATTCAGAAAACAAAATAATGCACTATCTACTGGATGTTGGACTCAAGTGGTCGTTATTGGGAGGCAGACATATTTACCAGTTGGCCACGTAAGCATTTACAAATAAGATCGAATTTCACGGTTAGCTTTTTATCGACGCGGCAGTAACATTAATTTTCGCTATTTACTCCAGTGAATTATCACAACTGTTTTACTTGGAAAATCCAGTAATTCTAGTGTTAGTATAAAATAAAGAACAAAATAAAAAATGCATTCCTAATGTAACAAAGGAGCAAACATCTAATACTATGTAATGTCTCTCTTATAGTTAGAGAGTTAGTTAATTCGATTTAGATCTAGGGAAAGACCTCCCACGATATTATGACCTGGTGTGGGTGAAAAGATGGAATATCAACAGAGAACTGGGCAAGACTATTGGGAAGATATAATGCAATACCAGCCCACTTAGACAAGAATTTTTTTAATTGAAAAAATTAATAGTGTGAATTTCAATTCAACTTAAATTATATCAACAGGATTTAATAGCAGTCTAATTAGGATTTATTTCATCATCAGAAGGAATGGTGAAAAGAGCGCAATGTCCATGATTGATTGCTTCACCTACCTCTCTACTGTATTCCAACGTATTTCCTCGAGTCTTCCTATTCCGACTGCCTCATCTTTCTTGGACTTCCTTGATTTTATTCTGAACTTGTCACTTTCCCCTTTCGGACGTCATTCGTCACTTCTCTTTTTTTCGGACTCCGTCTTCAGGCTGTAGAGTCTCCCTCTCCCTCGAAATGTTTTCTAAAAAAAAAACCAGTTATCCCCAAATCATTATTTTTAACACTTTCTAGAGATGTACATAAAATTTCTTCACTTACGTTACTCAGAACACACTAGCTATTCAGACACTGCATAAAGCCTATACCTTGCCATACATTACCATGTGAGCTCTCTATTCAAAATTTACCATATGTTTATATGACAGATTCAAAACAGTTCTAACTTTTGTTCCTGTAAAATATACGAAACCATACCATGAACAAGTTCAAACTTTAAAACCTGTTCCCGGTAAATCTTTTTCAAGAATAATATCAAATAAATGGTAGCTAAAGGTTTTAAAAAGTATAGAAAGTATTAGGACTATTCACCATGCAGTATAGTAATTATTAACACTATTCACCATGCAGTATAGTAATTATTAACACTATTCACCATGCAGTATAGTAATTATTAACACTATTCACCATGCAGTATAGTAATTATTAACACTGGTCACCATGCAGTATAGTAATTATTAACACTATTCACCATGCAGTATAGTAATTATTAACACTATTCACCATGCAGTTTAGTAATTATTAACACTATTCACCATGCAGTATAGTAATTATTAACACTATTCACCATGCAGTATAGTAATTATTAACACTGGTCACCATGCAGTATAGTAATTATTAACACTATTCACCATGAAGTATAACAATTATTAACACTGGTCACCATGCAGTACAGTAATTATTAACACTATTCACCATGCAGTACAGTAATTATTAACACTATTCACCATGCAGTACAGTAATTATTAACACTATTCACCATGCAGTATAGTAATTATTAACACTATTCACCATGCAGTATAGTAATTATTAACACTATTCACCATGCAGTATAGTAATTATTAACACTATTCACCATGCAGTATAGTAATTATTAACACTATTCACCATGCAGTATAGTAATTATTAACACTATTCACCATGCAGTTTAGTAATTATTAACACTATTCACCATGCAGTTTAGTAATTATTAACACTGGTCACAATGCAGTATAGTAATTATTAACACTATTCACCATGCAGTATAGTAATTATTAACACTATTCACCATGCAGTTTAGTAATTATTAACACTGGTCACCATGCAGTATAGTAATTATTAACACTATTCACCATGCAGTATAGTAATTATTAACACTATTCACCATGCAGTACTAGTACTAAAAGTTCAGGTCATACAGTTGGTAACAGAGTTTTAATAGGTTATCTAAATTGTCATCACATTTAATATCAAGCATGACGTTTACTATTGTACATACATTTATCTAAAATCATGATTGTTTTTCAACGTTAGTTTAATAATGCAATTTAGCGTAATGAAAAGATTAGTTCGCAGATGACGTACAAATGTACCCTAATTATGAAAAAATGCAATTGCGTAAATAAACGAGATGGATTTCGAAATGTCGCATATACCAAGAAGAGAACTACATAACAGCGTTTTATTAAAGTAGCAGCTGCTATTTGCTTGATAAGTACAATAGGACAAAAATATACGTATATAAATCTTTATAAAAAAATATAGAGGTTACTAAGATGGAGACAAGAAAATATAAATCACTAAAAAGAATCAGTTTGAGGAAATATGCTACATCTGAACAAGTCTTAATAAATCACATTTAAAAAATGAAATTTAATAAGCACTAACACAAAGCTCATACATGCAATAGCAAATACTTGGTATGCCATCTGCTAGGTTCTGCCTTAGAAGGCAAAGCTTTAGAAAACCTATGATTAATGGTTTGGACATGTAACATGTTATTCAGTGTGCTTCGTTTTAATTGATCTGATCTTGTGCCAAAAAACACAGTGCTTAATTCACAAAACACTAGGCATTTGACAGTTCTGAAAAACATGTTCAACAATGACAAAATACCATCCACAAACAGAGACACAAGAGAACAACGAAAAGGTTGAATCATAAATTATTATCTTCGCTGCATGATCGATGGACACTCTTATCATTGGTCTTATCACATAATCTGTAGTCGAAAGAAATGTTTAAAGAACAAAGCAACGAATTCGCGTATGTTCATCAATCATTCCCCCCACCCCATTATTCAGCACTTTTAAATTATATTTGTACTGTTGTGTATGGTGTCTGAAATTACGTACTGGAACATATACGTATGAAGGTTTTCAAACTAGAACCTAATTTTTCTAAAAGGAAAATGTTTTAGAGAAAGGAAGTGAAGTATCTAAATCGTTTAAAAGACGTACATCTATCGTTTTACTTCATTCTACAAATTCTAATTATTTTTCAGTCAAAAAAAATGAATTTTAAACTTTAACAGATCTCGAATTGACAGTAATTTTGTTTATCTTCTTTATTTCTTTCTCACCTATTTCTAAGAATGCTTATTCAGTTTAATTTGTGCTAATTATATTTTTAAGTTCTGTTTTCAAATACTCTGTTCATTTAATGTTGCACTCGTCAAAGTGCGCAGAAATTGGCCCAATGATGTTTTCTTTTATAAATCTCAATTCCTTGCTAGGTTAACTTTTAAGTGTTGCCTTTATCGCTTGAGACAGATGGCAACGTTTGGTAAAAAGTTGTAAAATGAACGATTTTTAAAGATCTTGATGGCAATGATGTAGTGCAAACACGTGATCAAATAAAACCTGAACATACAGCAAGTTTTGCCAGAGGTTGTGATAATCAATTTACAAAATGCTTGAGAAATAAAAACAATGCAATTAGATTTGAGAGACTATTCATTAGCTCTGGTTACAAAGTGAACTTCAACTTTAATACCAATCATTCAAGAGTTATATATGAAGATAGCATGGGTGATGTACACCATGAATCTACTGAAGGGTCTGGGGTTATATGTAAGAGGATCATGGAAGATGGTGGATAAATATTTCCGCCTAGTTAAAGTGTGGGAATAAACAGGTGATATAATTTAATGAAATAGATTTAAAACTTAGCAAATAAATGAATAAGCTACTCATCTAGGACAGATGGGATATAGGACAGCTTAAATAGACTCGGAGATATGTTAGAAACGTAAGAGTTTGGGGAATGTAAAATGATAGATTATGTGCATTGAGACCGTTCTTCCTTCGAACCACTTTATCTACGGTCACGGACAAAGTAAAAAAAGTCAGCATAACTATGGATTTGAACATACAGGTGGACAAAGAACAGTCAATACAAGTTTCTAGCAAATAAAGAGACTAAAATATATACAAATGAACCATTTGATCAACAAGGTAAAAACAACTTATACCGGTTTAACTAAAGCAAGGGAAGGTAAATTATGTAGTACGCGAAAAACATTAAAAATTAATGGGTTATGCAATAACTACGGAAGAGCTCAGTTCAATAATCGGAACAGGAACTGTAACAAAAATAGATTGAAATGCTAGCGATTAGACATCAGCAAATAAACAAATACATAAAAGTCACACTGAGTAAGAAACAAGCACTCTTAGTTTGACATCTGATTTGGAAAGAGAAATAATTTTGCTATTGAACAATTCATTAAAAAGTTTAAAAAAATAATTACCATAACGTGGAAGGCTGAAACCAGTAATAGCTGCCATAAGTATTTTTCTTAGGGTACTAACTTCAACCGTTACTATGCATATTTCATATACACTAATAGATGTACTGAAAACTAATGGTGGATGCCAAACTGCTCTTTCAATAAGAAGCAAAGATGATTTGTTTGCTGACAAAATTCTAGACGATTAACAAATATTGAAAGTCATTTCTTGGAATTAGCGACAAAACCAGCATCGTCATAACCCGGCGTTATTTTGAAGTATTATATGTTCGTTGCTTAATAATGCTTGCCAAATTTGTTTTCGTTTTGGCTGAATATGTCACTTTACCTGTTGTAGTCCTATTTGGTATATTAATTTGATTGCAGCTGTAATCCAAGCATGTAGCTGAATTGCAGAAAACACGTTTAGAGGTTTGCAATAGTGCATTGAGCTTCTGACGTGTGATTAGACTTTTATCAAAACTATCTCATAGACTAAACTTATTAGTCTATGCAGCCATTAGTAGCAATATCAACTAATTGCTTTCTTTTACTTCATGGTCAGTGTTGTATTTTGCTTTTCTAAATATGCATGTCATTTCAACGTCTAATATTGGATCGTGATGCGCATGTGTACCCAAGATGCAATCGAAATAGCACATCTGAACTGAATGCTTCATCATCACAATTCTTTCGTGCCACGAACGTATGCACACGTTATCTTCTTAGGTGTCCTATACAACTTTTTGAATTGTGTCCAATGATAAATTAATTAATTATAATAAATGTGTAATGATATATTAATCAATAAGAATGCATTAAGCAAATAAAATGCAATAAATGTCTTAAAAATACATTAATAAATAGAGGATATATCGCTTCCTCTCCCCACCCCGCCATCAAATAAGCAATACCCTTAGTTTTACTTCCTATTGTTGTTCTTGTTTTGTAGTTTTACGCTATGTTTCTCATTATGATATTGTTATATATGGCATAACAACCCCCTGTGGAGGTAACATATCCAGATTCAGACAGTCGAGATAATTTTTCAATTTTCTTTCGCGAGTCGACTTTAAAAATGGCTGCCAAAATGTTCATTCAAAAGAAAACATTCCAGAAGGCGGGGTTAAAAACGTTTTCCCACGATCCAGCCAATCAGTAAAGAGGATACTGCACAATAATTTCATGGCCTTATTTGGACCAATCAGAATCACATAAAAGTATATTTTAACGTGTGGTAATATCAAAAATATGAAACTACACATAATATAGGAAAACTATACTTACTATGTGATAATTATGTGTAATGATATATTAATCAATAAAAATAGATTAATCAATAATAATTTCATTAATCAATAATACTACATTAATCAATAATAATATATGAATACAGATAATACATTCTACAATAATAATAATAATAATAATAATAATAATAATAATAATAATAATAATAATACATTGCTCAATAATAATTCATTGATCAAAAATAATAAGACATTAATCAATACCAATAATACATTAATCAACAATAATGCATTAATCAATATTAATAATGTCTGGTGATACATTTGTCAATATTAATATATAATGACACATTCAGCAATAATAATAATGTCTAATGGTACATTAGTCGCTAACAATAATGTATAGTGATACATTAAGCAATAATAATGTCTAATGATTCATTAGTCAATAATAATATATAATGCTACATTAATCAATAATACTATTTAATGATGCATTAGTCAATAACAATAATGTATAGTGATACATTAAGCAATAATATTGATGTCTAATGATACATTAGTCAATATAATAAAGATACGTAATCAATAATAATAATTAAAGACTGACATAATTATATTAACAATGGTTTATTTTTTCTTTTAGATTTAAAGTCATTTTTGACCATCAATCTTCAAGATAGAAACTTTCCTTTCGTACCATGCAATAATAATTTCTAATATCATAGTTTTGGGTATGTTTCGTTTCGTTTTAATTGGAAAACAAGAAACATATTACCATCAGTTGTAATAATATTGATAACACACGGTGATAACAGCGACCGCACGTTTTCCCTTCCTGTTAGTAGATGCACTTTACATTAGAACAAATGATCTGGAGAAAGAACTTGTATGTGTTGCTAACATGTATGTACTTTAATTATACCTTGTCAAAAATGCACACAGTTCATAACATTTATGTAAAAGTTTTATAATCTGGCCAGAAGTGATAATACTACCTACCTCCTGTGGGTCAATTACCGTATTAAGTAATTTATGCGACTCTCGTGATCTGCACCATAAATTGCGATTGTTTAAACTTTGGCTATTCCGAATACAGGCAAAAATATTAAACTGATTTCATAAATTCAACACATTTAAGTTCAATATTGGAAAGTTACAAAATATCAAGTCTGATTCAGACAAAGCATTTTAAAATATAATTAAAACCCGTTCTTAAGAAGAAACAAATTAATTGGTATGTCACATTTTTTAATCTAAGAAAGAAACTGTATCATAATTCAAGTATAATATAGTGGAGACGTATAGTCCTGATAATCTATTGAGGATGAAAACGTTACTACAAAAGTGCACAAAGAAAATAAACAATTTGGCACTGGGAACGTTTTGCCCCAAACTAAGGATTGCAGTTGATTTGAAGACGAACATATTTCCGGCAGTGCTTTTTTTCTCTTCAAGGGGCGGATGTATGGGAGTGGTGTGGCGTTTGTTGAGGTTGTACAGTTGTTTGAATTTACGACGGAATATTTGGTGGTGAGGGGTGAAGCCAACGAGGAAACATTTTATGTTGTACCATATATATCAATAGTATTATTATATAAAATTATTGCTATATCTATATAGCAACAATATTGAACGAAACAAGAATCGTTATGAGTCTGAAATAGTTGGTATTTATAAGCCCCTTGACTAGGCGATTCTTCTAAGGTTTTATCAATGCAGAAACATACAAAATGTTCTTCATTTTCTGAAGCCGGAAACTCTTTGGTACCAAGCATGTTGATGCTTCATGCTTTATCGTTCATATATGCAGCAAGACATACAAAATGTTCTTTTTCTGATTTGTAAAGACAAAAGTCGGAAACTCTTTGGTCTCCAGCGTGTTGATGCTTCATGCTTTATCGTTGATATTTGCAGCAACAAAATGTTCTTCTTTTTCTGATTTGTAAGGACAGAAGTCGGAAACTCTTTGGTGCCAAGCGTGTTCATTCTTCACTCTTTGGTGTCAAGCATGTTGATGCTTCATACTTTATCGTTGATTCATGCAGCAAATATCAATAATTCAGAGGACTTGGAATATTTTTTATTAACAGGATGGCGAAGCTGACAAAGAAACAATACAATTTTCACCTCGAGTAGTAGCTGAGTATCTGTTAAGAACTGGAGAAACCCAAGAATTCAAAGATACTCTAAAGGAGTTGGTTGTAGCAAACGAGGTACGTATTTTTTACTACAATAATTTAAAGCTACAGAGATTATGCAAGTTTGATTGAAAAACGTATTAGAAGGCAAGTCACATTTTAATGTTGACAGAAATCATTTCTAAATATTCAAATATCAACTTTTCACGGAACAATACTACTTTCCCGAAGCAAAAGAAAATAGTCAAATACCTTTGTTGTACGTTCTCCCATTCATCAATTAGAGAGTACATGGAACATTAGTTTGCTAAGTACTCATACCTTATGATCGAAATAAATAAATAAATAAATAAATAAATAAATAAATAAATAAATAAATAAGAAAATAAAATAAATAAATAAATAAATAAATAAATAAATAAATAAATAAATAAATAAAGTAACCATTAAATAATGTATTCAGCAAATTCATATAGATTAGAGTTAATAGTCTGCCTGTCTCACCCACGCTCACATCGCCGCAGAGCTAATTCCCTTTGCGACGTAACATATTTATTTGAATTTGCTTTTGGGGAGAGTCAGTATCCGGCCTACTGTTATTGATCTGGAAACTCTCCACTAAATTAGCGACTGTTTGACACAATCCATTGTAAAGCGCTTTCAGACTTCTCCATTAAATCTATTTTAGTCCGCTTCTGACGCCACAGCCACGAATGAATGATTGAAAAATTACTTGACTATAATCTTATGTCCGAAATTAGCCAAAAGATGCAATCAAAGTGAAGCTCAGTACCACATGGAAATCGCTCAAGGTTTTATTAGGATATCACATTCTTTAGATCGAAGGAAATGTCAGTCAAGAGATGTATTTTTAACAAATCAAGATCGTCAGAGCGTTGACGTCATAATTGTTATACCATTTTCCGCAAACATATTTAAAACGACCTAGATTCATTTTTCCTTAAATATAAACGCTTACCAAGTGTTATATTGCATTTTAAGGACAATAATGTCTACTTATCAGAGGTTTATTAACTGAACAATTGAAGGATTCGTGTGCAAAATTCTCAGCGAATTTTCATCTCATCAATTATTTCTCCTTTTGTCTAAGCTTTGTGTACCATTGTCAACAGAATTGTGAATGGTAATGAATCCATTATTTAACTTTTGTCTAATCTTTATGTACCATTGTCGACAGAATTGTGAATGGCAATGAATCCATTATTTAACTTTTGTCTAATCTTTATGTACCATTGTCAACAGAATTGTGAATGGCAATGAATCCATTATTTTTCCTTTTGTCTAATCTTTATGTACCATTGTCGACAGAATTGTGAATAGTAACGAATTCATTATTTCGTTTTATATTTTTAAAAATGTTTGGACGTTTCCTTGTCTAGTCAAGCAGCGCTAAATAACGTCAGTATTTATAATAACATGGGTATGCTAATTTCTTAGAATATTGTAACAAGCCAGGGGTCTTTATTGGACCGAGCGGTTGTCAAACCTTGGCGCGATTCCCGCTAGAAGTCACATGTTTACCCCCAAATTTCCAACTTCAGTTGTAAATTAGAAAGCCCGACATGTCCATTCTATAATTTTATTTTAATCAACTCAAGACCACAAATCTTAAACGTGCCTTATTTCTACAAACCGAACATCTGCATGGCTTCTCTTCATCAGGTTTCTGTACCACCAGCAATTAACGCCACAGAAACTATACAACTTTCCTCTAAACAGGGAACTCTTTTGATTCCGCCACCCTAAGCCAGTCAATTTATGGTTTCCAGGCCATTTCGCCAATATAACTGCACAACATTTGACAACATGGCGACATAAATGGTATTTGCAGAGTCAGTTCTTATTTATTCGTTTGTGTAATTTACCGGTCTCCTACCGTAAATACTGCCACTTGCAAAGAAGAAATGAAACCAAGTGAACGCAAATCACAGCTACTGAATGAAAAACTTTACATGAAAGTTCACACGTTATTAGGCCTACCCTGGGAAATGCTCACCGTAGACCAACATCCAAATGCATCTCTTCCTTTGATTTTGTCAAATTTACAATATTTAATCTGTACCGGAGGTCTAATGACATCACCGAAAATGAAGATCAAGTTTTATAAATGCACAAATCCAACAAAAAAATATATATATACTTTGAAAAGTTTTCATGCATAGGGTTGTTTTTAAATAATTGCTGTCGGAAGCAATAATTTGGGGCATCGATTTAGTTGACAATTGAAATGGATATCGGGTTGTTGATGGAACAATTAACTGAACCATAGCAGGAAGCTAGATATGTGTCTAGCGATGGAGCTGGACTGCATATAAAGACATATTATTGATCAGGTTCTCTGTTTTGTATCTAGGTAGACACACTATTGATCGGTTTCTCTGTTTCTTATCTATTCAGACTCATTATTGATCGGGATTGCTTTGCCATATACGCCTACTCTTTTCGATTTCATGCAGAGCAATCCCTTAAATAGTAGCGAAACTGTCTTCACTGCAGTCAATATTAGCCGTACTTTCATTTAATTAGGAGAGTTGGATTCTACCATATAGCCAGTGAATAGACCTTATCTAGTATGTATATTTAATTATGACAACAACAAAAAATCCCAGTCCAAGATATGTCAGCAATATTTCGGTATCATAATAAAGCATTAGTACAATCCAATGACAACCACTGATGTAAGGTTTATGTTCACCCTTAGGTCACTACACAATGCAGTTTTGATTACATGATGGTAATTAAAAATAGGTTAGAATATTTAATCAACTGTCACTGAACATAATTTAGTTTCAATAATTGGGTAAAACTTTACCAAAAATTACTAGGTCCAATATTTACCTTTTAAACATGAAGGTGTACTATTAAGGATATGCATGTGTATCGTCAGTGACTAGAAAGGTTCCAATACATGACTAATATAGTTTGAAGTCATTTTGCATCTCTATCTTGTACTTTCTCAATTTTCTGTGTTGCTGTATGTTTGGTTTTGGTTTCATTTGCTGTTGGTTTTCTAAACAAAAAAAGCTTTCATGTGTTTTGTTCTTAATTAAATTGGAGTTATATTCTTTGTCCTCCTGGCAATAATTGCACTATATAATTAGTGTATTGTTTATTGAAAGTCACATATGCACATAATATCTTGTCAAGTAGTCATATACATAATACTATCATGTCAAGTAGTCATATACACATAATATCTTGTCAAGTAGTCATATACACAATACTATCATGTCAAGTAGTCATATACACATAATATCATGTCAAGTAGTAATATACACATACTTTCATGTCAAGTAGTCATATACACATAATAACTTGTCAAGTAGTCATATAAACATAATAACTTGTCAAGTAGTCATATACACATACTATCATGTCAAGTAGTCATATACACATAATATCATGTCAAATAGTCATATACACATACTATCATGTCAAGTAGTCATACACACATACTATCATGTTAAATAGTCATATACACATAATATCATGTCAAATAGTCATATACACATACTATCTTGTCAAGTAGTTATATACACATAATATCTTGTCAGTTGACCTATAAATCTTCCGATGGTAACATACTTGTCTCTCTTGATGAAATGAGCAATGAAGCATAATTTCAATACATCTGAAGCCATACCCATATTTCTCCGCAGAGCATCAATTTGAACTTTCTAGTTAGTGTGCATGCTTACGTGCTTCATTATCTAAGTATATTGCAACATAGGTTAGGTATGATGAATTGGATATAGGACAAAAATCACTTGCATGAAATAATAACTGTCTGGTGAAGCAAGTACCGAACATGGCCGTTAATTGCTTGTGTGGGTGTTGGAAGAAGAATCTTATCGACTCGTATCACGTTAGAGGCCTATCCCTTTGAACGAGAGCGTCAGTTGACTATATCGATCCATTCAGAATCGACAAAACATCAATAAAACCGGAGTCCATGCGATGATAAATATCATAAGATAAACGCCTATTTTCAGCTTCTTCCATTGCTCATCGCCGATCATCGGATAAAATATGTATGAACATTGTTAGGGTTGTTAATAATTGTGTGCAATTATCGTGAATATAAAAGGTAATACAATTATATATTCAAAGGGAGAGAGAAAGAACACTCAGGGTAAAAATAGTAGAAGATTCCATTTATAGCAATTCTGGTGTCAAGCACTCGGATCTTCATTCCGATCAATAATGTCATTATATTGAGGCAAACAATCAGATAATTAAATACTGCGACAAAATATAATAACGACAAGACGCTCTTATTTGGGCGATGATGATCACTATACTGATTCGGTGGTGGTTCAGATGGTGGTTGTGGTGTTGCTGCTGCTGCTGATGATGATGACAGTAGCAGAGGGTTGTGCCACTGCCAGACTTTTTTTTTCAAACAAATTGACAATCTTTTATATACACTAATTAACTGATTGCAGAAAAAGGGCGTGTCCACCACCCACCCCTTTCCCCCCGAAAATAAACACTTAACAGTTATATTGTATGTCTTTGTCATATCTGTGGAGAGGGTAGACAATTTAACCTTTGCAATCAGGCCTATCATTTCTTCATGGCGAGTCTCTTTTAAAACATTTAGCTTCCACTAGAAATTTTTGGAATTACTTGGTGGATTTCTGTCAAGTCTAAAATGAGACCTTGCCTTCAGAAGACGGTGGTCACGTTCTCTTCTCACCGTTTTGATGCAAA
This sequence comes from Unio delphinus, assembly GCA_029339505.1. Classification (NCBI taxonomy): domain Eukaryota; kingdom Metazoa; phylum Mollusca; class Bivalvia; order Unionida; family Unionidae; genus Unio; species Unio delphinus. Next base: position 5,437,188 of record JAQISU010000021.1, on the reverse strand, counting down.
ATGTTACAGGGTTGCGTGCTACATTTGTCTTAACACTTTGCCGTGTAGTTTCCGCGAAGTAACATGCATTTAATGCATGAAAGCCAAATTTGGTTTGAGTCCTTACTGGGACATTAAGATGACTTGGTATAGATTTGAGTTGTACTATTTTCTGGCAAATGTTTACACAGTAGAGTTTCATATTTAAGTTAACATTTCGGCTTTCAATGTTCACGCATGACTATCTATATATTGCAGTCAAATTAGTTGAATACGAGGACCTTGATCAAATTTAATTTACAATGCTATCTGACAAAAAATGTTATTGCCGCTGTCTAAGCCGACAATTTCCGTGTAATAATTCAATCTCCACCTAGTAATTCATTTCCACTTAATAATTTTGAAAGACTTCATGGAGTGGTAAAAATTTTGTATGTAAGGTTAAGGATTAGGTTTGAATATATTTACTTCCCGAAAGAAAAAAAAATTACGGAGTTATGTTTCCTATTTGACTTCAGATTTTATTATACCAAGTCAAAGCAGATGTAAATAGTGACATTGGATGACCGTCTTTACTGCGATATCTTTAATGACATTTAGACCAGCATAGGCAATCTGATTGTTGTTTGGAGAAAATAAATTCCAGTCCTGAAATAGTCTAAGAAATGTATTCTTGCTATGATTTATGTCAAAAGATAAAATGCCTAATATATCCATGTTAAATATTTGGAAAATTAAATTATCTTGAGGTGAAAGAAACACAACTAGAATCCCAGGTTTCCCGTCCTGCCCCCATACCCTCACCCCCAATAAATAGTTTGAACATTAATTCGCATGCCGCATACTGCAATCAAATCGTTCGTGATCGACGATGTTCTGAGAGCTATATGCAGAGAAGCAGTTATAGCCGCATACCTACTGTCACCTATGAGCTTGTTTCTCGAGAATGGAAACGAAATGACTATGCAAACCTTTCAAAATAATTTTTGTATGGATATACATAAAAAAGAAAGGGGCCCCGAGTGGCCGAGTGGTCTAAAGCGCTGTACGTTACGGATCACTGCCCTCTCCCCTCTGAGTGGGTTAGAGTCTCGGATTCGGGCAATATGGGTATGTGAGAAAGCTTGCCAGTAGCTTCTCGTGGGTCGGTGGTTGTTTCCGGGGTTTTCAGGGTTCTTCCTCAACCATTAATATTGACCGCCATTTATAGCCTATCTTGTGCTGAAAAAAACGGCGTTAAACCATAAAAACAAAACATATTAAGGAAAACTGACGTCAGTTTGTGAGATATTAGCATTATGGTGACAATGGGTACCTGCGAGAATCGGTCCTCGGCTAATAGAAATGCACCGCTGGCTGATCTAAACGTTCCTTATTTAAACCAGTTTTCACGCTTAAATCCTGGGCGTTCATTTAATCTGCTTAATAAATATGAATTCAAATGTTTAGATAATTAAGTTACGTAAGCATTTCGAACAAGATTGTTCTACAAACGCTGTAGAACTATGTTATGTAGCCGATACACTCTGCAAGGAAGTGAATAGGTAACTCCCACTGTTATTAGACAGTAAATCTTAATTCCGTTGGAAAGTATGCATGTTTGATAAGATTTGGCATAAATAAATATATACATAGTATATACTCTATATCTTTGATATACCACTCGTGTTAAAAAAAAAGTTTTCATGAAAAGAAAAATAGGCAAGCTTTGTTTTCTTTTAATGTGTGTGTGTGTGTGTGTGTGTGTGTGTGTGTGTGTGTGTGTGTGTGTGTGTGTACACCACGTGTTTATTAAGACTACGTTGAATTTGTCTCCTGCTGTACGGTGCCTATGTTTTACATTGCTTATGGTGTTATTTATTAATTTAGATGACGGAGAAGGAAGCAGTCGAATACGAATCCAAAGTTTGGGAAGAGTACCTCAATCTGGTAAAAGGAGAGAAAGAGCGCAACGACCAGGATACGGTAAGCAGTTTCGACTTGCAGACAAAATCAATTTTTTTTTTAAGATAAAGAATTCTCATGTTTTCCTCACCGTTTATCCTGGTAATTTAAAATATACCTGGTATATCTTGGGCATTTTCCAAAAACTTTAATTCCATTTATGTTGGTATATGAATGCAGGTCATAATTTTGTTATAGAGGAAACAACATGGCGATGGGTATAATTTGGGTTTTAAAGTATATAGCTGTGTTTCATGGGTATAATTTGGATTGTAGCGTACACAGCTTTGCTTGATGAGTGTTATATGGGTTCTAGAGTGTACATCTTTGCTTGATGGGTGTAATTTGGGTTCTTGATTATACAGCTTTGCTTGGTGGGTAGTTTTGGTTCTAGAGTATACAGCTTGACATAAATTCAGATGTGCATGAAAAGACTTCTTGCTCCGCATGACCATTTTCACTTTCTGGACGTCTGAGTTAATTCAAGAAGAAAATAAAACTCAAACTATAACTTTTTCTATCATTTTTTTTGCATTGTATAATTGATTAAGTGCACATTCAGAAGTTAAAAATGTCTTCTTTGACTCACCAAACATAATTTAACCAACATTCAAACCTGTAACATTAGCAAACTTTGGACTAATTCAAATTCAGTTAGTTAAGCACAGGGAAACAACCATTTCAATCAGCTCTTACTTTACATAATGTCGTGAAGACATTTAATTCATAATACATGAAACTAATATAGAGGTAGGCAAAAATTATCCATACTTCAGTTACATAAAACTCTAACTCGTACCTGTCCCTATTTTTGATCTACTAGATGACTGTTGAGCGGACCTATTATAAGACCATCCATGATTTTGATTTGAAGTTTTCTTTGACATCATATGGACATACCCTGAATTTCATTTCCACACTAATGCTTTACTAGTAACCAAATTTGACGTGAAACTTTATGTTCATTTGTCCTTTAATTAAGTATGTTTCAAGCGTTCTACATCATTTAGACGAGTTATCGCCCTTGATTTACGATTATTCTGACTCGTTTCTGCGACGTTCATTTTAAAAGGATTATTGGATTTCAACCGTATTATGCATGCAGCTTGGATGGGTTAGACTTCCAGCATTACGTGTCATCGTTTTGAGTAGTCATATGACTGAATACCTATTCTTTTTAATGGCCCTGCCGAGCTAGTAGTAGTGAATGGTATTATGCTGTATGATACCAATCGCAGATAGCTGTTGTATTTTATTTCACAATTTTACATTCTCCTTCCCTAAAACAAAATACGTTTGTTTTCAACTGGTCCAATAATGGGTCCAAGCGTCCCATGTTTTTTTTGTGTCTGGACAGAGAAAAATTCCCTATACGTAATATGTAACACAGGAATCGTTCAGTCACAAAAGAAAACTCATAACACCCATAACAATACACTGCATTTAAGAGATTTAATTTAAAGGGTAGAAATATCTTGTCTATTGGATTAAGAAGGGATGCTATTAATAAGTTCATTCGTATTAACCCTAGATTTCAAAATTTCTGGTTGCTCCATACCCACCTCCTCTTGAAAAGAAAAATAAATATGCAATCAGCGGACTTGAGTTTGGTTGAACAATTCAGAACTTTGGTGTAGGATTTCTGTCATATTTCAAACATAGCGAATATGTCTGTACTAGTATAGGAAGCATCCGTTCTTTCTTCTCGTTTTGGATGAACAGCTGAGCGAGGAAGTGTATCCAATCTATGGGCTTGAGAACCCGCCTATCCCCAGCAGACAGGACAGTGACATGAACAACTATCTCAACTACTTCCTCGACAAACCAGTCACACTGGATGCAATCATTAACACTCTCCTCGACGAATGGATGACCAGAGCAATTGTTACTGGTACTGTTTAATTACTACTTACATACCTACCTACCAACCTACCTACCTGTCTGCATGCCTACCTACCTACCTACCTACCTACCTACATTCATACATACCTGCTCGCCTGCCTACCTACCTACCTACCTGCATACATACATACATACATACATACATACATACATACATACATACATACATACATACAGACAGACAGACAGACAGACAGACACGCACGCACGCACGCACATACACAACATACATACATACATACATACATACATACATACATACATACATACATACATACATACAGACAGACAGACAGACAGACAGACAGACACGCACGCACGCACGCACATACACAACATACATACATACATACATACATACATACATACATACATACATACATACATACATACATACATACATACATACATACATACATACATACATACATACATGTATTTAGCAAGGTAAAAACAACTCTTTAATCGGTTATGTGGTATCTTCCTAGATTGGAAAGCTAGAAATCATCAACAGCGACATTAAAACTAGGTCTTATGATGAAAACATCGCGAATCTGATTATTTCAACGCAACAAAGATATGAAAGTGAAAAATCCATGGAACAAATATACAATGGCTACAAGTGTCAGATGCTTTCGATGCTTTACGTGATTCATTGTTATAAATAATTATATCAATATTATATGAACTGAGTGTTTAGAGATAATATAGGAAATATAACTATTTTTGTTATACAGACATAATTGGCTAATTATGTATTGCTAAAAATGAATATCATTTTATTATTATTTCTTTTGTCACTTTATTAACACTTGTCGTCTGTGTATTCAATTACCAATATAGAAAAATGTTACTCGTATGTACATAATAATTCAAGTCTGGTCAAGTCAGGCCAAGCAATCGTTATTAGCAATGTAATGAAGGTGAGAGAAAATGTCGTGGTAAGTTCCAAGTTAGCATCACTGCTATTCTTTATACACGAGGGATATCCTATTTTTCTGATCTGTGTGCTTAATAAATATAAATGTACAATTAGTTATGATAATGCATTAACAATGTCGCCAATACTGAGCAAAATACATTATATGAATTAGTGTCGATGGCCTGTATTGCAAATACAAATTGTTATTATTATTATTATTATTATTATTATTATTATTATTATTATTATTATTATTATTAAAAGGGGATCCAGAAGCAGAAGCAATCCTAAGAAACATCGTCGATTATGTATCACGTGACCAAAATCCAAATGACGAACAACAAGTGCAAGAAATTCTAGGTAATATATTTGCAGAATAACGTTTACTTTCCGTGAGTGAGCCAATGATTTATGTATCTATTTGTATCAATCTATGTGTGTGTATATATATATATATATATATATATATATATATATATATATATATATATATATATATATATATATATATATATAGACATAATATATATATATATATATGTCTCTCTCACTCTCTCTCTGTCTTGTATCTCTATCTATCTATCTATCTATCTATCTATCTATCTATCTATCTATCTATCTATCTATTGGAACGGGGATAGTATGAAAGACTTACGTCTTATTTTCTATATCTATATGTATGTATGTATGTATGTATGTATGTATGTATGTATGTATGTATGTATGTATGTATGTATGTATGTATGTATGTATGTATGTATGTATGTATGTATGTATGTATGTACCTCTCTGTCTTTGTCTCCGTCTCTCTGTCAGTCTCTGTCTGTCTGTCTCTCTGTGTCTGTCTGTGTTTGTCTATCTGTCTGTCTGTCTGTCTCTCTCTCTCTCTCTCTCTCTCTCTCTCTCTATATATATATATATATATATATATATATATATATATATATATATATATATATATATGTATGTATATATACATCTTACTGACTTTGATACTTTAACTGCAAATGTTACAAACATTTTAAACATTTTTGTTTTGTAGGAAACAAACTATGTTAAGGAGAGTCTTTTAAAGTCGTCAGTTTGCAATATATAATTTTTTTGGTAGTAGAAACTTTTGTAATGGCTGACAAAACGTATATTCGCTATTTAAGAGTTTATGATTTTTCAGCCGATCTTTTCGCGGACGCAATCATGGAGGACCTCTCTCCTCGCATTGTGCCAGAGGTTGTTCAAAATGAAGAGTTGCACAGTTCGGAGGTAATCTCTTCTGAGGCGAAAAATAGCCCACACAAGGGAGATGGACCCATAAAAGAAAAAGAGTCCAGCAAGAAGAAAGAAACAGATGCAAATTCCGATAGTAAGTAGCATACAAATAATTTAATCTATTAATGCAAAAAAAAAAGTTTTAGAGAAATTTTTTGAAATACTGAGATTTAGCATGATTCATAGTAACCTGTTGTCATTTTTTTGGCAGTGTTCAATTCGTATTTTAAAACAATTTAAAATCACGTTGTATGTTTTCTTTTTCATACACTAAAGTAATATTATTACCTAGCCTATAAAAACAAGAATTAAACGACAATCATTGGATTGATCTTCAGGTACTAATCACCTCACAACATTTATTTTTTCTGAGTCTATCGCTGCCGTAACAATGTCTCCAACCTTGGTCAACATGCACTAATTGCACGTCTTAGTTGATTAGCACACAATGACCTTGACTTGTTGTTATTAATGGGTGGGGCCTATTTATGCGTGCATTGAAGCCACATCAACAACGAGGCTAGGAACCAGAAAAAAATGTATTCTAAATCTCAACATTATTACCTCGTTTACCTCGTGTTCCATCATGAAAGAGAAGATTTTTTTAGAACGTTATGAACTTCAGAAATACTTTCTCAATAAAGAAGAAGCCAAAACAAACCAAAGCAATATCTTGCCGTGGTTCTTAGCATTTTAAAATATTGAATCGATTTCTTTCAGACCTCGTTAGAAGCTAGTATACGAGGGAGCTAAAACACCTGTTAAACTACAAATTATTCTGAACTTAACACACAACAGACATAATATACTGAATATCTATTAATTAAAATGGCTACTAATTTGTGCTCTTATATATTATTGAAGTTATCACGAAAAAAATTGCTCACATTGTTTACCACTACATGAAAATCTCTCTCTCTCTCTCTCTCTCTCTCTCTCTCTCTCTCTCTCTCTCTCTCTCTCTCTCTCTCTCTCTCTCACACACACACACACATAGCTGGCATAATTTCAGTAACTACTGGATTTCAGGAGTATGGTCTTTAAGTTTACCTTTTTACCTTTCTCTACTTAAACTCTACCATATTAGAGTGATATGCGAAACACGATGTACTACCTTCAAGAGAATTCACGAAATGCTATAACTGCAGTTCTTCAAAATCACCAATTTCGAGATGGCAAATTACAAATATTCGATACCAACTATATCAGGACACTTTATTTAGGTAACAGCTTGAATGGGAAAGGTCACGGGGCTATCGTACGTACACGAAGAGTTTCAAGAAGTACGGGTATTTTTGATAGTACCAATACCTACATAGAATTTAACCATAACAATCATACATTTTAACCACGATATTAAAGCAAAACTACGCACAATATATAAAAGGGCTAATTGTGAAGTATATATTCAAAGCTAGATGGAAAAATGATAAAGCCAGAATAACAAAGAAATATATTTTTTTTTCAACCAATGCAATACAACCTAATAAGCCGTGTACTGACAGTACATAAATAATGTAGCATAACCGAATGACTTGACGCGAATTACTAATCGATTAATCCGTATTCCATCTATCTTCATATATTTACATACCATGTATATCTCTCTAAATATACGCGAAATGTTTGCTTAGCAACAAGCTTGCACCGCTGGTGCATCAGTAGGCCACGCAGCCTATATACGTGTGCAAATGATGTGCCTAAATTAAATCAGTAATTGATTCGGGTGTGGGGTTTAATTACATACAGTATCCCATGTAAAGTATTGCATTTCTATATTGAACTAAGTTAAAATGCAGTACTTTTTTTATAGTGAAACACATGTACACAAATAGTTGAAATCAGTACAATGAAACACAGAATGAAAAGACATTTAAATAAGTACTGTTTGATACTGAAATACGGATTTTTTTTTACAAAGAGTCAATATTCCTAGCAGAAAAGAAACATTAACATCTCATCAATGAATTCATTTGCAGTGAGATGTTGCAATACAGAGAAACATAGATTCAGTATTCAGAACAGAAAAAGAATATAGATATCGCATCCATTCATTAGAGAGATACTTCAATATAAAAGGGAGTAATAGTAATTGAAGAACATTAATCTCTGATACAATTAATTCCGCAGAGTGAACAGACTGGCGGCAATACCAAGTAAACTACAAAATGCAAATCTTCAAACCAAAGGTTTATGTTCGATGCTCTAGATTATCAAATTAGTTTGCATATTAAATTGTGCTCATCGAAGTACACAAAGCCTGGTGACAGATAACGGCAGATCAAAACACAAGGCAATGGGTTCAGAGGCGTAGCTGGGGGGGGGGGGGCGGAATGAATGGAGAGATTTCCCCGAGCGCCATACTAGTGGGGGCGCCAAAATAAACTTTGAAACAGGTTGCATTGGGTGATAATGATTTTATTGATGAAAATAATGGATTTCAGAGTTGGCGGGGGGGGGGATGACATAAAAATTAACATTGTTCCCGGGCTCCAAACACTCTAGCTACGCCTCTTCTTAAGCGCTTGAGACATCTTATAAAGTGAGATTATAACATTGAGCTGAACTTGTGCTATATATATATATATATATATATATATATATATATATATATATATATATATATATATATATATATATATATATATATATATATATATATATATATATATTATGGTAGATATTCGATTAGTTTACTGAGTAGTGTTTTTCAATTTAATTTACTTTAATGATATATAACATTTCCATGCCTTTTAAAGTTCAAAGACTTGTATTTTAAACAAATCCTAATAACATTGTCTTAATTTCTACCCTTTTAAATCCAATATTGGATTTGGTGTTTAAACCTCTTCAAGACGATAAATGTTGTATTTCTTCCCTCATTTCGGTTCTTTTTTTATCAACAGACGGTGTAAAGCAGAAGGGGACACAGTAGATGGAGCGAGACTAGTCTCAGATGAATGAAAGGCGCGAATACATGTGCAGTGAAAGACTGGAGACTGTTGCAAGAGAGGAAGAAATAATTAAAAGGCTTTATTTTTTAAAACGATGTATCTATATATTTTGTGAATTTGCCTGTAAACGGCGGACTTTTGTCTTTATTTTCAGAGAATTGTTTAAGGATGTCACTGTCAATGTTTTAAATTGATCAGGATTCTGAAATAGCAGAACTATATGTGTACGATTTAGAATTAAAGTATTACATTTATTGCTTCGTGTACAAATGACGATGGGATCCAATCATTGTGTCACAATATTTTCTAGGGTTCTCTCCCTTACAGTTATTATGTAGACAAAGTGGCAGGAGGCAGTGTAAATTTTTAATTCTAAATATTTCCATAATAGTATAATAATATTAAACTTTAATGCATTCAGTCCGGTTGTGTGTGTGTGGAGAGAGAGAGAGAGAGAGAGAGAGAGAGAGAGAGAGAGAGAGAGAGAGAGAGAGAGAGAGAGAGAGAGAGAGAGAGAGAGTACTGTTGTCGTGAAGTAATTTTCTCTACTACAAAGCAAAGTATTTAAAAATGATAGATATGAAGACGTTCTTTGGCAAAATAATTCGTCTATAACTCCATCAAACACTGGTATTGCATTTACTAAACCATTTCCACACGAACAATTTGGAATGTTTCCTAGACTTACTGGATAACGATCTTAGTTGAGTTGTCTACATTGATGCTTTAGTTTCGTTAATAGAATATTACGTTTTCTATCCATCGGGCTGTAATAGACTGGTACACCGACAGTTTTGTTAAATATTGGATGCCTAAAAGGAGCCAATTGTTGTGGATTCAACGGAAAACAGATAGATTTCCGGACAACCGTAGAACAATGAAACCGAAAGAGTAGAGAAGATTCAGTCATCACGATATCTTACTAATATCGTATCAATATCTTATATTGTTTTTAATATTTTCTCACCAACAAATACCGTTGGAAGTTAATGTAAATAATTGGAAACCTTATTATTTGTAATTTTATATAATAATCAAAGTTTGATAAGCTTTTCTCGAGATTCCAGACTTAGTTTCAAAATAGAAATCTTTACATTCATATACTGAAAGTCTAGTTATTGTTTTGCACACTAAAGTTGTAGTGCTTATAGTGGCAGTCTAGTTTAAAATTTGCGCCCTCAAGTTGTCTGTACATATACTGGCAGCCTTGTTATTGTTATTGTACCCCCATGTTATACGTGCATTTACTGGCAGTTTTGTCACAATTCTTGCTCCCTCAAAATGTACTTTTATATGATGTTCTTTTATTTAAATATGAAAGTACTTACATTATCCCAAACTAAAATTGCATATTCCATAGACGGTTTAATATAAAACACAAAATACTTTATTTAAATTTGTCTTTGAAACCGAACAATTAAGTATGGTAAGTACTGCTATTTGTTTCATTAAAATTAACGTGAAAGAGGAGGAAAAAAAAGTAAATAAAGTTTTCATATTTGACCAGAAGATATTTTAGTTGAGAATTGGTTTCTGATTGATGATTAGTCAAAATGTCTCTCAGTTTTCTAATATTGAACCTTAATTGTACAAAAATAATTTTAAAATGTTCTTCATGTTCTATGTAAATTAAAAATATTGTATTAAAAGTTTTAAAAACATCTTTGGTATTGTATTGTCTTCATCTATTTATATTTTCTTTTGAATAATGTATTGCGTCACGATAGCTGGACACTTTTAAAAGATGATCATAAATTACACTAAAAGGGTCACAGGTAACCACAATAAGAATTCATTTCATTTGCACAAGCTTTATGGAATAATTATCTGGAATAACATCCTTCACACTCCTTCCCCACCTCGCCCTCGTTATTTTAATCTTTAGATTTATTTTTCGTTAAACGTTTAGGCACATAAACGCCAATTTCAAATTAACGTCACGGCATTACTAGAAAGATTGTGTTTGTCACGTAGATTACAACCTCATTAGAGTATTCTGTCGACCTTTCTCGGACACATGTACACTTTGGAACACGTAAGCGATTCCTGTCATTTACGAAAACATGGAAGATTAATTTACGCAATGTATTATAGTGTAAATCATTGTGATATCATTAAAAAGTTTCCATCACCAAACATTGTACTTTTTTTAAAATGGCAAATCCATTTCTCACTTCGAAATCAAAAGATACAAAGGCAACGTATATCAAATGCAGCATTGTTTTCCTTGACCCAGAAACGTGTAAATAACTTAATTTATATAAGTCTAAATTTCTTTCATTCATTAAAAATTAGAATCATTATTTATTGTCTAGAAACAACTTAAACTTATATCACGTGATGAGATCACGCATTCCATTAGACGGAAAAGAACAGCTAAGTAAATTTGCATACATCGATCTTTTTTCACAGTCCTGTTTCTTTTTATTACGCATAGATTTCACTCCGTCTTGTGCACAATAATGCGTTTATTTCCCAAACGCAAATTTGAGGTCTGCGAAGTTAGAGAACTTCGTTTCAAGATTTATTTCCATTTTCTATGTCAAGACATTAAATAGGATTATCTCCCATATGACTATTTGCAAAACATGCTTGATAAAGGTAGACAAATATTAGGGAAGTTAGGTGAGCAATTTCGATGGGTGCAGTAATTAGTTGGAAAACCTGGAAAACCACGAGAAACCTCGGCAATAGTAGGTTAGGAATGACCTAACTCAGATTACTTCCCTTTGAAACCAACCCTTTTGCAATGTAAGTCCTTATTCGCTCAGTTTAGGACGTTCATTAGAATTCCATGTAAGTAACACAATGCACTTTAATTTATGTATCAGGCAAATTAAGCAAGGAAATTCTTACAGTCCTTTATTATTTTTTGTTGAAAAGTCTATCGATTTATCATTGAAATTTTGCAGATTATTCTTCCTCCCTGGTTTTCCACACAGCTAAGTACCATGTCACGAGACAACAAAAACCACAAGACTTGCAGGCAAAGTATTTTTCAAATAGGGCTCATCGCAATTAAACCAGTTGTGTGCATGTTTGCAAACGACAATCAACAATAACGACTTTATATGCTAAGTATGAAATTATTAATTGATTGATAATCTGTGTTAAAGGACCCTAAACAATTATGTCCAAGCGTTTTTCACTTTCCAATTAAAGTTTAAGTACTTTTCATTTTAATTTATAAAATTTATTTACTTGTTATTTTCTTGTATCATCAAGCAGCTGTTGCGTAATTCTTGTAATCACTGCTCTAATTTATAGTCCAGTTGTACTTTAAGACAAGTACCTGTTGACGATTTTAATGACATCACTATTAATAACGCTTATACACAAAATTATATATCTGTAGTATAGTATAATTCCAATTAAGTAGGTGATTGTTGCTTATGTATGTCATTTTAGACGGTTTCTACCTTAAATATATATTCTAATTAAGCTTTATAATCTTCTGTGTATTTTAACTTTTCATTAGTACAACTAATAACAATTGTCCTCAAACTCTCACTAACAGTATATAGTACATAAGTAACAAAATGAATGTACTCGACTATTAAAAACAAAATCAGATAATGACAAATATTAGAGATTAAGGACCACAAAATGTGTTCTTGTGATATAAAATTTATGTGAAAACTGTGTCCCATTAAATGTGTGTGAACGTCAAGGTACATTAAATTTATTTTAAAATTGTGGCACATTCCCCAATCTTTTTAAATGGGATAGATGTGTTGGCCTTGGCTTGGCTACACTAAATGATTTATATCAACAAAACGAGTGAAGCCCAAATCTCCCTTTTGTAACGTATTAATTAATTTCTGATATTTCTTCTCATTTTATTCCCTGTATCCCTTCACATACTGTCTTAAATTCTTCATTGTTTTCAAGGTGAGTACATCAATCTCTCCTCCACCCCACCCCCGATAGACTAACGCAATTTCTCCAAAAAAGTCTTCCATTCGTAATTGATACATTTGTTTGCTTGAGGCCTTTTAAAGCTGCAATGCATCGCTTAATTTCTCAAACATGATAAATATCGAATTTATGTTAGTTAAAATACAACAGTATTAAAAGCTAGAATTGAGGAAATTCGTTGAAAATAAAGTAGTTAAAATAAATAGGCTCCCACGACATGCTCAAGATAAAAAAACTGGAAAAGTCATAACTCAGTTTCAAGGAACTAACAAACACTGTATGAAGGAATACCATAAAAAAAACACAGTATGAAAGAATGTCATAGAATATGAACACTGTATGACGGAATGCCATATAAAATTGATACAATGACAAAGGGTACAAAAAAGAACTATTCTACAATTGGCGAAAAGAGAACGGAGACACGGGATTGAATCGTGAACGAACACATGAACCAAATTATAGTCATACCTAACCCATATCAAAGTACCAACTGTTTCCAATGGTCAAAACAAGGTAAGTAAAAGCCAGTAAACAGATCTTCAAATGAAAAATGCCTACTGTCAAACAAGAACACAACAGAAGGTAAATTAATTTAAGGTTCACAAAGTTTTTATTCAGATAATAAATAACATTTATCAGTTTGCTGTATTGTGGGATGCATTAAATATATTAAGAGAGTGGTAATTATTGTCAATATGATTGGAATAAAATTATCGAACACAATCCATAGAATACATATGTATGAAGCTGGATATTTTCTACTTTTCTCTTTCCTTAATTTTCATTTCTCTTGGCTATTGTTATGCTTTAGATGTTATTATGTTAGATAAAGCGGATAGAAGTACTCAAATGATACAAACCCAGTCAAATATTTTATTCCAATAGATGTCATATTGTCCTATTTGGAATTAATAATTTCTCGAAATCTTCAATAGGTACAATTTTACTCGCCCTGTAGTAACTACTGTAATGACAACACGTAATAAAGACTTAGATATACAAGCTGACCATGCATTCATATATATATATATATATATATATATATATATATATATATATATATATATATATATATATATATATATATATATATATATATATATATATATATATATATATATATATATATCATATCTTTCTTTGAATTGTTTTCGACAGTTTTTTTCTTAGCATTAAAGTGTAGTTAAAGTCAGTTTAACTGTGTCCAGTTCTTTGTAAGTAGCGATATTTATTTTTCGCTCTTGTTCATATGCTTTACTTTCATTGTAAACAGTGTTTTTTTTTTATCTGTTTTTGTTTTATCCTGGCCTCCATAGTTATCTTCCTTAATTGCTTTTAATTAATTCATCTAAATAATGAGAAACTGGCAGAAATGGTTGCTGCTTTGAGTTGTGTGATAGACCTAAAACACAACGAAGATCATAACACTGTAAATGAAACGAGTTTTACGTAAAATGATAATAATAATAATAATAATAATAATAATAATAATAATAATAATAATAATAATAATAATAATAATAATAATAATGAGGAGGAGGAGGAGGATGAGGAGGAAGAGGAGGAGGAGGAGGACATTGTATAGCGCCAAATCTTTAGAAGCTCTAAACGCTTTCCAACATCTATAATGATATTTATACACTTGAAAGGGATCACTGTGTCTTTGTGTCTAATTTCAATAGGCAATTCGTTCCATGTTGCTGGGCTCTGGTATCCAAAAGAACGTTGTCCATATGACTTCGTTTTCATAGTGGGAATACTGAGGATACGACTGTCACAAGAGGAGCGTAAGTATCTTGCTTGTGTGTACACATGGGTGAGGCCAGATAGGTATGTTGGACTAGAGTCCGTCAGTGAAACGTAGCACAGAGAACAAATTTTGTGTTTGATTCTGGATGTGATGGATAGCAAGTGTAGGGTACAGAGCAGTATGGATGTGTACTCTAATCATGGTACTATAAAGATGATCTGAGCAGCTGTGTTTTGAACTTTTTGAAGTTTCTAGAGTTGATATTAAGACAAACCAGACAGAATTGAGTTACAATAGTCCAGTCTTGAAAGTACTAATGAACACACAAGTGTTTTAGTGGAATCAACTGAAAGGTATTTGCGAATGGACCTGATGCGTCTCAACTCAAGATATTTAGCCTTGCATATGTTCATGACATGTTGGTGCAATGTAAGAGTACTGTCCAGAACAACAACGAGGTTTCGAACTGACTGTGTGAATGTAATGTTGGTGTTGATGATATTTATTGTTTGAGATAAAGGATGTGAATGAGAAAGTATTTGTGTTGTGACCAGAATGGTCTCAGTTTTATCATCATTCATCCGCAGCTTGTTACATGTCATCCATGATTTCACATCAGAAACGCACCTCTCTACTCTATGGATGGTAGCATCAATTTCAGTTGGGTGGCTAGACTTGTATAGTTGGGTGTCATCAGCGTACAATTGGTGAGACACTGGGTGATGATCTATAACACTTGAGAGCGTCTGATTTTATAGAATGAAGAGGACAGGTCCAAGAATAGACCCCTGTGGAACACCACAACATAGATCAACTGGGCTGGAGTGTATTCCATTTAAAGCTACAATTTGTGTCATGTTGACTAAATAGGACTTGAACAATTGTAATGCTGTATTGTGAATGCCAAATAAATGCTGGAGACGGTGAAGTAGTATATGAAAGTCTACTGTGGTGTTCAATGCTGCAGACAAATCCAGGAGATTGAGGACTGTAATATTTCCGCAATGCAAAACAGAGAGAACGTCATTAACTACTTTCAGAAGAGTAGTTTTAGTAATGTGCCAAGAATAAAATAATTTTGATAATTCATTGGAATTAAATACCAGAAATATGTATTTCACTGACCGTCAATAGACATCAATAACGTTATGAGCAACTTACAGGCGCAACATATAATCTTATACGCCACCTTGGTTTTGCAATTCAAGTTCAAATCCAATAATACACGTATAGTTTAGCTTTTTCATTTTTCTTTCATTAGCAGTTTCGTTTTGAATTAGGAGACGCGTGTGATACTAATGATATATTTTGTGAGAATATGTACAAAATACACAAAGCATAACAGAATAGAAATGGTGAACTGCTGATATTATCGCACTTAATACCATATGAAATCTTTTATTACAGTCTGTGATATGTTTTACAAGCCATTACGGTTAAGCATGAAACGAAACTAAAATGTGCTTGCTCAAAGTGAAAAACGGGTATATTACATCTCCTTGGTAATACGGTGGATAATTGCACACACACACACACACACACACACACACACTTAGTAAAGATGACTTACACATAGATGAGTATGAATATAATTTAATCAGAGATCATTAAAATGAATGAGAAACTTTGTATTACCAAACAATGTAGAAAACATCCAGTGCAAATTTTCATAAACGGTACTCCAACAACCAATGCAGACTTCCAATAAACTGTTAACCAACAATCAGCAAGCATCCGACGTGACTTGAGAGATCCAGTCTTGGGGGTGGGGGAAAGAATCTCGTCCAGATGGATTTACCTACAAAGGTTGTGTATTTTCTTCAGAAAGGCAAAACCTAGTATTTCATACTGCTGAGATTGTTTCTGCAGAAGAATGTATTCAGCAAGCCTACGGTATCAATCAATACACGCTTCTTGCAGACTTATCTCCCAAACCTACAATAGTGACTTTGACACACAGGCTGTGTATTGACCTTTACAGCTATGGCTACATGATGACAAATAATAATTATAAACCGAAGACACGCTGCAGCCTTTCGTATACAAATGTCAGATACTCAAACAATACACTACAGAGCCATTTTGAACGAGGTTATTAGCATTTGTTAGTGGAATTGATATTCCAAAAGACTAGAATATCAGAAAATAATAATAATAATAATAATAATAATAATAATAATAATAATAATAATAATGAGGACTTTGTATAGCGCCTAATCTTTCGAAGCTCTATGCGCTTTACACAATCAATAATGATATGACTACACTACAGAAAAACAAATGACAAAAACAATGAAATTGGAAAACATAAAAACATTCTGAAAACATATAAGATACAAAACATGATTAAGTCTCTAAGTTTGTCCCTCCAGTCAAAACAGGTGAGTCTTAAGAGCACTCTTAAAAGGGACCACTGTGTCTTTGTGTCTAATTTCAATGGGCAATTAGTTCCACGTCGCCGGGCCCTGGTGTGCAAACGAACGTTGTCCATATGACTTTGTTTTCACCGTAGGAACAATGAGTATACGATTATCAGAAGAAGAACGTAAGGTTCTAGCTGGTGTATACACGTGAGTGAGGCTGGATAGGTATGTTGGACTGGAGTCTGTCATTGAAACATAGCACAGAGAACAAAATTTGTGTTTGATTCTGTATCGAATCGATAGCCAGTGTAGGGTACAGAGCAGTGATAGGTGTGCTCTGATCGAGGTACTCTAAAGATGATCCGTGCAGCTGTGTTTTGAACGTTTTGAAGTTTCTGGAGTAAATATTGTGACGAACCAGACATAATTGAGTTACAATAGTCCAGTCTTGAAAGTACTAATGAACACACAAGTGTTTTAGTGGCATCAACTGAAAGATAATTACGAATGGAACTGATGCGTCTCAATTCAAGATATGCAGCCTTGCATATGTTCATGACATGTTGGTGCAATGTGAGAGTACTGTCTAGAGTAACACTTATGTTTCGTACTGACTGTGAGAATTTAATGTTGGTGTTGCTGATATTTATTGTCTGAGGTAAAGTATGTGAATGAGAAAGTCTTTATGTTGTGATCAAAATAGCCTCGGTTTTATCATCATTTTTCTGCAGCTTGTTACATGTCATCCATGATTTCACATCAGAAATGTACTTCTCTACTCCATGGATGGTAGCATCCTACTCCATGGATGGTAGCATCAACTTCATTTGGGTGGCTAGACTTGTATATTTGGGTGTCATCAGCATACAACTGGTGCGACAATGGGTGATGATCTATGACATTTCAGAGCGGCTGAGTGTATAGACTGAAGAGAACTGATCCAAGTACAGGTCCCTGTGGAACACCACAACGTGCGACAACTGGGCTGGAGTGTATTCCATTTGCAGATATAATTTGTGTCCTGTTCACTAAGTAGGACTTGAACCACTGTAATGCTATATTCTGAATGCCAAATACATGCTGGAGATGGTGAAGTAATATATCATGGTCTATTGTGTCAAATGCTGCAGATAAATCCAGGAGAGTGAGGACTGTAATCTTTCCACTATCCAAAGCAGAGAGAATGTCACTAAATACTTTCAGAAGAGTGGTTTCCGTACTGTGGCAAGGGCGTTATGCAGACTGTACATTGCTAAAAAGACTGTTTGAATTCAAATGAGATACAAGTTGAGTAAGAACAACCTTTTCTAAGATTTTTTTATATGAATGGGAGATTAGAAACTGGCCGGTATTTCTTTAAATCGTTATGTTCCAGTGTTGGTTTCATCAACAGTGGCTTTACGATGGCAGTTTTGAAAAATGATGGGAAGATGTGTGTGAAACAAACAACTGAATATACTGTATCGACTGAATTCGTTCGATAGGTTCAATAAAGAAATACGGAAAATGTTATACGAATTCTCCAAAATTTTCCCTAAATGTACTGTTAATTGGTTAACTTGGGAGTGACTCAAGAAATGGAACAGAATAAATTGAAGCAGATTTGCCAGCAAAGAAAACTCAAGAAATTGTAGAATATAATTTCGGAAAAAGTAGAGTCACAAAGGACAAAAGAAGAGAGATATCAATAATCCACCCATTAATCTGAAATTTTGATAATTCTAGTGATACCTGCTCCATCTGTAATGATAAAGATGTTCAAGAACAAGTTAATATGCAAATGCTTTTGGACCATAATTACTAGAACGACATCCGAACTCACGTCTCTATAATGCAAAAAAATAAATAAATAAAAATACAGATGATGTTTATACATGGGTTCAAATAGAGATCTTAATATTTTTTAATTAACGTCTATGCTATTTGAATAATGGGATGGAACATTTCTAACTTGTGACGGCCGGGGGGTGAGTGGCACCATGCACATCCCTTCCGTTCAGGTGGCTATACCCCTTTCTTTCCCCAGTCTCTTTTTATCATGGCCGTAAGACCACGCATATCAAGGTATTTCAAATCAAAATTGATGTCAATGTTTTATGTCTGGAACGTTTCCTGTTTATATTCGTTATGTACTCATCGTATTGCGTTTTAACGTGATCTATTAAAATAATATGGAAGTGAACTTTTTATTACTGTTTTAAGCAGAGGCTATGGCTTTCCACCAGACTCACTATTCACAAACAAATCTATGAAGCCGCTAAGAAGAACCATAACGATTTAAAGAACTACCACCCAGTTTCTAATCAACAGGACACAAATTATATCTGCAAATGGAATACACTCCAGACCAGTTGACGTATGTTGTGGTGTTCCAAAGGGATCTGTTCTTGGACCTGTTCTCTTCATTCTATACACTCAGCCGCTCTCAAATCTCATAGATCATCACCCAGTGTCGCACCAATTGTATGCTGATGACAACCAAATATACAAGTCTAGCCACCCTCTCACATTGCACCAACATGTCATGAACATACCTATCTAACCTCACCCATGTGTATACACCAGCTAGATACTTACGCTCTTCTTCTGACAATCGTATACTCATTGTTCCTACGGTGAAAACAAAGTCATATGGACAGCGTTCGTTTACATACAAGGGCCCGGCGACGTGGAACGAATTGCCCATTGAAATTAGACACAAAGACACAGTGGTCCCTTTTAAGAGTGCTCTTAAAACTCACCTTTCTCGACTGTAATGACAAACTTAGAGACTTAATCGTGTTTTTTTATCTTATATGTTTTCAGCATGTTTTTATGTTTTCCAATTTCATTGTTTTTGTCATTTGTTTTTCTGTAGTGTAGTCATATCATTATTGATGGTGTAAAGCGCATAAAGCTTCGAAAGATTAGGCGCTATACAAAGTCCTCATTGTTATTATTATTATTATTATTATTATTATTATTATTATTATTATTATTATTATTATTATTATTTGTCTTACCTTTTCCTATTGGATAGAATACAGCTGTTTTCGCATGTGTCACGTGGTAGGTGGGTAACTACAAAAGATCCATTGTGAGACTGCTATACCCTTCTATCACTGTTGTTTTTCTTTCTTCCAGCCCAGATTTCATGTTTGGACATTTTCTGTTTTAATATGGTGAAAATTACTATGCATTAAAACGTTTGAATTTTGGTTTCCTAGAATTATTTATGCTTTGTTATAGTTCTGAAAAAACGATCAATGTTTGATAATCAAGTACTTTGAGAAAGGGGGAAAAAATAGGGGGAAACGTGTCTTACGAAAGAAAAGCAGTTGTTAGTAACTGTGTTGTTGTATTTGTTTTCGTTTGTGTGTTTCGTTATGTTTATAATGCGTTATGTAATCGGTTTCGGAAACTCTGTTGAGAACCAAAATATTGTCATCATGTCTTACTTTAAGGGGAATAGCCCCTGGTTTTATGTATGTGCGTAGCTAATCTAAATTGTTTTTGTGATGATTTGTTTCCCTTTATGTATGACTTTAGTTTGTTATTCGCGTGAGTAAAATCTCTCTCTCTCTCTCTCTCTCTCTCTCTCTCTCTCTCTCTCTCTCTCTCTCTCTCTCTCTCTTTGAGATTTTTGCATGTAAGGACACGGGTTGGGGGTTGGGGGTGGGTGGGTGGTCAACCCAATCGTATGATACTCTTCTCCTGTAGGGAGGGATATCTATTACCTCTTCCTGATATAGGCTACATTATAGCTATACTCCCACGTTTCAGACAGCCGGGATTACTCGTTTAGTACATACACATAAATAAATCTATACGTCATCAGTGTTGTTTGAATTTTCCTCAATTTGGATCCATAATTTTAACAATGAAGTCAGTTGATTTTTTATATATGAATATATATATATATATATATATATATATATATATATATATATATATATATATATATATATATATATATAATGAGAGAGAGAGAGAGAGAGAGAGAGAGAGAGAGAGAGAGAGAGAGAGAGCGTTTTTACTTTTCCATATTTCCTATTTTTCTTTCAATTCTAACGTTAATTTCTTTTCTTTCGTGTGTCCTTCGTATATTTAATTTGATTTAGATAATATATTGTTTAGTAAATTGCAGGCTTCAACTTTAAACATTATACAAACCAAAAGTATATAAATTAGCCTTTAAAAAGTCAATATTATTTTCAATTTTGTTCATTCTTTTTAGTAATTTGGCCTTCCATTTTAGAATACTATCTAGTCCATTAATGCCTCCATATTCGTTACATTTAATTAGCGTTTCTTTGTTAATATTGTGTATTCACTCAGAAACGGTGCATATCATACATTGTTTCTTTGCATTCAACAATGCTTTTGTGAAGTTTGTAATATTTACTACTGACACAATTGACTGTATATATATATATATATATATATATATATATATATATATATATATATATATATATATATATATATATATATATATATGTGTGTGTGTGTGTGTGTGTGTGTGTGTGTGTGTGTGTTTATTACTTGTAGACTATTTGTTTCACTGAGCTTTTCATTCTTCCATAGATTTAATTTTTTGGGGGAGAGGACCGTGTTAAATTTCATCTCGTTCATTCTTGTCGTCATCAATGCCTAGACATTTGACAATATTTATTTTAAATTTTCCAGAAGAAGTCCTCAGTAGTTCCCACTCCAGTTCCATATTAGCATTATATCCCTTTTATAATGATTGATTTGCGAGCCTGACGATTTTCCGTATGTTTTGTATTATTTATGTATACCTTAAAATATGTCTGAGATAAAAGATGTGAAATCATTAACAAATAGTAACATTTTTTATGTTCACTTCCAGTTTTTTTTTGGTATTTTTATTTCAGCAATGCTTGTATTATTTATTATACAATTATAATATAATATTATATAATATTATTATTTATTATTCTCATACTTACAACATCTTCGCAATAACATCATTGATAAAGCATATGCTAGCCTTCGTGATCATTCTGTCTTGAATGTTTTAGTAAAGGCTCTAATTTCTTAGAGGATATGCTGCTGTACATCTTTGCAACCGACTTGGAATATTTTTATATCAAAAACAAATTTAGTTAAAATCTTCTTTGTATAAATCAGCTATCTCATATTGAACTCCTTTTCTTGATCGATCAAAATCACTGCAGCATGGCAGCTCTTTACTTATATATAATACAATATACATTTTATTAATATAAACTATTTGTCTTTCTTTATCTCCATAATATTGATATTATTTATAATTTTATCCTAATTATTTCTTTAATTCATTATAGTAATATTCTGTTTAATATTGTATTATTAGTACTTATTAACGAGATGGTCTCCAATTTGCTTAATTATCACCTTGCCTCTTTACCTTTGCATATGATTGCTATAACTCCTCTCTCACTGAACCGGTCTTTTTATTAATGAAACGTATGTTATTGTATACCGTTTCAAGTATCGGAATCATATTTCATTGAAAAGTTTTATTGACATTAGAAGATAAACTATCGCTGCGTGGGAATTTTTCCTTATCTAGTTATATTAAAGCTTTTTTTTAACTAGCTCCTTAATGGTCATGTGTATCTCTCCGTATTTTCTATCTCCTATGAAGGAGCTAGTAAATACAGAGTGATCAACTGCTTGATCAGGAACAACATTAGAAAAAGCAAAGGAATCCTGGATACAAAGACAATACTGTACTGTGGAAAGACAGTCTGAGAAGCAAGATAACATGTCAACTGTGAAAGATCTCACAGTTTTAAACAAGAAAAAAGAACTACTAACATCCAAGAGAAAGCAGTAAAATGACTCACAGAAGATCAGGAAATCCTCAAGCGCTGGACAGAATACTGCTCAGAATTGTACAATCGTAAGACCCAAGGAAGTCCAGCAGTACTAAATTGCGCTCAGACAAATACATTGATGACGTCCCCATTCTTCGTGAGGAAGTAAGAACTGTATTTAGGTCATTAAAGAAAGGAAAGTCTTGTACTATATTAGCAATTGTTTGTAGTTTAGTTTCATTTTTAATGTTGGGATAATTTATTTACTATCACGATGTTCTACTTTCCTTTGCCCCAGCTTGGATTCTCTTTCATGAATATGATTGCTCCACTAGGATATCTCATCTATCATCTATGGTAAAAGTCAAACGGTCATGGATGTGCATTTACTAATTTTAAATTAAATATCAATTATTCTTTTCGAATGTAACACCTTTATGTAACCAAAGTCTATTTAATCATGATTTTTGAATGCTCTCCACCTTTACTGTCATTAAGAAACTTTCAGACGAAAATTTCCTGAATTTTATTGTCCCTTACATTGGTGGCCATGTACTTGGCTTGGGTCAAGAAAAGAGTACTTCGAGTGGAATCGTCACAGTATAGGGTAGTACGAATTTGTTTATCTAAATGCGTAGCTTTCATTATGACATCACAGCACGCGACATTCAATCATGGTAGGTACTGGATCTCACCCTTTAGATTAATTTCGTCCAAATATGTATACGTACTTTAACAAAGATTTTAGAAGCAGGATGAGAACTGATTGATTGTAGGGCGCAAAAAAGTAACATGCCAGTGTTTTCTCCAAAATAAGTTGGATACATACATAAGGAAGTAGTTGTTTTGTGGACTTAACGCAATTATTCAGCACATGATAGGCTATACGTGGCGACCATATTAACTGTTGGATAGAGAATCCAGGAAGACCCCTTGAAGAACCACCGGCCAACGGCAAGCTATTGGCAAGATTTTTCATTTACCGACATAAGCTGGGCATGGGTTTCTGTTCGCGGACAGAAATGAAATGGCAGTAAAGTTAAAGACAAGCGATTTAGACTACTCGACTGCTCGAGGCCCCGAGTAACGAGATAATGGAAGGAAGCAATTATAATTTCAGTCATAACTCAATCCGTAATCCATACAAAATGTCACATTTAAATGCATGGTAAAAGTAAACACAAAGAAATACTTGTTTGCATTTCGAATCAATACGTACGAATGAACTCACATTACAAAGAATAGATTCAACTCTCATAGAACATTTTCTAATATTCACCCAGACTTTTACTCGAAAGTATCACAGGTATGGGTACACTGCCTGAATAATTGACTTCAGTTGATCTGATATAATAAAAGCGTGAATATATTGTATAAGGGCGCCTCATATGAATGCATACACGTCCGTTTAAAGCAAAGACATATTGATTTTGACCAGCCAGGACAACTCTATTTTGTCGATTTCTAGTTATCATGGCACCGCTGCAGTATCGATTACTTCTTGTGATAATAACATCTATGCCTGCGCACGCTGGAAAATACCATTATGTTAATATGATGTTACAATGGCCGAACTCCGCTGACAAATGTATCTCGTTAGAATTCGAAAGAAACTAGTGATCTTGATAGAAAGATTTGCTCCTAATATTGGCCTAAAATGTGGGTAAGTGACTTTTATTTACCTGTAAATTGTCCGTGTCGTTAAAATGTTGGTTAACCAAAGATTGTCAAATCGGACATCTGTCATTATTTGCAAGTAGTTAATTAACTGCTAGTACAACGTGAAACGAGCTCGGTATCAATTCAGTCAAATGTCGATCACTAAATAGAAGTCACTATACAGGTCCTAAATTGGAAGTATTAGAGATTTAGCATGATTTTCACAATGTACTTTATCGTTTCAATTGCATTTCTGGATGAATGAAAGAAAATCAATAATAAACAACAGTAATTGTTCCTTTATATAGATATTATTCCACGTATTGCTCTTTCAATCATTAATTTTGTAGTATACCGATCAAATGGTGACGTAAACTCGTAGCTTGACAGTGTACAAATAGTAAACGCGAGCCACGCCTACCCTGACCTTGTCTTGCTGGGGCAGGCGGGGTAGGGGTCGGGATGATGATGAGTTCTCCGTGTAGTCTAAGTGCAATTTACTGATTCAAGACATAAGTTTTATATCCAACAAATTTATTTGAGCTGGAGAACAAAAGAGTAAAGCGATACATAATTTACAAGCAAATGGGAGAAATATAAAAAAAAAACAAATGTCGTCGAAAGAGACTAAAGCTATATTGACATTTTTTTTAGGACGCCATGAGAATTCCAATCCCTTCCTCATTTTATTCTTGTTATCTGCTGAACATTGAAACGATCTCAGATATTCCTGAGAAACTTCAGCATACCAAATAAAGTAGCAAAATATTTTCTTATATGTGTAAGTTGGCATGTTGTAAAGAAAAGTGCAGTACAAAATATTTATAATGACCTTTGACCCTTAACCCGTTCCCATGGTTAGAAGATTATTGAACTTGTGTCATACTGCCAGGTTTGGTTAAATCGATATTGTATTTATAAACACAACATATTCAACTAGCTTCATTCAAAGTGTCTTTCAGAAAATCATATTCATACTGGGTTTGAGAAAAAGACCAATTGACACGTGTTCGTGTTATCATGCTCTAATGTTTTTTTTTACAGATTAAATCCTACGCCCATGACCTTTGACCTTAAAATCAAAGCCATCTTGAAATCTTGTATCACTACTACTCTTAAATGTCAAGTCGGACTGACATGGACTTTTCTTCGGTAGTACCCACATGGTTACTCTTTGAAAATGATGACAATATGGCATACAAATATGGCCACCATTTGAGCCATCTTAGAAATATCTGTATTGCTACTCCTCTATAACTGAAGGTCATACGACATAGAATTTTCACCAAAAGTCATTCAGTTAGGTTACCACAATAAACATGTTGAAAATTATGCTATTAATACTCCTAAATGGATGGCCATATTGTCATATAATTTTCACCAAAGGTCTTCTAATGGTGTTTAGTTTGTCCTTAATGCAAACGACGCCGATGATGCATCCAATGTGGCTACAAGATCGGCTAAATTAAATATCTTATTGCTCAAGAATACCTCTGATAGTTTTAACACTCCAGTTTAAAGGATATAACTTTATCTTGAAGTTCTGGAGAGAATAACATTCGGACACTAGAAAGTCAGTCTTTATGATGTAATCTTCCTTGATGAAATCTTGTTTAATCTGCTCTAAAGAGAAGTCTGATAAAGAAGAAAAAAGTACAATAAAAATTATATAAGTGATTTCGGGTATGATATTTACTGAATCCTATATAATCCATAAAAGGCATCGTAATCATCCCATATAATCCATAAAAGGCATCGTAATCATCCCATAGAATCCATACAAGTTATCGTAATCATCCCAAAGAATCCATGAGGCATCTTATTCATCTCATAGAATCCATAAAATGCATTGTAATCATCCCATAAAATCCATAAAAGGCATTGTAATCATCCCATAGAATCCGTAAAATGCATTGTAATCATCCCATAAAATCCATAAAAGGCATTGTAATCATCCCATAGAATTCATAAAATGCATTGTAATCATCCCATAAAATCCATAAAAGACATTGTTATCATCCCATAAAATCCATAAAAGGCATTGTAATCATCCCATAAAATCCATAAAATGCATTGTAATCATCTCATAGAATCCGTAAAAGGCATTGTAATCATGACATAGAATTCATAAGAGGCATCTTAATCATCCCATAGAATCCATAAAAGGCATTATAATCATTCCATAGAATCCGTAAAATGCATTATAATCATCCCATATAATCTAAAAAATGCATTGTAATCATCCCATAGAATCCATAAAAGCCATTGTAATCATCCCACAGAATCCGAAAAAGCATCGTAATCATGCTTTCCTCAGCTGGCTTTATCTGTTTGAAGGTCAGTCTATTTATCTCAATATAGCGATCAATAAATAATAATACTACCAGAAATAATAATAATAATAATAATAATAATAATAATAATAATAATATTAATATTAACAATAATAATTATGATGATGATAATAATAAAAATTATTATTATTATTATTATTATTATTATTATTATTATTATTATTATTATTATTATTATTATCAGTATTGTTATTATTATTATCATCATCGTAATTATTATTGTTTTTTTACTAATGTTAACTAATGATGCTAAGTAATAACTGTAATAAACCAAGCAGCATTCTTTAGTCTTATCGTGATTATGTGTCATACGATAATTGTAGTTTCTAAAAAAGAACACGTTGTTATGATGTAGTCATGCGTTGTGACAGATGTCAGTTGTATAATATAAAGAATAACTAATGATAATGATTTACATATTTGCAATGTTTGAACTAATTAATATTTGCAGATGTGTGTAACAGAGGTGTAAAACTGCTTTGAAATCACCTGTGTATGTGTACTACAGTGAACTGTTTACGGCAGTCATGTGTTCAATAGTCAGTTGTGTGCGACAGCTATATGTGTACTACATTCATTTGTGTACGACAGTTACAATTTGTTGATATACTACTACTACTACTACTACTACTACTACTACTACTACTACTAATAATAATAATAATAATAATAATAATTTTGAAATTGTTTCAAATTGTATCATGTGATACGTTTAAGTAATGGTAAACGTCTTTTTTAAATATAACCATAATGAAAAAGCAAAATGTTTGAACGCATACACAGGGTTGTATCTAGAGCGTGTTTTTACACAATTTGCACAATATAAGTTTCACTTGCTCCTTTAATCAAATCCTGCTACACACAAACACACACACACACACACACACACACACACACACACATTCTTATCATGGTCTAGTTGGTCCCATATAAAAACGGTGCTTATATCCGTTACACCAGCGATCTTGAAATTGTATTGGTACTCTGGCTGAATCTATGGTCATATCAACATCGGTGTTTGACTTAAAGACTTTTTACTGCGTCTGGTTATCTGAAATGAAACTGGTGCCGATCCAATGTCCAATATGACCACCACGACAATCATCTTGAAAAGCATGCTACTCCTCCTGAATGGAAGTCAAACGAGCATGAAGTTTTCACCAGAAGTCTTAGTATGGTGTCTGGTTTGTCCTTAGTGAAAATGCTACCTGGATATCCATCATGGCTATTCTGCATGAACAGATGGTCATATAAACATGAAGATTTTGTCTGAATTAGTTTTTATAGAGTCTGGTTTAACTGTAAATGGTGCCACTCTGATGTCTAATATGGCCCTCGTGTCAATCATCTTGAAAGTCTTATTATCGATATTCCTCTGGAACAGAAAACCATATCAGTATTGTGTTGTCGCTTAAAGACTTCTAATGATAACTAGTGATCCTGAATGCAGCTGGTGACGCTCATACATCTTTTATGGCCACAACGTCCAGGTTGAAAAGTTTCTTATTTCGACCCCTACTGAATTAATTATTATATCAACCTAAGGGTTTCACTAAATGACTTCTTCTGATATTTAGTTAGAATTAAATGAGAGTGGTGCTGATCCGACTTCCAATATGGCCGCCATTGCAGCCATCTTTAAAATTTTGTAATTGCTGCCAATCCTGAACGGAAAGTCATATCATGGGGTTTTCAAAAGATAACTTCTTATGGCATCAAGCTGGCTTTTTAAAAAAAAAAAAAAATTATGCCTTCATATTGAAACGGGGCTTTCACAGAAGACGTCTGATAATGTCTAGATGTTTCCAAAGAAATGTGATGCTGATCTCATCTCATACATGGCTAGCACTGTGGCCATCTAGATAATCTTGTTATTGCCACTTCTTAGATGGAAAGTAATATTGACTTTGGGTTTATCAACAAATTACTTCCTACGATGTCTATTTGATCCTGAATACAACTGGTGATGATTTGACATCATATATAGTCTTTATGGCAGATATCTTGAAAATCTTTTCACAAACAGAAAATTATATCGACATGGCTTGCTTTTACGAGAACACATTTTGTGCTTGTATACTTTGTTCTAAATACAAATGCTGCTGATCTGACATCCAATATTTCCACTATTGTAGGCATCTTTAAATTTTTGCATATTTCTATATTCATTCAAAATGGAATGACATGGGGTTTTCACCAGAACAATTATAATGGTATCCAGTTGGAGCTAAACGAAAACGAGATCTGACGGCTGACATAAACATCATGGTCAGGCTCGGCTCTTGGATGTGCGTAGCCTAAGGCAGAGTGGAACCCCAAACATACAAAAATGCATTGCCTGAAAGAGCGGGGCACAAGGCGGTTGACTCGTTGGCCTTGCACTAGGGCCGGGCCTGATCATGATGACCATTTCGATAACCTTGTTACTCCTCCGTAATATATGGTCATGTTCGCCAAAAACTAGTTAACCCTACATATTAATGAAACACATGTTATATCCAATATGGCCCTTACCGTAGCTAATTTGTTTGTTATTGCTGCAAAGATAGCATCACCATGAATGCCTGTGAGTGTCATTTAGGTTAGTGTCGTTATTTTGAAAGGACTCTTGTTTCTATAGGGTAAACTAATTAAGATATAAAAGATATACATATGACGTCCCTGTTGGTCGGTAGATTTATATGTTGTCAAGTTCTTCAGTTTTGGAGGCAAGTAAATATTGCATTCAGACCGCAATCACGTAATACCAAGATAGAAGTGACTGGTTTTGAAAACTCCGGAACTTGTGAAGTTTGGAAAGACAAGGCAGATAATGTTTCGACTGTATCAGAGAAATGCAATCGGAACGTCCACGGCCTTTTCAATCGCATGCTATAGGTTATCTGGAATCATATCATAATTCATTTTTCTAAATATTCTCTACATTTGTTTCTCAGTGTTGAACTTTCACTGTGTCCAAATGATATATCTTATTCTAAATTACCTTCCAAGTTTAACTCAAGGTAAAGTTCTTGTCATAGGTTATCAGGCATTATTTTGAGTGGCCTGACTATAAACAAAGCAGCGTTCACTATGTCCCAAATTTAATTTACAGATCATCATCAATGCCTCTTTACTCACTTTGCATTCTCTCCGAAATAGTCACTGAAAACAACACCACAATCCTCAAATTCCTAAAAATAAACGATTACCTTAAAATCAACACCAAGAATGCCTAAACCTAATTCTTGCATAACCACCAATCTTCGCCTGCCAAGATTCCGATAAACATATCTCCACCTTGGCGTATCGATCAGTTATATTGATGCTTTGTCTTAGCGACATCTATTGGATTTCCCTGAATATGCAATGCCAACTAAATTGCTTATTTATCAGTCCAATCAAGTTGCGTGCTCTCCTTGTCTCGATCACGTAGAAACAGTGTTCAAATTTGAGCAAGTTAATTTCGATTGGATAACTTGGCTTACCACCGCATGAAATGAAATTCACAGACCCAAAGCACGAAATATCTGCCCGTTACGCCAAGGTGTAGATATGGTTATCGGAACCTTGGCTAGCGAAGATGATAACCACCAAAAAGTGAAAGGAAATGGTCTAAGAATAGACTGGGACTACGTCTGAACCATAAGCGAGGTTATAGTTCTTAATAACAACGAATTTATATCCGAGGATTCTTTTACGCTCTGATGGAAACGGCCGAGTGATGTTCCGATCGGGTCTTTGCTGTGGTAGCATATGTTGTGTACTCCGCCAATGGCTAATTAAGAAACACATAAAATTGAAGTTCATCCCTACAAACACTTCTGAGTTAATTTCACCACCTGACAGAAATGGTCAAGCGATCTTTTACGATCGTGAGATGCATTTCTAATGTAGAATTATGGTCAGAACCTACATAGGGGACGGGAAACGTTGTCAAGCGAAAAACTTAAGCTCTGAGCTCGAGTTTCGTACTTTCTGTATTTAAAGAAAAAGAATTGCCAGGTTTTCGTTACTGGTTCTCTAGATCATTAAAAAAGAAATTATATCTTAATTATTTGTTTAAATAACTTGCAATTCATTTATTTTGGCGTATAAGTGGTGGATGTAATTTGATTTGCAAGAGTATACAGGCGAAATTCCAAATATTTTGTGTTTTTCCAAACCGATCACTTCTGTTTAGGCATTGTGGGATTGCGGACAATATCCAAGAATAACTTACCTCCAACATGATTTGACAACACGTAGCCTCGTACAGTGGCTTTTCATTATGTTCCGTACCATGATAAGCCAGGGTACCAGGATAGATAGCATGAACAATTACGCATCTTCGAGACTTTTGATTTGACAATTAAAGTGTTCCATAAAGCACGGATTATTTGATGTTTTCAAAACACATGTTAACACATTTTGAATTAGAACTTTACCCAGTTAAATTACATTCAAGGCATATATTAAACTGATCTTTGCAAGTCCTGAAAATATAGAGAGTAGTGGGGCTAATTATTTGAAACCATTGTGTTGCTCTTATCATGGAGACGTATCATCTCCATCGGATCATCGCTCGGTGATTTCCAGCAGGTCGTGTAATAAGCTCGAAAGTGTTTATATTTATACACATACATTTGGTGTGTTTGGTGTTCGCCACTGGTGGAGTGCGCTATATATATATATATATATATATATATATATATATATATATATATATATATATATATATATATATATATATATATATATAAAGCAAATGGCGAAATTAATCCGATCGTGACATCGTAGCCTTCTGCTGCCATATTGTTTCATATTTAATCATATCGCATTTATTAGTGTTAGCTCCTGTTCAGTACTAATGTAGTCTCAGTCTATTATTAGAACATTTGTTCCTGTTTCCTTTTGGTGGTGATACAAGAGTTAGATTTAGGTATTCTATGGATTTTCAGGCAATTATTTATTCTTTAGAATATGAGCTTAGGGTGTGGTTGGCAACAAGGACACAGGAAGAAAGAAACGCAAATCTATATATTAGCGATGGCAGCGATTGAATTTACAGCTTGGCCCTTATCTGATGTGTGTTTCGTACAAGACTGATAGCTCCGCTTGGTAATTTTCACTCTCTGTACTATATACATGTTATAATTCATTTATTACTCGCTCACAACTTGGTATCTATTTTAAGAACCGCTATAATGAATATAGCTCGATTTTTATTTGTCGAGCATACAGAGCTGCCATTCCGATCAGCTGTCTGCTATTTAGAAATGTCAATCACAGAACATGAAAGTACGTGTAGTATTAAAGGTATGTCAATATTCTCTCCACTGGTATTCCTGAAAACACATACAACTTCGCCCTATTCCTCTCCCTCTTTCAGTAATAACTGTACAGTACGGTAAGGCGGAGCGTTAGACCAGCTAGTGGTCTCTAAGCCGTCAAGTCAAAATAAAAAAAAGGCTTAGAGACCAATTAGCTGGTCTAGGCGGAACGTTAGAAGCGTGGTAATCAGACTCGATAAAGTTTCTCAGTCACGGTAAGCCTGGGTCTGAGAGACTGCATCACTTTCACTCTTAAATTATAACTAAAGCAATTATATAGATCGGTTGTCCGTTTCAAAACAAAGAAAAGGACAACGTGCATCGTTTTGTCTGAAGATGGTACGATTGGCAATACAGCAGATTTCAGACAGTCTCTTTTGAAATCTACAATGTAAGTCGTCTACACTGATATTTAGTTTAGTGGGTTGACACATATAACAAAAACTATTAGGTAGACGTTAAAGGAAGGATTGGCACGGTATTGATAATGAACAAGTTAGCGACGAATTGGCAGAACGTCAGATTCTTCAGAGCAAATATGAGCTATTGACAAGAGAAATACCTAATAGTATTCAATATAAATAATTTTGCTGATAATTGGTTATATTAGTGACTTTTGTGACGAATTCTATTTGCTTTTCTGCAATAAGGTTCGGATTCGAGGAAGGAGAGGGCGGAGCACAGGGTACAAGCCCCCACCCCTCAGATAGGGTTTGCCACAGTTGTATAATGAAATGACATTTAAATAAACCATGTACAGTTAAACCCGTTTGAAAGACCACTTCTAGGTGAGACCACATATATTGAGACCAGATAATCTGTGCACAGAGTTGATAGTTATAAATTGTTATGACCTATCCCATAGAGACCACCTGTCATGAGAGACCATTAATTTTGGAAGAAGGGATGGTCTTTCAAGAAAAGTTCTTTTATATACGTTTAAACTAATGCTTAGACTAATATAACTATAATCATTATGTACATTTCAAGGACACTAAGGAATGCTTTCACAGTGTATTTGTAGACCTACCAGACCCACCACCACCCCTACTTCCCCAGCCTTATTCTGGCCCAGTCTTCAGTCTGTCAGTGAAAAGATTAATAAATAGTTGTTTTATCAATTATCATTCTCAGGTTTTTATTTTGGATTATTATATAATGTTATTAATTTTTACTAAGTGTAAAAAAAATTGTGTTTTTTTAATTTTAAAGAATAATTAATATATTAAGCATAATTTGGGGATATTTGCAGATCTTTTTATGTAAGTACTAGCTGAGTTATGAAGAAACAGAAGCGGCTCATCTCAAATTCTTAGGCCGCTCTCTTTGAAATTTTGATGGGCAAGTTGCCCCCTCAGATACAATCCTGGATTCATCATCGCTTATGAAAAATGTAACAAAGACTGTAACTGTTAAGTGAATTGAAATTATATTGGAAACCATGTTAACAGATTCAGCAATTTATATTAGCATCGAAATCAGCTTGATTGAAATCAGTATTTATGCAGGAATTTGTGTTGATTTTCACCATAAGAAGTTTGTAATAACATACATGTAAGACACACGGACATCCGATTATAAGATTTAGAAATTCTTATAATTAGACAGGGGTGCCAGTAGAAGCAGATGCCTCTCTTTGCCCTTATGTGCATGCACCCATGTCAGTAGACTGGCTTCAAAATCACTAGGATATTTTACCTGATTATATTTTACATATTTTAAGGGGATTGATGATAAAATATGTGCAATTTTTGGCATAATATGTATTCCTTCCTTGGGCATAATATGTATTCTTTCCTTGGGCATAATATGTATTCTTGCCTTGGGCATAATATGTATTCTTTCCTTGGGCATAATATGTATTCTTTCCTTGGGCATAATATGTATTTTCTTGGGTGTAATATGTACCGGTAGATGTATTCTTTTCTTGACCATAATATGTACATGTATTCCTTTCTTGGGCATACTATGTACATGTATTCCTTCCTAGTCTTGGTACAGGTATTGGTGATGTGGTACACAATGAATAGTCTTGGCACATGTATTGGTGACCTGATACACAGTGAATAGCCTTGGCACATGTATTGGTGATGTGGTACACAGTGAATAGTCTTGGCACAGATATTGGTGACTGAGTACTCAGTGAATGGTCTTGCACATATATTGGGGACTGAGTACACAGTGAATGGTCTTGGCACAGGTATTGGGGACTGAGTACACAATGAATAGTCTTGGCACAGGTATTGGTGATGTGGTACAGAATGAATAGTCATGGCACAGGTATTGGTGATGTGGTACACAATGAATAGTCATGGCACAGGTATTGGTGATGTGGTACACAATGAATAGTCGTGGCACAGGTATTGGGGACTGAGTACACAATGAATAGTCTTGGCACAGGTATTGGGGACAAGGTAAACAGTGAATAGTCAAAGCACAGATACAATGCTGCATACAATCAAAGGAATTTAATGATACATGTTAATATTCATATTAATATTCATGTTAATATTCATGTTAGCAGAACACCAGAAACATAACAAGTTGTTGCAAAAAAGCCAGGTGCAATATAAAATATGACCTGGCCCAATGTAAAAAGTAGTTGGTGCTGTGCTGTCCTAAAATTGGTATGTGAAGAAAACAAGAATAATACATGTTAAAAAATTCCCTAAATTTGTGTTTTTGAATAAAATCTTCCAATTAAAACATTGGTGGCTTTGAAAATGTATTGTTAGAAATGTCCCAGGCAATATAACACTTCTGTGCAAACAACTTGAACTATAGTAATTCCAAAATCTTTTGTTTCTCATTATGATAGAAAATAAAGATGTGAAAGAAAAGAATAAGATAGTAATTTGTGTCTCAAGACACTGTAATCTTTTACTATAAAGAAAATATAACAATCAGTTAGATTTTTCAACAAGCATGTAATATAGGCCACAAATGTAGACTTCT
Source organism: Unio delphinus (assembly GCA_029339505.1). Taxonomy (NCBI): domain Eukaryota; kingdom Metazoa; phylum Mollusca; class Bivalvia; order Unionida; family Unionidae; genus Unio; species Unio delphinus. Next base: position 5,402,124 of record JAQISU010000021.1, on the reverse strand, counting down.
CATATGAAATAGGCAGCATAATGGAAAGGTTGTGGTATACATTATATACTTTAGTTTCAGGTTATAACATTTATATAGCATTATATTTGAGTTGATAGGGATCAAAATGTTATATCAAGTTTGACATTTTGATAATATACTCAAGTTGGTGTGTGATTTCTGAATGCATTTGTACATGTAGTAAGCGAAAATCTATTGTAGCTCTGTCTTCACAAAATGTATATTGCCCTAACCACTTCAGTTACCATGCATGCATAGTATTTCCCCCAGGATATAAAGAGGGCATTGTAAAGTATTTTCATGATATACAGGAATTCAGTGTGAAATTTCTGAATGTACCTGTACCTGTAATAAGTGGAAACCTCTGCTATGTACACATCAAATATTTCTGGCCTAAAACACAAATAACATGCATCCATAGTGTTCAGGTCATTAAGTAATTATCTTCCCAAAAGGATTTAATTAAGTATATTCCCATATGTGCATAGTAATCATCTACTCAAAAGAACATAGAACATAATTGCATAGTAATTATCTTCCCAAAATGGCATATAAATTGCATAGTAATTATCTTTCAAATAGGGTATAGTAATTATCTTCCAAGAAAGCATAGTAATTGCATTGTAAATATCTTTCAAAAAGGTTATTGTAGTTATCTTTCCAAAAGAGCATATTCCATAGTAATTATGTCTAAAAGGATATAGTAATTATCTTCCCAAAACGTTATAGTAATTATCTTCCCAAAATAGCATAGTAATTATCTTTCAAAAAGAGCATATTAATTATCTTCCCAAAATAGCATAGTAATTATCTTTCAAAAAGAGCATATTAATTATCTTCCCAAAAGAGCATAGTAATTATCTTTACAAAAATGCATAGTAATTATCTTTCCAAAAGGTCATAGTATTTATCTTTCTAAAAAGGCATAGTAATTATCTTTCAAAAAGGGCATAATATTAGCAAAGTAATCATCTTCTCAAGAAGGCATAGTAATTATCTTCCCAAAAGGGCATGCTAATTATTTTCCTAAAGGGGTACTTTAAATATATCTCAAAAGGCTGAATTATGTTATCAAGAATTGTTATTGCTGTTGTTTTTATTATCATATTACTTGTATTATTCCTAGTAACAATAGTAGTAATGGTGGTGGTGTTGTTAATACTTGTATTAATTAAAAAATTAAGAAGTGAGTAGCTGGACTGGTCAGGTTCATTAAAATGCTGTGTTATTCATATGTGATCCACCCAAAATAGTTGTAGAGATAAAATCCTTGATTCAGTCTCTCTTTCCAGATCAATGCTTTCCTTTTTTTCATATTTTCGTCATAAAAGTTATGTGAGGCAGCAATGTTTGAAGAAAAAATAATAATTACTGTGAATATAGATGAACTTTCCCTCATTTTAGTATGTTGTCAATTTATTTTTATTTTTTATATATCTTTTAACTGTCATTTTAAATGTCAATCTTGCCACTGTTATCATATCTTTTACTAGGTTTGAAGAATACTTTTGCGTGAACTTTGAACTTGATTCCAACCACTGAAATTCACGTTTCCATCCATTATTGAATTTCTTGTGATATTTTGGTTACTTAGATTTTGGCATATTAGAATTGGGAGATAAAGCACACTTAGACATCTTGACAAACTTTAAACAATAAAACCAACTCGACAATGTTTTATGCTGATTGAGCTCTTTTGAAATCCAACCATTAATCCATATTTTTAATCCTTTTGGAATTACATTGGATCACATGGAGTATAATCCATGTTTACAAACTTCAAAACCTGAAGCGAACTGGCTCTTCCAAAAGAATCAAATGGATTTCAGTTGTTTGATGCTGCTAGAAATTCACAACTAAAACATCCTGTCCAGCTTAAGCCATGTTGCATACAAATGCTATGACCGCAGTAAATAGTGTCTTGAGTTGAGTAAAAAAAAAAAAAAATTCACATCAAAATAGAATCCTAGGCACCCTCCCCCAATTTTTTCATTTACTGGTTAGTCCCTTGTGACTTAGAGTGCTTACACTTAGCAACATATGTCAAAACAAACTTTGCTAGTCAGCAAGCTTGTAACATTTCACTGGACCAAAAACTTAGCCAGGAAAAGATACTTCACACATTGCCTGTTGTTTGGCTAGGACTTCAAAGTCAATGAATGCAGTATCAAGTTTAAAAATATTCAGATTAAAGTGTAACTGATAACAAGTTAAATATTTATTCACTGTTTGTCAAACTATGCTTCAAATAACAAACATTCACATTGTCATGAGAAAATGCAAGTCTGCCCTTGGCATTAACAACAAGACTGCCCTTGATATTAACTTCAAGACTGCCCTTGATATTAACTACAATACTGCCCTTGATATTAACTACAAGATGGAAGTGACAAACTAAATGTTAAAGTCTATTTTAAAATAAAGGATCAATAATAGAATGGAATTGTGGGTATTTATTTAATGGAATCATGTAGTGCACATCAATGCAAATATAGGTGCTGATGTATGTAGTGTGGCAAATTCAGAGTATAAAACTTGCAGTGTAATATAGTATGAACTGAACACAGTCCATCACTCTCTCTCACTTGCTTTTACTTACCCATGGGAATGCACCTTGCAGACCTGAGCTTACTCAAGCTGATTTGAGCCTGTCCTGAGAACTGCATGATTATGAAGGGTTATTCAATGGTCATGTATGGCTATTCCTTGGTTAAGTTGACTCTTGAATGTCTATAAAGGGTTATTCCATGGTCATGTATGGTTATTCCATGGTTAAGTTGATTATTGAATGAATGGCTATAAAGGGTGATTGCATCCACCAAAACCTTTCAGTTTGTGGTCTTGTGACACTTCTTTTCCCTTCTCATTTTCATTCTTTCCAATATTGCAAAGTCATTTCAAAGAGTGGTAATGGGGTATAAAAAGTTGACCATTGAAGGGTATTTGAATGGTTATGAAGGGTGATTTAATAGTTATGAAGTGTAACTGCATGGTCATGAAGGTTGATTGCATGGTTTCTTACAGAATATATTTTTGATGTGGTTATGTATGAGTTTGAAAATGAAAGTCCTGAGTCATATGTCTTCAGCTTTCAGAAAGCCATGGAAACCTGGATTCTCACAATAGAAAATGTAGGGCATGTATATTTTATATACATTTTTGGTAATTTAAACAATAAAATTCCTTAATTATTTTCCAATGTAAACTTGAAATAATTTCCAGTATTGTTCATTGTGTTGTAGTTTTACCTGTTCCATTTTACCCATGTAGAGAGAAAGAATCAAGATGGCGGAATAGAGCTGTGAAGTCTGCTGCTGCCATTTCGGAGGCAGCAACATGGACTACAACAAAAATGAAGAGAGACCTAAATATGTAGTCAGTCCCACAGTAACACCGGTAAGGATATTTTTCGGTTTTCTTCGTCCAAAGAAATACTTATTAAACTTACTGAATCAGAGTAACAGCCCTTGACCACTCCTGCATAAAAGATGTAGCATGGGATATATGTAGCGATTACAGGACTACTCTGCCAATAGCATAGCCGTCCCACTAATATTTTTGGCCCATAATGAACTTGGGCTACCCAAATTGGATAATTTACATAAATGGTGCATACTATGTACTTGATCCATTATATACTCAGATTATAATAATAATGTGGATGTCCTTGGTCAAAAGTCATTTAATATTTTTTTTAAAAATCTTTATATTTTTCCGTATGTTCACTGCATCTGTGTATGATTGTTAGTATCCATTTAACATACAAGTCATTATGGTCATATACAGTACCAGCTGTTTAGTAATGAGTGTAATTTTTGATAATTTTATTACATAATCCTTTATATGGCAATTATTAAAATATGTTAGAATATCAATTAATATTTAATTTTATCTGAGTAAGTACACCTATTTGACCACATTGACATGGAGTTTAGTTATGGATTCCGTAATGCACTAAGATAGAATATACAATAAAAGGCACAGAACAATATATTGAAATCATAAGAATTAAATTCTCCTTTTAAAACTTGATACAAATTACGGAATAACCAGGAGAATTATAGCAAAGACGTTGTGTTTCTAACATTATTGTAAAATCAATAACACACCAGTGTTTCAAAATTTTTGGATCCACGCCTGCCAAAATTGCAAGGAATGCTATATTTATAAGTTTGACTTCAACAATGTTACTCGGCAATATAATCCTTTTGAAACCAGCATCATTCTGTTAAAAATTGTAATAATTTATTTGTTAAATATTTAATATAATCAACCAAATTTTGTCCTTTGCCAGTCGATACTGCTGAAGCTAGTTATCATTCAGTTTATAAAATGAAGACAAAAGATTGAAATCTATTTGGTCAAAGGATGAATATCAATTAAGCTTGTGAACCTTACAATAAATAGCAGTGTTGGTCAAATCACGCATAAATTATTCATTTTATGTAGCTATTAAATATGCCCAGATCTAAGGTAGTTGCTAGGTTACCTGGTTGCTTCTAAGCACTGAGGATCTTAAGAGATTTGTAGTTGTTTTTTTTTTAACTAAGTTTGTATGGACCATATGTGTAATTGGCGACCCTGTATTGGGCTGACAATGATGGTCATGATTTCTAAATTAAATTTGTATGGACCGAATCGGTAATGGACTGACAGTGACGGTCATTATTTCTAAATTAAATTTGTATGGACCAAATCGGTAATGGACTGACAGTGACGGTCATTATTTCTAAATTAAATTTGTATGGACCAAATCGGTAATGGACTGACAGTGACGGTCATGATTTCTAAATTAAATTTGTATGGACTGAATCAGTAATGGACTGACAGTGACGGTCATGATTTCTAAACTAAATTTGTATGGACTGAATCGGTAATGGACTGACAGTGACGGTCATGATTTCTAAATTAAATTTGTATGGACCGAATCAGTAATGGACTGACAGTGACAGTCATGATTTCTAAATTAAATTTGTATGGACCGAATCGGTAATGGACTGACAGTGACGGTCATGATTTCTAAATTAAATTTGTATGGACCGAATCGGTAATGGACTGACAGTGACGGTCATGATTTCTAAATTAAATTTGTATGGACCGAATCGGTAATGGACTGACAGTGACGGTCATGATTTCTAAATTAAATTTGTATGGACCGAATCGGTAATGGACTGACAGTGACGGTCATGATTTCTAAATTAAATTTGTATGGACCGAACCGGTAATGGACTGACAGTGATGGTCATGATTTCTAAATTAAATTTGTATGGACCGAATCGGTAATGGACTGACAGTGACGGTCATGATTTCTAAACTAAATTTGTATGGACTGAATCGGTAATGGACTGACAGTGACGGTCATGATTTCTAAATTAAATTTGTATGGACCGAATCAGTAATGGACTGACAGTGACAGTCATGATTTCTAAATTAAATTTGTATGGACCGAATCGGTACTGGACTGACAGTGACGGTCATGATTTCTAAATTAAATTTGTATGGACCAAATCGGTAATGGACTGACAGTGACGGTCATGATTTCTAAATTAAATTTGTATGGACCGAATCGGTAATGGACTGACAGTGACGGTCATGATTTCTAAATTAAATTTGTATGGACCGAATCGGTAATGGACTGACAGTGACGGTCATGATTTCTAAATTAAATTTGTATGGACTGAATCGGTAATGGACTGACAGTGACGGTCATGATTTCTAAATTAAATTTGTATGGACCGAATCGGTAATGGACTGACAGTGACGGTCATGATTTCTAAATTAAATTTGTATGGACTGAATTGGTAATGGACTGACAGTGACGGTCATGATTTCTAAATTAAATTTGTATGGACCGAATCGGTAATGGACTGACAGTGATGGTCATGATTTCTAAATTAAATTTGTATGGACTGAATTGGTAATGGACTAACAGTGACGGTCATGATTTCTAAATTAAATTTGTATGGACTGAATCGGTAATGGATTGACAGTGATGGTCATGATTTCTAAACAAAATTTGTATGGACTGAATCGGTAATGGACTGACAGTGACGGTCATGATTTCTAAATTAAATTTGTATGGACTGAATCGGTAATGGACTGACAGTGACGGTCATGATTTCTAAATTAAATTTGTATGGACTGAATTGGTAATGGACTAACAGTGACGGTCATGATTTCTAAATTAAATTTGTATGGACTGAATCGGTAATGGATTGACAGTGATGGTCATGATTTCTAAATTAAATTTGTATGGACCGAATCTGTAATGGGCTGACAGTGATGGTCATGATTTCTAAATTAAATTTGTATGGACTGAATCGGTAATGGACTAACAGTGACGGTCATGATTTCTAAATTAAATTTGTATGGACTGAATCAGTAATGGACTGACAGTGACGGTCATGATTTCTAAATTAAATTTGTATGGACTGAATTGGTAATGGACTGACAGTGACGGTCATGATTTCTAAATTAAATTTGTATGGACCGAATCGGTAATGGACTGAGTATGTTATGGGCCAAGAGCTCCAGTCATCTCCCTATACAAGACCCTTTCTTGAATTAGCTTGACCTTGAATAACAATTTTGCCTTGTGTTACCAGTAATTTACTTAGCCTATAGAGTAATAACCCTGGGGTTAAAACATGGCACCATTTTTATGGCAGTATATACTCCTTCATATTAACAATGATCCCTTCATTATTGTAACTCTTTTCAATGACTATATCATTGAGGCACTTGTATAATGGCATGTCGTTTCATCTTTTTATAAGCTCACCAAAAAGGCAGAGCATAACTGTTGTTGACTTCCTTTATGAGAAAAATATTTTTGTTAAATATAAACTGAAATAAATGGACACTTGATGTTGATGTACCTCATGAGAGAATCGGTCATTTTGAGAAAATGCAATTTTATTAAAAAAATTGGACACAAAATTTTGAGAATGTTGTGCATTTTAGCTGTATATACTTTATACAGGATTTTAATATCCTTTAGCATTTGTAATGTATCATATAATACTTCTACTTATGTTTATTTGGAAGAGTTCATCTTTTTTTAGTATATTTTTTTCTTTCATTTCTTTGTCTTAGAACTTAATTAGTAATTGGCATCATATAGTCAGTAATGTGCTTATGTGCTACTAAACTTTGTACACACACACACACACACACACACACACACAGACACAGAGTATGTTTGTTAATTTACTTCCTCGCAATAACTTCAATTTTTACACTATCTACCATAGATTTACTTTGTGAATAATGTGCGCTTTGGGGAAGAAAGAAGTTGATTGTATTTACAGTTAAATTTTGTGGTGGCTTGTACTTAGAGGAAGGTTCATCATCAAGGTTACTGTGGGTGAAATATTATAAATGGCTTCAGCACAAAACCTTCATTTGCCAACCATGTACCTTCTCAGATGCTTCCTGGTGACTTACACTTTTAGGCAGAAATAAGAAATGCCATATTGATTTTGGTTACAGAAGACAAAAGTTTTGGGTTAAGTCAATTTAAAGAATGTTTTGCATAACAAGCTTACTTCAAGACCAAACTTTGTGGAGGACTTGCATTTATTGTTAACAAGAGGTCTGTTGATTTTGGGGTCAAAAGGCAAAAGTCAAGTTAATTGGTTTTGAACAGTATCAATTGCTCTTACTATTTTCAAGTTCTTTTTATAAATCATGTGACTTATTTCAGCCAAGCTTGGCACAGTCAATCCTGGCATACAAACTTTCAGTTTTGTACAAATGATGCCAGTCTAAATATGGCCACTATTTGCAGAAAAATCTTTCCATGACTTCTTCTTAAAAAACAGTTTGATCATATTGGACAGAAACAATCTTGATTTGAAGCTCTTTACATGATTTAAATATTTTTACAGTTGAAGCCAATCTGCCATGAAATAATATGGCAGCCACTAATGAACAATCTTTAAACAACTTTTTTCCATAACTGCTGAATAGAATTTCAGGAAATTTGACAGAACATATCTTGACATAATAACCTTTCATTGCCATTTTATATGACTAAACATTTCATTCATGGTCATCACTTTGCTAAGCTACACACTACACCTCCACTCCAACTAAACTCACTAAATTAGACACTACACCTCCACTCAACTAAACTCACTAAACTAGACACTACACCTGCACTCCAACTAAACTCACTAAACTAGACACTACACCTCCACTTCATCTAAATTCACTAAACTAGACACTACACCTCCACTCCAACTAAACTCACTAAACTAGACACTACACCTCCACTCCAACTAAACTCACTAAACTAGACACAACAAGTTCACTCCAACTAAACTCACTAAACTAGACACTACACTCCACTCCATCTAAATTCACTAAACTAGACAACTAGACACTACACCTCCACTCCAACTAAACTCACTAAACTAGACACTACACCTCCACTCCAACTAAACTCACTAAACTAGACACTACACCTCCACTCTAACTAAACTAACTAAACTAGACACAACACCTTCACTCCAACTAAACTCACTAAACTAGACACTACACCTCCACTCAACTAAACTCACTAAACTAGACACTACACCTCCACTCAACTAAACTCACTAAACTAGACACTACACCTCCACTTCAACTAAACTCACTAGACACTACACTCCACTCAACTAAACTCACTAAACTAGACACTACACCTCCACTCAACTAAACTCACTAAACTAGACACTACACCTCCACTCAACTAAACTAACTAAACTAGACACTACACTCCACTCAACTAAACTCACTAAACTAGACACTACACCTCCACTCTAACTAAACTAACTAAACTAGACACAACACCTTCACTCCAACTAAACTCACTAAACTAGACACTACACCTCCACTCCAACTAAACTCACTAAACTAGACACTACACCTCCACTCCAACTAAACTCACTAAACTAGACACTACACCTCCACTCCAACTAAACTCACTAAACTAGACACTACACTCCACTCAACTAAACTCACTAAACTAGACACTACACCTCCACTCAACTAAACTCACTAAACTAGACACTACACTCCACTCAACTAAACTCACTAAACTAGACACTACACCTCCACTCAACTAAACTCACTAAACTAGACACTACACCTCCACTTTAACTAAACTCACTAAACTAAACAACTAGACACTACACCTCCACTCCAACTAAACTCACTAAACTAGACACTACACCTCCACTCTAACTAAACTAACTAAACTAGACACTACACCTTCACTCCAACTAAACTCACTAAACTAGACACTACACCTCCACTCCAACTAAACTCACTAAACTAGACACTACACTCCACTCCATCTAAATTCACTAAACTAAACAACTAGACACTACACCTCCACTCCAACTAAACTCACTAAACTAGACACTACACCTCCACTCAACTAAACTCACTAAACTAGACACTACACCTCCACTCCAACTAAACTCACTAAACTAGACACTACACCTCCACTCTAACTAAACTAACTAAACTAGACACTACACCTTCACTCCAACTAAACTCACTAAACTAGACACTACACCTCCACTCAACTAAACTCACTAAACTAGACACTACACCTCCACTCCAACTAAACTCACTAAACTAGACACTACACTCCACTCCATCTAAATTCACTAAACTAAACAACTAGACACTACACCTCCACTCCAACTAAACTCACTAAACTAGACACTACACCTCCACTTAACTAAACTCACTAAACTAGACACTACACCTCCACTCCAGCAAAACTCACTAAACTAGACACTACACCTCCACTCCAACTAAACTCACTGAGTTGCAGAACTAACTCACCAACTAGATAATGATTAATAGATTACTGCTGTCTTTCATTAATAATGAGACGGTCAACAAACATTGGAGAAGGAAGATCTTGGTATGCCTATTGACTTCATATATGTTACATATCATCTGTAAATTTTAGATGTAGGATGATGACATGGGTGACTTGACTTGGCATTATCATATTATTAATGTTTTAGTCACATACACTCCACTTAAAAAAATATCCTGCTGCCTGCTTAGTACCGACAATTACCGCTGGCCCCAGTCACTTATTCTCCAGACTGTAAAATTAATGACATTTAACCTATTCAAAATATCATCATTTCGTTTGTCGCAAAGCTTGCATGAAACCTGTAATAATGTATCTTAAATCTTTAAATTATTATGTATTTTTAACTTCCCAAACTCTATGATGCAATCTGGAAATAAAGTATTCCAGAATGAAGAACTTTCATCTTTTACACAAATGATGCCAATCTGCCATCAAATAAAATTTGTTATCTAGCAAGATCTAAAAATTGTTCTTATGCCCAGTGTAAAATTTGTTATTATGCCAGGTGTAAAATTTGTTATCATGTCAGGTGTAAAATTTGTTATTATGCCAGGTGCAAAATTTGTTGTTACTCAAGGTGTAAAATTTGTTATCATGCCAGGTGTAAAAATTGTTATTATGCCAGGTGTAAAATTTGTTATTATGCCAGATGTAAACACTTTTTTTCATCATATCAGGTTTAAAATTTGTTATCATGCCAATTGCAAGCAATATAATTGGAGAAATTGCACCTGAAAGCATCATTCTGACCTGGATTTATTTTCCAACTACTCTTGCATTTGACTGTTAGGCAAGATGATCAATCTCATAGTTTGTTATATTTTTCTTTTAGACTGGGTGCATTGAATCTGTAGTTGAATTTTGTAATCTTTTCATTTATTTATGTATGTTAATAAAGCAGATAAAATTGTGCCTCTGAAGGCTAAAAATGGAAGTGATGAGTCATTCAAAATAATTCTCATGTTTGCAGGGATTAAGGCTAATTTGATATGGTTAGAATCTCTGCTTCCTCAAAGAGATACATTATTTTACTTTGTTACTAATGTTTTTGTATAGTTTAGTTTTCCTGTAAGATAGCTACATAGATTTGAACTAAATATTAACACCCTAATATATTAACAAACTGACACACTTCCACATATGTGTATTTTAGGATAATGTAAATCATCTAGGGTTGGAGTTAAAGACCAGTTGTATGCAAAATAGAAATTTCACCACCACCACTCATAAAATTATTTACAGGTAAATTGTACTTTTATATATTTGAACAAATTTAATAAAATACAAATGCAGAGTTGTTTTCTTTAAGTGGACGAGCCAAAATTCAAGTTAGAAAGTAGTCCTACAAAAGTAAAAGTATTTGAAGGTTCTGTACAAATTGCAGTAGATAAAATCAGCCAATAAAACTATGGCATTTCTCTGCAAAAACGACTTTCATAGGTTCTTCATAACGCTGCTCGTGATGCTTTGCATTCCAGAACTGTGTGCTTAGACAATTTTTGCCATGTAAAAAAAAAAAAATTTGTATTATGATCTTTTTATCGAACATTTTATTGTGAATAAAACTGTATACAAAAATTAGTTCCTAAATTAGCTAAATTTGTTTGCCAATATTTTGTGATTAACTTTGTCATCAATAGTTTCAAATATATTTTATATTCATGTTTCAAGTTACTATTAAGACATTGGTGTTGTGAATGAAAGGTCTGATCTCATGTATATTGCATGGTACATGCATGTTCTTTTTAATTTCATTGGCGATTTTGGAAATTGTTTTCATGAGCAGAAAGTGTATCCCCTTTCTGCATTTCTGCAGTGAGCCCCATTTCATTACAAAATCAAAGTTTTAAAAAAAATCACCCTGGTACACAATATGGGGGGGGGGGGGTATGTAACTTTCACTGTTTCTAATCCATCTGGTTGCCTGTTAACATTCATGTTTTCAGAGCATGACTATGTACAGTGTATTTCAACCAGGCTAGGTAAACATGTCCATCATGCTGCATAGAGGTACCTTTTCAAAGACAGTTTTTTCTGCAGTCAATTATGTTACCATGGAAACAGCATGGCTCAATTATGTTACCATGGAAACAGCAATGAAACAAAGAATAGCGTGTCAGTGCTGTATTATTACTCAACAAACCTTGGAAGCTACATGTACTACTTGAAAATTTAATTGGTCATTTAAAAATGTAGGTAACTTCATCCAAATAATTGGTTGCCATTGACAGTGCAGGGATCAGTTTTTGTGTGAGGATTTAATGGTAAAATATCACAACAACTACAGGTTTATTCAAAATAAATTATAGAGCAATTATTTATGACATTTATTTCAGTAACACTACCAAGATCTGTTAGACAAGTAATGAATCATCTATTTCAGCTTTGGAATGGTCATGAAAATTCAGCAAGTGGAGTTTGCCTAACCAACTTTCATGGTCTCAAGTTCGCTGATAAAGGAACTTAACCTTTTTTTTCCTTAGATGAAAATTACACTGATAAAGCCTTAGTCATATCTAAATTATGGTGCATGTAGTTTGACTGATTGTAAGTATGCTGCAGATTGAATTATTTGCAATAGTCTCCATGAGACTGCAGTTTGAGAGACCAATCAGAATGGACTGTCCCAAATTAAACCATACTCTGCATAGTTGCAGAGACCAATCAGAATGGACTGTCCCAAATCAAACCATACTATGCATAGTTGTAGAGAACAATCAGAATGGACTGTCCCAAATCAAACCATACTCTTCAGAGTTGCAGAGACCAAATAAAGCGGGCTATCCCACTTAACACTTCTATGAGATGCCATGGAATAGTGTAAATCAACTTGCTCAATACATATCTGCATAAGTGTAGGCATTCCAAATTCAATCCATGTCAACATGATTAGAAACGATACAGAATCTTTGCTTAAAAGTGGCTATTAAAAAATGACCATTAAAATATTGAAATCACACATATTAAAGAAAATAATTATATATTCTATATTTTGATATATTTTATCAGTGATTCAACATGCAGCTGAGATACATAAACAAAATTACAATGGATTCTAAAAGGGGGATGATTTTGAACTGTGCCAGATAGTAACCTTGAGATAAAAACATCCATTTGAGATAAAAACATCCATTTGAGATAAAAACATCCATTTGAGATAAAAACATCCATTTGAGATAAAAACATCCATTTGAGATCAGCATACTATTGTTTATAGTGCTGCTTTTCTAATGTTCGAGAAATGAATAATGCAACTATAAATTTACTATCTAAACAAGAAACTAGACATTTACTAATTGGACATTCAACCAGAAACTTACTACATGGACATGCAACCTGACATTTACTACTTGGACATGCAACTAGATATTTGCTAATTGGACATTGAAACTTACTACATGGACATTCAACCAGACATTGATTAACTAGACATGCAACTAGACATTTACTACCTGGACATGCAAATAGACATATACTACCTGGGCATGCAACTAGACATATACTACCTGGACATGCAACTATACATATAATACTGCCTGGACATGCTAATAGACACTTACTACCTGGACACAAAACTTGACAATTATTACCTGGACATGCAACTAGACATTTACAATCTTAACAACAAAACATTTACTACCTGGACATGCAGCTAGACATTTACTACCTGGACATGCATCTAGACATGTACTACCTGGAAATGCAGCTAGACATTTGATAAATGAACATGCAGCTAGACATTTACTACCTGGACATGCAACTTGACATTTACTACCTGGATATGCAGCTAGACATTTACTGCCTGGACATGCAAAATGACATTTACTACCTGGACATGCAGCTAGACATTCAATAAATGAACATGCAGCTAGACATTTACTACCTGGACATGCAGCATGACAGTTACTACCTGGACATGCAACAAGACCTTTTCTACCTGGACATGCAGCTAGACATATACTACCTGGACAAGCAGCTAGACATTTAATAATTGGACATGCAACTTGACATTTACTACCTGGATATGCAGCTAGACATTTACTACCTGGACATGCAACTTGACATTTACGACCTGGACACGCAGCTAGACATTTAATAAATGAATATGCAGCTAGACATTTACTACCTGGACATGCAGCTAGACATTTACTACCTGGACATGCAACGTGACGGTAACTACTACCTAGACATGCAACAAGACCTTTTCTACCTGGACATGCAAATAGACATATACTACCTGGACAAGCAGCTAGACATTTAATAATTGGACATGCAACTTGACATTTACTACCTGGATATGCAGCTAGACATTTACTACCTGGACATGCAACTTGAAATTTACTACCTGGACATGGAACGTGACAGTAACTACTACCTAGACGTGCAACTAGACATTTACTACCTGGACATGCAACTAGACATTTACTACCTGGACATGCAACTAGACATGTACTACCTGGACATGCAGCTAGACATTTACTATATGACCAATAGACATTTCTACCTGTGCATGTACATTAATATGCTGATTAACATTAAATATATCATTTTCATATTTGTTTACATGGTTACATATTTATAAACATGTATAGACAGTGAACTAAATTAAATCATTTACATTTATTAAATACATGTATTAAGTCATTTTTTTGGTTAGCAGTTAAAATCTGATGAAATCTTAAATTAGTTTGATGTTCAGTATCTTATTCTCGATGAAATTCATTTTAAAGTTGTAATAATTAGTCGGGTCCATTTTTTAGCTTTTAAGTTTGTACAGAATCCTCTTTGGTCCCAAGCTAGTTTATTGGTCCAGTTAAAAATTTTAAACTCTGGCATGAGTTTGATTTCCAGTACTTTACATTGAGCAGTGTTTGTTTTGGAGGAATTAAGGACCATTATTGTTTGATATGCTCACTTTTGTTTTCCACACTGAGTTCCTCCACTGAGGGCCTGGCTGAACAGATTGCAGCAAGTGGGACCATATGTGAATGAATCATTGCTAATAGCTCTAGTTTTAAACTTTCAAAAGTTTTCCGGGCAAAAATTATAATTTAGAAACCATCTAAACTTCTTTGATAATAAGTTTTATCCAGAAAATTGATTTACAGAATTTTGGTTTAAAAGTAAATTAAAATTTCAGTTTGTTTTCCTTTACATCATTAGGTGAGACCAAATAAAAAAATGCACAGTTCTGGTTACATTGCCAACAAAATTTAGGGTGGGTAGGTCGGTACAAATGTCTTTGGAGGGGGGGGGGGGGCCAGATGGATTTAAGTGAAACGTAAATTAGGAAATAAGCATCATTCACATCCTGAATTTAACTTTAATCATAATTACATCCCTTTGTTAATTTTGTTTCTACCCCCAATTTTATTTTTATTCTTCCAAAATTCCCCACCTGGCACCCCAAAAGTATGGTTGACTGAAAAAAATTCGGTTTGTCAGATAACCAGAACCACACATTTTTTATCTGGATACTGACCATTATGTATAAACTATTGTGAGTTGAAAAAAATGGCATTTAAGTCCATAACAACAACAACTTTTTAATTGGCCTGATTGAGTTAGGCCTATGTTCTGCACACAGGCTCCACTTGGTACCTGGTTGAAGTGATTTTACTGTTGTAATCAATTCTACTAAACCTCATTACATTGGAGGGGAGAGAATGGTATGTTTACATTTTCAGCAAGTCAGTTTTGCAAGCTGTAATCTGTGCCAGCATCTTTGACAGAACATAACTAATTCTTCATTATCTCTCCCTAACTACAGACTAATGCTAATCTCGGTTTTGTTGGACACTTTCCATGTGGTATGAGTCAGGCTTGGCATTTTGTCTAGAACATGTATCTAGTTATCTTCATAGGCTGGGGATTTAAGTTTGAATGGTAGATCATGTGCATGCACAGAAGGCTCTGTTTCATGCCCTCAGTAATGTTTCCCAGAATCAGATTTCACTTATCATCCATTATAATAGAGTAGAGGGAAGTACAAAATATACAAAGAACAATTGCAATTCTGATGCAACCTGTGCTGCACTGACATGAAATATTGTATGCAATAATGTGCAAATTCATGTTAATGGCAAGTCTACTAGTGTACGTGGCTACTGTGTGATAAAACTGGGTCTTACTTTTGTGGGCATTATTGCAAGATTTCAGCAGAAAATGGCATGACTGGACCAGTTTTTATATTTTGGTTGGAAAATTGATGGAAATTGTATGTCCATGTGTTGAACTAGCATATATTTTGGGACTTGATGAGGCATTCTTAAACAGAACAAGAAGCTATCATGGCTGCCTATTATCATCTAATGCATGATCCATAACAGCTGAAACTGCATATTTTAGAGGGCAAGGAACTAAGGAAAGTTTTTTGTAAATAATTAAATCAGGACAGTCTTAATTTCAAGTCTTTGAAGTGACTTGATTTTGCAGACATTAATGTCATAGCACTGTAATATAGTTTTAGTATTTCTTGACAGCATCAAAGCTATTTTTCTCAGAGAAATTTTTAAGTGGAGTTCCTTCATAAAGCTGTGTGTTACGTAGCTATAGTTCAGGTGTTGGAGTTTAAATCTGTCGAAAATTGTCAGATTGAAACATATAGAGACTCATTGGAAGTTACGATATCCGGGATTTGACTTAACTACATGTATTTGCTCATCCGTTGAAGGAGTACACAGCTTAATATCTGATTAAAATCTGCTGGCCTTATTTTGCTTTGATAACATCTGATTAAAGGATTACTGTTATGGACTTATTACAGACATATGTCTGATGAAAACATGTATATCAGATCTCAGATACAGGAATGGAATAGTTCTTAGTAAACTGATCTCATTGCCAATATTTTTGATAGTGAACTGGCTTCATGCCTTTATAGGATTGCTGTTCACAGGATTCTTCAGCAAGAAGTGCGGTTTTATACTTGTGACTTGTTGCCGATTATTATATTCACTACTGGCTGAAACACATAGAGAAAAGATCCCTTTTGTTGACGCTGACAATGAGATACCTTAACTTCTTACTGGTAAGTATCAGGGAACCAATAAATGCTGTTTTGGAACAAATTGGTAACAGAATGTTGACTAAGGTAATTGAAGAATGCAGGTCTATGGGAAATATGAATCTTTCTTTAATAATTATGGTATTACTTGTATCATGAATAATATGAGTGGAAATTAGAAAGATTCTTCTGAATTTATTGTAGGAGTCAATGTAGCTTGGATGCTTACAATATTATGTAGAACTCAGAATCCAAGGATGCCAAATTACCTACCAAGTACAGACCTTGGTCAGCTGCTAAATATTTGTCCTTGGGAGAGGCACTTTTCTCCCATTGCCACAATCTTAATGATTTGTGTGTGTGTGTGTGTGTGTGTGTGTGTGTGATTTGGATTTTTAATGTAGCTTTAACATTTTTTTTTATCATATCGCTACGATGTCTGCAGTGTGGCAGTTTATAGTGATGTCTAGCACTGGGACATCATTCCACAGACATGTAACATGATGTCCCACCCAGTCACATTTATGATCCTGACACCAGGCCGACCAGTCCTAATACTATCCTCTTAATGCTGAGCGCCAAGCAAGTCAGCTGTTTGTACCATTTTTGTAAGTGTTTAGTATAATTTGGCAGGGGGATCGAACCTATGACCTCCCACATTTGAGGTGGACTCTCTAACCACTTAGGCCACCAGAGCATTTAATCTTCATGTTGTAGCCACTTGATATTTGTGAAAAGTGCTTTTACTCACACCACTTAACCCTGAATGTATTGTATTAAAATAAATCATTTTTTATATATAGAAATACCAGAACTATCATTAAGCGTGTCAGTGTGGTAACCAAAATAGTATTGATTGGCAGCACTGTTACCAGGAATGTGTACAGCTTAGTTGGCTATGTCCCTCCAGTCTGTTTTATGTTTCATCCTTGAATGGATAATCAATACTAGTGTTCATGCCAAGTAGTTATATGACCCATCATGTGCAAGTTTCATAATATTTTCTGTATGGAGTGCAAATAAGAACCTCCAGAATTGGCTGAAATTGATTTTCATGTACTGTGTAGCTGTATTAATGATTGCTGGAGAATTGCCCAAATTTATTGCATAAAGCATCTTTGGCAGGCAGTAACAGCAAATACTCAATACAGGCACTGTATTCTTACCTGTTTTTCAAAACCAGTACATCCTGTTGATAAATGAGTATGTGTTGATATGTTTTAGCATACACATATATTAAACTGACAGTGTATTATGACTCCATAATGATTTACGGTTTTTGTCAGTAGCCAATTGCTGTAGCTGTCTGATACAAAGGTTTGAATTTTAAGTATATTGTGCAGCTTAATAAGAATGAGCTGAGAGTGAGCTTTACTGTAGATGTTGCATAGTACAGTTAATGTTGTATTAATGAACTATCCTGTAGATGTTACATAGTACAGTGTATGTTGTATGAATGAGCTGTACTGTAGATATTACATTGTTCAGTATATCTTGCATGAATGATCTGTGCTGTAGATGTTACATAGTACAGTATATATTGTATGAATGAGCTGTACTGTAAATGTTGCATAGTACAGTATAAGCTGTATGAGTGAGCTGTACTGTAGATGTTACATAGTTCAGTATATGTTGTATGAATGAGCTGTACTGTAGATGTTACATAGTACAGTATGTTGTATGAATGAGCTGTACTGTAAATGTTGCATAGTACAGTATAAGTTGTATGAGTGAGCAAACTATATATGTAACATGTTACCGTACACATGTATATGTTGTATGGTACAGTAACTGTATTTTGTTTTAAGTGAGATGTACGGTTCATGTTACATAGTACAGTATAGGGTGCATGAGTGAGCATGCTGTAAGTGTTACTTTTTACAGTATAATGTTATATGAGTGAGCTATACTGTAGATATTACATGTACATGGTACAGTATATGTTTGTATGTGAGCATACTGTGGATGTTACATAGTACAGTATATGTTTGTATGCAAGCATACTGTGGATGTTAACATGGTACAGTATATGTTTGTATGCAAGCATACTGTGGATGTTACATAGTACATTATATGTTTGTATGCAAGCATACTGTGGATGTTACATAGTACATTATATGTTTGTATGCAAGCATACTGTGGATGTTACATAGTACATTATATGTTTGTATGCAAGCATACTGTGGATGTTACATAGTACATTATATGTTTGTATGCAAGCATACTGTGGATGTTACATAGTACATTATATGTTTGTATGCAAGCATACTGTGGATGTTAACATGGTACAGTATATGTTTGTATATGAGCATACTGTGGATGTTAACATGGTACAGTATATGTTTGTATATGAGCATACTGTGGATGTTAACATGGTACAGTATATGTTTGTATATGAGCATACTGTGGATGTTAACATGGTACAGTATATGTTTGTATATGAGCATACTGTGGATGTTACATAGTACATTATATGTTTGTATGCAAGCATACTGTGGATGTTAACATGGTACAGTATATGTTTGTATATGAGCATACTGTGGATGTTAACATGGTACAGTATATGTTTGTATATGAGCATACTGTGGATGTTACATAGTACAGTATATGTTTGTATGCAAGCATACTGTGGATGTTAACATGGTACAGTATATGTTTGTATATGAGCATACTGTGGATGTTACATGTTACAGTTTATGTTTGTATGATAATGTTGCCAACAAACAAGTTTGAAAGATTGAATGTTTGATTTAGTCAACTTTGAAAATTTATTACAAGTATCCAACAGTAATAAAATAACATTTATTCATGCCCAATTTAAATTCAAAGAGTCCAGTTATAATTTGCATTACTGGAGTCTCTTTTGGAACTGTAGCCATGCTTAAATACCATCAAAGTATCTCAGATATTTTAAGATTAGTTCCAGATAAGATACGTGTACCATCTTGTTACACAAGTTTAAAAACGTTCTGCGGTGATTCCTGTATAGTGTTCCAGCTGTGACTAAATGCCATCTAATCACACTCAAATTGGTCTTTAAAGTCACATGATTTGTTGCATCACACTTGATATGGTCTTTAAAGTCATATGATATCTAATCACACTTGTGATAACCTTTAAAGTCATATGATGTCTAGGATCATATTCAATTTGTCTTTTAAAGTCACATGATGTCTTGTATCACTCTAGTTGTCTTTAAAGGCACATGATATATAATTACACTCATTGGTCTTTAAAGTCACATTATCACTAGGATCACACTAGATTTGACCTTTATATTCACATGATGTCTGATCACATCTGAATTTACTTTAAAGTCACCAAATTTCTAATCACACTCAGGTTGGTCTTTAACTTAGTCACATTATGTTTAATCACACAATAGTTGGTCATTAGTCACATAATTTCTAATCACACTCGTTTGTCTTTAAAGTCACATGATGTCAAATCCCATGAGTTACTGCAAATGCTATAGAAATTATTGGATTCATTAATGAGTTTAGTCAACACAGAATATTTCATTTCACTGATTTTCACTCCAAATTTAATACATATCTTTATAATAGCTTGAAATACCAAACATTAAGAAATTAATTTTAATTGCTTAAGAAGTATTGATCATACGTAGGATGTCCCAGAATTTTCAATAATCAAATCACTCTGCATTGTATATAGTTGCAAAATATAACAATTTACAGTGGAAGAAATTATATTTATCTTGTCACATTCCTTTTGCAATCATGTTAATCCTCATCTCATTTGAATTTCTTTTTAGTCCACGAATAGTGCCTGCAAACTTAGGAAGATTACAATCTTAAGCAATAAGGTCCAGTGAAAGAAGTTAATCTTTGTTAAAATCTGTATTCTTGATGTTCTGAGGAAGGTGCATTGTTGAAAACAATTAGAATGATTTTTGTTTGTAATTGGTTTTTGAAGAACAAAGATAACAACAGTATAGTTTTCAAAACATGTAAAACAAAATGTTGGTGATTATGTAACATGGTACAATATACAATGACATAAAAAGGTATTAGGATGATTAGAATATATATTTTGTGTGTCTGTATAACAAGTTTGTGGTCTTAGCAGTAAGTACTGTTCTTTTAGAACTGACAAGATGAAAAGAAAATATGTAAGGGTATTATACAATGTGTTGATAAAGAATATGAAATTAGTTATGTATTTATGTATAAGGACTCTGTTTAACCAAATTTCAATTTATCAAAAAGTAAATTTAGTGGATCCATCAAATTCTACCTTACGCCACACATATATTACCTAGCACCACACATATACTACCTTAATTTTGTACCACACAGATATTACTTGTCTGTTTCATCAATGTTACCTTGTACCACACAGATATTACTTGCAAATTTCATCAATGCTACCTTGCACCTAACACAGATAATACCTTGTACCACACTGATGTTACTTGTCTATTTCATCAATGCCACCTTGTACCACACATATTACATTCTACCACACATATATTGTCTATTTCATCGATGCAACCTTGCACCACACAGATATTACTTGTCAATTTCATCAATGCGGCCCTGTATCACACATATATTACCTTGTCTTTTTATCAATGCTACCTTGCACCACACAGATTTTAAATTGCTCCACACAGATATTACCTTGTACCACACATATTTTACTGGTCTATTTCATCAATGCTACCTTGTATCACACAGATATTACCTTGTATCACACAGATTTTACTGGTCTATTTCATCAATGCTACCTTGTATCACACGGATATTACCTTGTATCACACAGATTTTACTGGTCTATTTCATCAATGCTACCTTGTATCACACGGATATTACCTTGTATCACACAGATTTTACTGGTCTATTTCATCAATGCTACTTTGTATCACACGGATATTACCTTGTATCACACAGATTTTACTGGTCTATTTCATCAATGCTACTTTGTATCACACAGATATTACCTTGTATCACACAGATTTTACTGGTCTATTTCATAAATGCTACCTTGTATCACACGGATATTACCTTGTATCACACATATTTTACTGGTCTATTTCATAAATGCTACCTTGTATCACACGGATATTACCTTGTATCACACAGATTTTACTGGTCTATTTCATCAA
The DNA here is from genome assembly GCA_029339505.1 of Unio delphinus. NCBI lineage: Eukaryota > Metazoa > Mollusca > Bivalvia > Unionida > Unionidae > Unio > Unio delphinus. Next base: position 5,380,107 of record JAQISU010000021.1, on the reverse strand, counting down.
TGCTACCTTGTATCACACAGATATTACCTTGTATCACACAGATTTTACTGGTCTATTTCATCAATGCTACCTTGTATCACACATATTTTACTGGTCTATTTCATAAATGCTACCTTGTATCACACGGATATTACCTTGTATCACACAGATTTTACTGGTCTATTTCATCAATGCTACCTTGTATCACACGGATATTACCTTGTATCACACAGATTTTACTGGTCTATTTCATCAATGCTACTTTGTATCACACGGATATTACCTTGTATCACACAGATTTTACTGGTCTATTTCATCAATGCTACTTTGTATCACACAGATATTACCTTGTATCACACAGATTTTACTGGTCTATTTCATAAATGCTACCTTGTATCACACGGATATTACCTTGTATCACACATATTTTACTGGTCTATTTCATAAATGCTACCTTGTATCACACGGATATTACCTTGTATCACACAGATTTTACTGGTCTATTTCATCAATGCTACCTTGTATCACACAGATATTACCTTGTATCACACAGATTTTACTGGTCTATTTCATCAATGCTACCTTGTATCACACATATTTTACTGGTCTATTTCATAAATGCTACCTTGTATCACACGGATATTACCTTGTATCACACAGATTTTACTGGTCTATTTCATCAATGCTACCTTGTATCACACAGATATTACCTTTTATCACACAGATTTTACTGGTCTATTTCATAAATGCTACCTTGTATCACACGGATATTACCTTGTATCACACAAATGTTACTTGTCAACACTACTCTATACCTCACAGATATTGTCAGTTTTGATTTTTCAGTGAGCTTCTTTTTGGTTACCAACTAACTAAGTTAGTAAGGAAAGATCTTTACTCTGTTTAATTATTTCACTTAAGTCTCATTGCTGAATCATAATTTACCTTCCTGGTTCTGATTATATATTACATCAGTGAGTAATGATGTACCTATGCAAGATGTCACTTTAAACATCCACACTGCAGACATTTTAGCAATATGACTCAATAGTTAAAGCTACATTACAATTCCAAACACATGCACATATTTTTCATCTTCATTTAATTTGTTTTGTGACATTCATTCATTCCATCCTACATCAGTTCCTTGAGAAAGTTACTTAGCTCCCTTCTATGTAGGAGGATATACTAGCAGCTAGTTGTGTGTTAAAAGAACTGTTAAAACAAGCACATAAGTTAAACAAAAAATAAAATAGCAGTTCTGCAGAATAAATATTTTGTTTTGGTTATTTCAGTTAACTTACTCATTGTTTGTAACTGTCACACATTATTAGTATTAAAAGTTATCTCAGCTTTAATTTTTATGACCACTTTGAATTCACTAAGATGTTTAAATCTTGAATAATTTTATTTTTAATTGACTAAGTCTTTTTATTTACTGTTCTAAGTATGATTGTTAATTGTGAAATTATTCCTATGATTTTTTTTTATGTAACTATGTCTCTGTAATGCATATTTCTCTGGGTATATCCCTTATTTACATGACTGTGACTATTGTAAAATGTTAAAGTGCATCATCTGTTTGTACCTTCCTTCATTACAGTTTGTAAGGCTTTCATAACATTAGAAATGGTAACCAATCTGTTTTCAAATTTTCTCTGGACTGAAGAGCTTTTTCGTATTTTTGTCAATTTGTTTTTGCAACTATGGAAGGTTTGTAGCATTTGAGTTCAACTATGATAACTTAATCGATGTTTGCTCTCCGCCTATACTCTCCATCGTTTTTTTATCTTTCAAATTTGTATTCTCCCAAGTCTTATGTATTTGTGTATCAACATGTTTTTGTACAACTGGCTTTCAAGCTGCATCAGATAAATTTAGCAGATCATATAAATTTGTATTATCGTGGTTATTTCACTCTTATCGGTAGTCAGTTGAGGTTTATTGATTTGGCTAGTGTTGCAGCTTTCTCCACTATCCCTAAGAGCTTTAAATAAAATCACATGACCCCTGTAATGTTATTTCTCTAGTCATTCTCTTGCTATTTACTTTATGCGAAATTTGCAAATTATGTTCTCAGTGGTATGGGGGAAATGCATCAATGCAGGGCTTTCAACAGTTTTATGATAAGCAGCCCAGTGGACTCTTTCAGGAGTCCTGAACCTATTTCTGAGAGTCCCATGTATAAACTGGTAAGTCCCTCACTTTTAAAATTATAGAAGGGAAAATAAAAAATTGTATCATTTTTCAAATAATGTTAAATTTAATTTCTTTTTCTTGCTTGACTTTAAAGATGCATGTAAAGTATTCTGGTCATCAAAGTTTTCAAGAACAGATTATGCTCCTCTATTATTCGGATTAATTTATATACCATTACAAAACCATCAACTGTACAGCAGTAATCATTTTTCATGCAAATTATGAGATTTATCTCAATTGCATAAGAGATTGTGGGTCTTTTTTTGCATATCTCAGCAATACTCAACTGCATAGCCAGTCCTTTTTCATATTTCTGCAACCTTATCTGCATATGGGATTGTCTGTCATTTTTGCATATCTCAGCAACCCTTAGCTGCATAGGGGCTGTCAGTCTTTGTTTACATATCTCTGCAACCTTAACTGCATATGGGATTGTTCTTTTTGCTTCATTTTTCATCAACCTTCATCAACAAATGGGATTCTTGCATTTTTCATCAACCTTCAAATGCATTTGCGATTCTTGGTCAATTTTGCTTTTTCATCAGCCTTGAACAGAATATGGGATTATTGGTCTTTTTTACAGTATTCATTAACTCTCAAATGCATATGTAATTATTGATCTTTTTTGCATTTTTCATTAACTCATTGATCTATTTTGCTTTTTCATCAGCCCTGAACAGCTTATGGGATTATTGGTCTTTTTTGCATTTTAATCAACTCTCAAATGTATATGGGATTATTCAGTCTTTTTTTTTTTCAATTTTCATCAGCTCTTAAATTCATTTTGGATTATTTGTCTTTTTTGTAGTTTTCATCAGCTCTCGAATTCATATGGGATTATTGGTCTTGTTTTGTACATCTAAGCACCTTCTGGTGGCAGTTACATAATCCAGGTTGAATTTGTGATGACTGCACCCCTATGAAAATTTCATGAACAATTCTTGAATTATCCATGAATTGTTCTAGAACACTTTTCATGAACCATTCATAAAATGCACATGAACATTTCATGAGCAGTTCATGAACATTAAATGGCCGAATTTTCAAGAACTAAATTTCATGAATTGTTCTAGAATCTTAGTTCTTGAACAGTTCATGAACAATCCTTGTTAAAATGTTCTTGAACAGTTCATGAACATTTTAACAAGAATTGTTCATGAACTGTTAAGAACTAATATTCTGGAACAATTCATGAAATAAAGTTCTTGAAATTCAGCCATTTATTGTTCATGAACTGTTCATGAAATGTTCAGGTACATTTTATTAATATTTCATGAACATGTGTTCTAAAAGAGTTCGTGAATAATTCCAGAATTGTTCATGTATGTTACGGTGAATCAGTCCAGATATCAGATTACATGAACGCCTCAGTTATTGATCAGAATCAACAGTTCTGATAAAATCTTTTGAACCTTTCATAAATACACCTAAATTAGATACATAACACAGTTATGCAGTTAATGATTAGTTAGTATTTACATGTTGCTTGAGAGGATTTTGGTTTCCAGCATTCTTTTACCACTTACTAATTGCTTTTAATTAATGTGTCAGGGGATTCCTCTTCTTTTCAACCATGAGGAGTCCATTTCCCACTTAGGTTTCTAGTTCTTACATTTGTGCTTCTGCTGCCATTTTTATCAGTGTGCATTAGTGTAGTCAAGACAGAATCAGCATTAAACATACATTCCATGTTCAAGTTCTCTTTGTAATGTCTTCACTTGTTCTCATGTAATTTTGCCTGGTAATTAGCATTTACCGGTAAGTGTCATTTTCATCCATTTCCCAATAATAATAAAAACAACAGATTTTGCTGATTCATTTTTACAAGAGTTTAATTATATTTTTGCACGCTTTAAAAAGGTATATACTGATACTGCCTAGTCTTAGTCCAAGCTACACCTACTGAATTATTATTATTATTATTATTATTATTATTATTATTATTATTATTATTATTATTATTACTGAAGAACCTCTCTTGAAAGAGCACCCATTCTGCCAAAACTATAATGGTCTCTGATGACAGGCGGTCTCTCATGACAGATCATAACACTATATAATCATTAAATCTGTGCGTGCAGTATCTGGTCTCTCAAGACAGGTGGTCTCTCCTACCAGTGGTCTTTCAAGTCAGGTTTTTCTGTATTGATAATTTAACAGTATTGTCCAACTGAGACTCAAAGAAAGCTTTGAATACTTTCATAATGCCTATGTGTGATCACCATTTTAGACTGTTAAAATGACAAAGGGCCTTGTTTATTTACCAAATAATTGCAGGTGCTTGTATACAAATTCAGTAGAACATTGATTTATTCAAGTCATCACATGACCAAAGGAGGAATTGTTAAGTAGTCACTCTGGCTTTTTGCCTGTTTACCTAAGTCTAATGATTAGCTGCTGGCAGATTGGCTTTGGCTTTCGAACTAAAAATATAAAAAGAAGGAGCATCATGGGTGTATGTGTGGGAGGGAGCATCATGGGGGAAATTGAGGTACATCATGGTAATGCAAATTACACAGAGGAAAGGTGAGAATTTTACATATACATACATGTATTTAACCTGGAAACTCAGGTCACTCAGAGAGCCCAGATACAGGTATGTCATGGAGTATTACTTTTCCATTTTCCTGTTAATTATTGATATTCAGTATGTTTATAGTACCTCACTGTAATTGCTTGTAATGGCTATTAACTGTAGATGAAACGGAGTTGCCATGACAGTAATTTCTAACAGGAGGAGACTGTTGTAAGCACAATTGAAAGATGTTAGATTATTCTATGGATTTTTTTTATCAGAATTTGGAAAGTACATGTATAAAAAAAAATCGTAGACTTAAATTTGTATCGGAAAGAATAATGTAATGAACTTTTTGTCTTGAAAGACTTAATTCTTTCTGACACATATTTGGTCTCACAAAACAAGTAGTCTCATAACAGGTCATAAATGCTATGTAATCAATAAATACATGTATAGATATTGAGCATTTTGTCTTTCAAGACAATTGGTCAGATTGTAGTGTTCTTTCAAGACAGCTTTATTGTTTCCATGCATGTCTAAACTATATCACATCAAACGTTTCTTTCCATTCCATATTTTCAATACTCATCTGCTATTTCCACTCTATACTTTCCATAAATGTCTAAACTATATCACATAAAATGTTTCTTTGCACTCCATACTTTCCATACATATATAAAATGTATCACATCAAACTTTTTTCCCACTTTTGTTTCCATACTTGTCTAAAATATATCACATCAAATAATTCTTTCCACTCCATAGTTACCATATACATATAGAATGTATCACATCAAACGTTTCTTTGAGATGGTCAGCCAACCAGAAACATATTTTTGAGGGGCCTATTGGAATGAGCTGTAGAATTGTATATGTGTTTGATGGAAAGAATTGTCAAGCTTGACAGTGCAGCAATGGGACAGTTAGAACCATTGTCAAAGGAATGTCATGGTTTGGTCCAAATTAAATCCAAATCCTTTTAAGATGACACTTTTTTTGTAAAACATAAAGTTTATGTTGTTATGAGCATTAGCGAAATTATCCTTAAACTGGATTGTGAATGTGATGTCTTCCTCCGGACTGTGCATGTCTTCCTCCATGGTAATTATGTTCCAAAAAATGGACTTAAATTTATGGATTGGAAAAATGGTAATTATGTTCCAAAAAATGAACTTAAATTTCTGGATTGGAAAAATGGTAATTAGGTTCCAAAAAATGGACTTAAATTTATGGATTGAAGAAAGGATTTTTTTTCTTACAAGGAACTTTAAAATATTTTAGATTGGAGAAAGATTCCTTTTTCTCCACAGATCATAGACCTAAATCTGTAGATTGAAGAACATTGTCCTTGTTTTCAGGGATGAATTTAAACTTATGGATTGGAGAAAAGGTTCTTATTTTCCACAGATGGAATTAAATTTATGGATTTGAGAAAGGGTTCTTTTTTTCTACAGATGGAATTAAATTTGTGGATTGGAGAAAGAGTCCTTATTTTCCACAGATGGAATTTAATTTTTGGATTTGAGAGGGGGTCCTTATTTTCCACAGATGGAATTAAATTTGTGGATTTGAGAGGGGGTTCTTATTTTCTAGAATCATGGATCATTCCTCATTGGTTCTCATAATTCTTGGTTGGAAGGAGTCATGAAAAATCTTTCAACACTAGTGATAAGAAATAGTGAATTCATATGATCCAATAAAACATGATCCGGTGTTTTCATGTAAGACATTTATGAAAACTTGACTAAAATTGTAATATGTTTTTGTACACATTTAAGACAAGATGATATGAAATGAACATTTCAAATTACAGATAGAATTAAGTGAACAGCCTCGAAATATTGTACACAGTCAAGTCTGCTCCTTTAATCAGGTCAGCATGGTAGCCCCAGTTTCTGATTGTGGCCAAAGAAATTTTATTTTGAAGTATCCCAGTTGAATATTAGTAACATCTTTCTGCATTTGGATGTTTCCCTCATTCCAATTATATTGATAACATATGCTACAATATCATAGCCATAATTGTTAGTATTTTTTGAGAAAAAATCTTGATCATACAAAAGATTGGTATTGCTTTTAACTGATTTGAAGATTCAGGTTCTTTGAAGTATATGACATTGTTGAAGAGCTGACAAGTGAGCAGTCTTCAATTTCATAGCGACAGATATATATTAATTACTAATAAGAAAAATCTTTTTCACTAGCAATTTGGATAATTCAGAATATGTTCTAGTTTGGTTGGTCCTAAAAAAATTATGTTCATCTGATATCCAATATGGCCATCATGGCAACCATCTTAAAACTCTTGTTATCACAACTCTACCTGAATAGAAAGTCACATTGACATTGGGCTTTCACAAGAAGAGAGGCTTCTTATGATGTCTAGTTGATCTGAAAAAAATCCCCATGAATGGATGCTCATTATAATACAGGGTTTTAACAGAATATTTACTGGGTTTTAACAGAACATTTATAACAATGTCTACATTATCCTATATGAAAACTGTGCTATACTGACATCCAGTATGTGCAACACAGCAGCAAATTTTAACATTTTGTTATCACTGAAGGATAGCAGATGGTTTCAACACTCAACAGTTAAAAGAATGAAATGGTATTATCTTCAACTCCTGTAAATTCTCTTTGCCCAGTAGAGCATCAATCCCTTCAAGGGACTCTTGTTTTGTTTTATATAGGCTATATATATATCTTTAATCCAGTTTTAATCATTTGATTGAGTGCAAATCATATCTTGCATAAAATACTAGAATACTTTGAAGATTTTATGTAATCCTTTGCTGATCAGTTGAATGTAGCAATGAGTTTTGAAAACTATCAATTGTCAGTTTTGTGAGCAATATCAAAATTTCAAATTATTTCAGATGTAGAATGTGCTTCAAACAATTTTCTAAAATATTATTCACAGATTGATTGGGCTGTGATAGAATATTTTAATCTCATGTAATCTGTAATATTAAATATTTTAATTTTTTTCAGGGTATATGGCAAGGGGACACACAAACTTGTGAACAAGGGCAGATAATCATTGCAGCAGGGATGACTAACTTTAAACAGAATGTTATAAATAATGACCTGACAAAGAACTCTGAGAATCTCAATAGAATCATATCTTCCACCACAGAAAACCCAGAATCTCAATCTTCCAGCACCCACACAACTTGGAAGACACTTTCATCATCATTAACCACAGCAGCTGCCAAATTAAAAAAGAATGACACTCGAGAGATCTCCAGTGAAAGCAGCACATCAAGCTCAAGAAGCTCAGAGGTAATGTCAGGGTCAGAGGTCAGTCAGAATCAGATGCTGACCTGGAAAGATGTGTCCCCTACCAAGTCTTCTAGCAATAACAGAGGCACCTTGCAAGGTTACCAGTATACATTATGCAGCCATCAGGTGGAAAATAATATCCCCACAAATTATTTGGTGCATGAAGAGTCGGCGGAAAAGTTAAGCAATGGCTATGTGTGTGGTATAACCTTAAATGAAGGCAACTCCTCTCATGAGACGAGCAGCAATTCAAATGATGGAACTGCTGGAGGAAAACATGTACAGGAAAGCACTTCCCCCCAACACTGTCCAGAATCTTCATCCGATGATTCCTGCAACAATGACTACTTCTATGATGAGGATTTTAGTGTTCAGTTTGATTCCAATCTGAGAGAGTCTTCAATTGCAACTACAGAAGCATTCCAAAGTGCAACTTTGGTGGAGTTTCCTCATATGTTGACTGGTAGTTACTTGAGTTTCAATACAATAAAGGGTTCACAAGAAATTTGTCAGCATGAGATTGAAAAAGTTCAGTATGATTCAGAGTTATCAGGGAGTAGAAACTCGGCAATGGAAGTGTCTTCAAGTGAGAGAGAAATTTTATGTTCTAGTGATATGATTGATATTAGTGATGGACCACTCTTTACACCAACCCCTAATGACAGCCATCATATTCTCTCGACAGATAGTCTTGATAAAAATGGTTCCCATAAACAAGGCAAAGACAAGGATGTTTATGAAAGTAATACATCAGATGAGGGAAATCTTACTGTAGATTGCTGCCCAAGAAAAGAAGAATATTTTCTGTCTTTTGATGGATCCAATAGTAGAATTTCTTGCTCAGAAACCGACTGTTCGGTGACCTCACATGATTCAGGTCAAGGTCATTGCAACCATAATGAAGGTAGTATTTCCTCACATGATTCCAGTCATGGTCAAGGACAGAGTCAGCACAGAGACTTCCAGAATGTTTGTACATCTAGTGAAGAGGGACATGAGAATTCTGACAGCTTTAATTTCTGTTATCCTGTGAACAAATTATATCCCTGTCATCAGCAAGGTATTCAGAATGTGTTTAGAGAAAATGCATCAAGCCACCATATGAGGAGGCTTTGCACAGTTAAAGAGACTTTGCAGGAACAACAGGAGAAATATGATAATGAAAATGAACTTGGCAGTATTGGAACCTTACAACAAACCTCTCCAGATAAATGTGTCTTAGTTGGCCCCCCAGTAGGAAAACCCAGACAGACAACACAGAAAACACAGTTTTGTGAAATAGAAAGTACTTTGACTCAAAAAATTAAGGAAACTGGACAAAATAAAAGCAACAGTTCAGATAATGTGTATTTGATTAGCTTTGCAAAGCCATCAGAAGTGCTGAAAAAGTATGGCAAATTTTCTAGAAGGTGCAAAAACAATATGGTGTCTTGGAAGCAGGTGCAAAAACTTCGAAAAAATTGTCAAATTGATGGGTGGATTGATCCATCAGATTGCTGCAGTCTGCCTGATCTTTCCTCACAAACTTGGCAAGGTATAGCTGCTATGAAATCAAAAACTGTGCCAGACTTAGCTGACAGTTTTCATTCTAAGAGCCATTCAGCATCTTTGCTAGAATTCTATCAAAGGTTGAAAAGTGAGTCAACACCAGTCTCACCAGAAACTCTGACAAACATTGAACATATTCTTATTCCAAACTTCATTGGAAGGAGATACCTGGATGCTGATCGAAGCGATGAGCTGACTTCATCTAGCTCATCCTTTGAATGCGCCCAATGTCATCATTGTCAACGACCAAATTTGATGGACAGTATTACAAAGGGCTATACCAATAAACGAATCTTAGATTGGTTAAAGATGGACAGGTCAGCTTCAAGACCATCTTCACTTGGATGTCAAACCACTACACAAAAAGAGTGTCACACAAAAGAGACAGTTATCTCTCCACAAACAGTGACCATGTGGTGTGGAACAAAGCATTTTGGGGCACAATTTCCACCACCTACAAAAGATTGTGGTATTCAGACAACTGATGGAAGCATGTTAGGAATGCTGAATCCTTGTTCTAAGCAAGACAAAGAAATGCAGACATCAGACCCGTGTGATGAAGATCTCATGAGTCTCTTATCAGAAAAATATGATGATTTTGAGTTCCTGAGATTAACTCCAGAGCTAAAAAGGCCTTATTTTGGCACCGCTATAAGTTGTCCTGAGCAGTTACAGGATTGTCAAAGAACTAGCTTAAGACCTATTATACATCGATCAAAGAGTGAAGATGCACAATACAAACTTGATGACTTAGGAGGAGGAAATGATAATTGTACATTAAGAACAGGTTCTCAAAAAATGAAACATGAGAGGAAAAGTAAAGTTTATCACTCAAAATCAGCAGGTCAGTTAAAGGAAGACTGTCAGTCTCCAGTACATCATCTTGCTATTTCATCACACTACACTTACAAATCTTTGCCAGATCTTGAATTTTTAAAATCAAATGGTCAACAGAATATATTTGATGAAAAGTCTTCTCTTTTTGATCCACTCCAGCTTCCTATGCCCATACCAATTTGCATAACACCCCAGACACAGATTGAGGACCTTGACAGACTTTTCCAAATAAAAAAGTCATCAGCAAATGAACATCAGTTGAATAGTTCTCCTCTCAGTTATCCAAGAGTACAACCGAATCCTGGTAGAAACTCACGCCATGGACCTGGTACGGTAGCATCAGCTGCAGTTGAATCAGAATCAAGCAGTAGTGGATTCAGTACAAGTTCCACATCATCTGGAATTGATCCTGGATCAAGTGAGTCTAGATCCCTTTACAACTCTAGTCCACAAAATGATATTGAACGTCTGATTTTTTTCCCACCACACACAGATGTTATGAAGTCAGCTAAGAAGTCCCATGAATCCAAAAAACGACCAAAGTCTGTCCCTAGATCTCTGGATAGTGATGCTAGTAGTGGTTATAAGAAACTTGATCGATTTGCATGTGAGATGTACCCTTTAGCTAACATCACTTGTAATAAAACACACCCAAGTCAGACATGGCATGATGGGTCTCCTTTAATTACAGACAAAGATGACAACACTTCCGAACAATTGTATTCGCTTGAAGAAGAAAACACTCCAGTACCTTCACCAGAAAAACCAGCATGTTGCCATGAAAATGAACATATGATTGAAAACTATCGCCTTGGTGATGAGTGTAACTGTAACTATCAGTGTGATTTTGATTATGAATTTTCACCTGCTATGTACAGCCGTGAAGAAGATCGCAGAACTGCTTATATAAGACACTTGTCTAATGACTCTTCTTCATCAAGTGGAAGTTTTGTGCCAAACTACAACAAAAAACCTCTTAAGTCCTGTCTTCGAAAACAGGACCGGGTCCTCAGGACAAGATCAATGTCTGATCCATTCAGCTTAGCTCAAGAAGAACATAAACAGACACAAAAAGCAAAGAATCGTCATTCCTATGCATGCGATGATGTGTACGTTGTAGCTGAGGAACTGGGGCAGCTGATGATGTACCAAGCTGACGATTCTGCAGAACCTGTCTTGTTCTACCTTGATAACAATGGGGAATGTCACATGACTGAAGGGGGCAAGCAGTATGAATGTGTTCCTAGTGATGCAGCTGATTTGGGGGACAGTGATGGGAGCTCAACAGAGCGGGAGTCTTCCAGTGCTAAGAGAAAAAGTGTGAGTTTTGCATCAGAGGTTTCCTTTCACGCTATCAGTCCTCAGATATCACCACGGCGACAACACACTACAGGTATTCAGGCTTCATTTGACTGCAGCCAGCCAACAGGGGAAGCAAATGTTCCATCACACAGCTCAGAAGATACATGTCAGGAAGGTTTGTCAAATTGCTGTTAAGCTCAGTATAAATTATAGTACTTGTATAAAGATGCACATATTGACAAATCATGGCATTCCCATGAGTGTTATAAGAGTTACTGCCCCTTTTTACTCATGGCTGGATCCAGGGTATGGCAGAATTTAGTTTTTTAGTGTAAAACTTTGTACATCATCAGAAGACAACTGATTGTACACATGCTATTTTTAACCTTTCCTTTGCTATATATTTATTTTTATCTTGGGGTAAAGGATAGGGAAGTGGTGGGGGTTTATTTGTTTGTTGAGGTTGCTATTTCTTGCATTTTGATGGAATGTATCCCCATTTTGATTTAGAAATTTTTATAGAGTTGTGCCCCCATTTTGATTTGGAAATTTGATGGAGTTGTACCCCCATTTTGATCGAGTTGTGTCCCATTTTGATTTGGAAATTTAGTGGACTTGTGCCCACATTTTGATTTGGAAATTTGATGGAGTAGTGCCTCCATTTTGATTTGGAAATTTGATGGAGTTGTACCTAAATTTTGATTTGGAAATTTGATGGGAGTTGTACCCCCATTTTGATCTGGAAATTTGTTGGAGTTGTACCTTCATTTTCATTTGGAAATTTTGTCCATGTAATTTATTATATTAAATTTTCATTCCTTTGAATATTTTAAGTGGGTGAAATCAAATTATGCAGCTTTTATATAACATTTAAATTTCAATTTTTCCTGCCAAAATTTGACTGAGCTGTGACTACTGTTTGTCTTAGATGCTTGGCAGCGTTGTTTCATTCAGCGTAGAAGGACAGCAAGGAATTCAGCCTTGACATTCAGTTGAGGATTTATTTTTAAGAAAACCTTAGTAAATTTTGATTGTATGCTTTATGAATTTTTTTCTTGCATCTTGACCTCAGTTGTATCTTGTTGTTTGGTGTTATCAGGAGTCTTCAATCATACCATATTGCTTGGGATTATCAGTGTCATCAGGAGTCTTCAATTGTACCATATTGCTTGGGGTTATCAGTGTCATCAGGAGTCTTCAATTGTACCATATTGCTTGGGGTTTTCAGTGTCATCAGGAGTCTTCAATTGTACCATATTGCTTGGAGTTTTCAGTGTCATCAGGAGTCTTCTATTGTACCAAATTGCTTGGGGTTTTAAGTGGCATCAGGAGTCTTTAATTGTACGATATTGCATGGGGTTCTCGGTGTCATCAGGAGTCTTCAATTGTACCATATTGCTTGGGGTTTTCAGTGTCATCAGGAGTCTTCAATTGTACCATATTGTTTGGGGTTATCAGTGTCATCAGGAGTATTCAATTGTACCAAATTGCTTGGGGTTTTCAGTGTCATCAGGAGTCTTCAATTGTACCATATTGTTTGGGGTTATCAGTGTCATCAGGAGTATTCAATTGTACCAAATTGCTTGGGGTTTTCAGTGTCATCAGGAGTATTCAATTGTACCAAATTGCTTGGGGTTTTCAGTGGCATCAGGAGTCTTTAATTGTACCATATTGCATGGGGTTCTCTGTGTCATCAGGAGTCTTCAATCGTACCATATTCCTTGGGGTTATCAGTGTCATTGGGAGCTTTAAATTGTACTATAGTATTCATATTTATCAATGTCATCAGAGGCCTTCAATTGTACCATATTGTTCAGGGCAACCAGTATCATGAGGTGTCTTCAGTTGTAGAATATTTTTCAGAGTTATCAGTGTCATCACTAGTCTTCAGTTGTATCATATTGTTAGTTATCAGTGTCATCAGGAGTCTTCATTTGTACCATATTGTTTGAGGTCTTCACTGTCATCAAAAGTCTTCAGTTGTATCCTATTGTTAGTTATCAGTGTCATCAGGAGTCTTCAGTTATACCATATTGTTTGAGGTTATTGATATTATCAAAAGTCTTAAATTGTACCATATTATTTGGGGTTATCAGTGTAATCAGAAATCTTTAATTGTACCATGTTTTGGTGTTATTGGTGTCATCACTATTCTTCAGTTTTATCCTATTGTTAGTTATCAATGTCATCAGGTGTCTTCAATTGTATCATATTTTTTGAGGTTTTCACTGTCATCAAAAGTCTTCAGTTATATCATATTGTTTAGGGTTGTCAGTGTCATCAGAAGTCTTCAGTTGTAACATACTGTTTCGGGTTAACAGTGTCATCAGAAGTCTTCAATTGTACCATATTGTTTGAGGTCTTCACTGTAATCAAAAGTCTTCAGTTGTAACATACTGTTTCGGGTTAACGGTGTCATCAGAAGTCTTCAATTGTACCATATTGTTTGAGGTCTTCACTGTAATCAAAAGTCTTCAGGTTTACCATACTGTTTCGGGTTAACGGTGTCATCAGAAGTCTTCAATTGTACCATATTGTTTGAGGTCTTCACTGTAATCAAAAGTCTTCAGTTGTACCATACTGTTTTTGGGTTATAGGTGTCATCAGAAGTCTTCAATTTTACCATATTGTTTGACATTACCAGTGTCATCAAGAGTCTTCAGTTGTACCATATTGTTCGGAGTGTCATCAGGATATATTATTTTCTGTTTTGCCATGTATTGGAAACATTAATTTTTTTTTATACACAGGTACTTTCCAGACCTGTATATTATATGTTATATGTTTGAAAAAGGTTTTCAGTAAATTTGTTAAAAACCCATTCATAATAAAATTTGTCTCATACACAGGAGGGGTTTAGAGCAGGGTTTTTTTTAAGTGTTTTTTTTTATCAATACTAGTGAATACACATGCTTGTTAGTATTGAAAAGCAGTTCAGAACTCATTGATTATCATGCTGTGGATTGGAGCCATGGAGAGTATTGGCTTCTAGTTCCACTGCCTCATTATGAAGTTTATTATATAAATTAAAATCTATCTAACGGAATGAGTTCTGTGACCACATTTGTCTTGCAACAGAAAATGTTTTATTATCAAAAGCCTAATCATATGGGAGTGATTTGTATGGAATTTTGGTTAAATAATTGATATTATTTAGCGACTATTCTTATGCACACAGATTTTGTCAGATATTAAACCAGCGGTGTGGAAAATGTGGCCCATATGTTGGATCTGGCCCGTGACATGGTTTTAATTTACATCATTGGGTGTGGCTTTAAAAATCCTTATTCGGCCTACACCCTGAAAGAGTTACCTGTACCTGTTTTAAACATGTACATAATAATATTTGCATCATGTACTAGTAATCTTATGTGTTGAATTTATTCTATGTAATGACAAAACACGCATTTACAAGTTAGGTTCTAATAAACGGTAGCAAAGAAAGAGTGAAAACAAGAAGCTTTGTATAATTTAACACATTATTTATTTCCCTGAGAAAATATTGTGAAAATGTGAAAAGAGCATACAATTTTAAGAATCAATTCCAAAACTAATCTATGAATAATCCAGAAATTAAATTACAAAAGTGCTAGTAATGAAATGTTCTATTAGATTCACGTTCGAATCCAGTTGGAAATTCCAAGATGGAAGACAATGATGTATGCTGTAGTTTGTACTGTTTATCTACAGATCCTTGTAGAATCACAAGGTTTAACATTCCAGTGTTGGAAATCTGAATAAGATTTTGATAGACTGTCTTTGTCCAAGAATTTTGTGTTAGCATATCAAATATTTCCACAGATACAAATTAATCCTTCAAAATCCGAATGTATTAAAGAATTGTTAACATGGATTCAAAAACTGGCTACAACAAAAGAAAATGACTTAAAGTCATTTGTAATAGCCCTAAAATAACTATATTTCACGAAAACAAAGATAATATTGTATTCTAATATGCAGTTACAAAAAAATCTCCAAATTGCTTAATCACAGAGTAGGGGTGGAAAAGGAGTCACATGATTGTTTATATCACATACTTCTCACATGACCCTAGCAAAAACCAATCATTCTCACTTTAAGAATAAAGAGTTGTTTACGTTTTCACTAGTCCCATCTTGGCCTTGACAACAACCAGTCATTTTAAAATTAAAAGTTGTTTACATGGTTTCCACTAACCTTGAATCAAGGTCAGGATCTAGGTCAACATTACTAGTTTACCAAAAGAATAATTCAGTCAACCAATTTTTCTGAAAAACATCATCTCTAGTGAATAAATTTACATTACATTAAAATGTAATGAAAAATAAAAACAAAGAATCTAAAACTGACAAATAATATTAAATTAAAACATATATCAAATCAGATATACATAACAATGCATATATGTGTGCAAATATAGTTAAGTCTTCTTTGTTCTTTTGTGTCACTGTATGATGATGATGATGATGGTGATGATGATGGTGATGATGATTATTATTATATTATATTTTTATTATGATTATTATTATTTATTATTATTATTATTATTATTATTATTATTATATTAGTTATTATTATTATTATTTGTTATTATTATTATTATTATTATTATTATTATTATTATTATTATTATTATTATTATTATTCATATCAGAGCATCAGTCTCCACTGAAAGACCCTCAGATGGGAGTACAAATGGTCAAGGAAGAGGAGGAGCCGGAAGATAAAACTGGCCAAGTGGAACAGCATGCTGTCCTGAGAAAGTTCCACTTGAATGAACAGCTCTCCTCAGTTCTTAGTGAAGAGCTGCTATTCAAATTTGGTATTAACAGCTAAACATAAATTTCACATTTTCATGACCAGAAAAAGAACAAATGCTGTGATAATGTTACCTTAAACTCCATATGTTTTAATACTAGGAAAAGGAACAGTAGTTACATTAATGCCTAAATAAGATTACACAATTTCATGACAGAAGAACAGCAGCTACAGTAAATGCCTAAATAAGATTACACAATTTCATGACAGTAGAACAGGGTCTACAGTAAATGCCTAAATAAGATTACACAATTTCATGACAGTAGAACAGGGTCTACAGTAAATGCCTAAATAAGATTACACAATTTCATGACAGTAGAACAGCAGCTACAGTAAATGCCTAAATAAGATTACACAATTTCATGACAGTAGAACAGCAGCTACAGTAAATGCCTAAATAAGATTATACAATTTTATGACAGAAGAACAGGTGCTACAGTAAATGCTTAAGTAAGATTACACTTTTTCATGATAGAAGAACAAAAGTTACATTAATGCCAAACTTGAAGTCCAGATTTTCAAAACCTGAAAAGAACAGTAGCAGTGGCAATGCATAACTTAAATAACGTTTTAATTACAAGAAGCAGCTATGGTAATGCATATCATGAAAGTTGTTTCTCAGTTTTAAATTCATCTTGTAAAGGTCATATGACTGCTGGTATCTGAGTATGGACAACATTTGTTTTTTTATATGCCTACCCTGTGGTAGAATGTATTTTGTTGTCTGTCTGTATGTCTGTTGTCAATTTTGATTTCCACACAGACATAAAGTATGCTATATCCTTTTATAATTTCAGGTTTATTCAGGAATGTTTCTCAGGCTGCTGAAATCCTAGTCAAACATTTTGCCAAGTCAGTTGACACTTTCGATAAAGTAAGACATTTTGTACTAAATGTTTAAAAGGTTTAGAATTTTAGCAAATACAGTAAAACCTCTCTTTGCAGTCTCTTCTCCCAAATGAGACAGTGGTCATTATCAACAGCCTTTGGTCATTCTTTATTATTATTGCTACTTTTCAGACTTTTTTTCTTCAAATCTCTAGACCAGTCTGTGGTCTTAAGTGTTCTTATTATTGGTACTTTTCAGACTTTTTTTCTTCAAATCTCTAGACCAGTCTGTGGTCTTAAGTGGGAGGCTTTATTGTATTTGATTTATATTTGAGTTAGACATGATAAAAGTTAAGTCTTTCATTTTAGGAAGATTAAATAATATTAATCCCACCCATGGAAAATTGTGTGAAAGATTTAATGTGACAGGTTCTCATTCAGGACAAGGTATAAATTGTAATTAAGTTCATATATGGTTTGATTTTTTTATATGGGGAGTAAAGGGTTAATCATAATTTATATACCGACATCAAAGAAAATAATGATCAGATTTATCTTGAAAATCATGTGTAAAATATCAGTTGTTTTTTCATTATGCCATATATACTCGCTTATAAGGCAAGTTAAACTGCAAACAACAAAGAACCTGATCTACCATAGCATAACGCACCTGCAGACTAGAGTCAATGTTGTTTGTTCTACTGATTACACCTTACACAATACACAAACCCAGATCCATCATCTCATTAAGTGGTGGCACATCTAGGTCTGTGTAGTTTGTGGTTGGACTCATCTTAATAGTGAGTGTGTGTGTGTGTGTGTATATATATATCATATGACCTTTGACCTTGAGGGAAATGTGTAACTGTAAATCTAAAGTATGCAATAAGGTATTTTTAAATCAAATGACTTTTATTGTGGCATTTGACACTTAGGAAAAAAATCTAATTGATGCTTTAAGCTTAATTATATTATTCTAATATATTTTTTAAATTATCAATTTATGTCAGCTTTCAGAAAGCAATGATGGTACATGTATCCATTTAATAAGGCACAATTTGAAATATAGGAAACTTTTTGTTAAAAAAACAAAGACGATTTTTAAAAATGCCATAATTTGGGAGATTTCCTAATATTATGAATAAGATACGTCCAGTGTTTTTCCCACACCACTAGTCAGGATACAGTGCTGGTTGCCTGAAAGGTCATTTTAAGCCTGGTTAAAATCTCTTACGATGACAGCATCTGCATAAGAGGGCATTTTTTTGGTTGCACTCCACTGATGCAATAAGATTTTTTGCTGCAAGTATACTATTGAAGTTGATGATGCCAGGCTAATACCTGAAATGTTGAATTATATATGCCATGTAGTAAACCTCCAGAGATTAAGATGGGGCAGAACCCCATGAGAATTACAGAAGGGTACATCCCAGAAAGGGCAGCACTCCAAAACAGATGAGCAATGACACAAGGGTCTACCCTGACAGTAAGAAAGTATCTGCAAGTCAGGTCAACAGATATATTCAGCTTTGCTTGCTGTCTAGCAACCACGTCATTTTTTTCAAAAACAAATGTTTTTTAAAATCACAAGATTTACCTGTCAAACTGTTACATATTTTATAAAGATTATGAAACGTATTCCTTCAGTGTTTAACAAGTAGTGTACTGTTGTCTTCAGAAGCAGGACAGAATTATCTTGTAACTTTGTATGGTTTGTTTCCCTTGAAACCACTCCTTTGAATAAGGTTATGATATGTGTTCACTTCTTACTATATAATTTTGGTGACAGTAGCAATCAATGTGTCCTTTATCCTTGTACCTGCATAACAGTCTCAGTGTCCATCCTTCCATCAATTTTGTGCTTCTGTCCAGCTATCCCAATGGCAATATCCTGATTTCAATAATGATGATCATCAGACTTTGTCCACCAATGTGTTTGAAGGAGGGAAGGAATATACTAAACGTTTTCAAGACCAAGGAGGTCAAGGTCACTGGGTGGCATGTGTCTGGTTTTTGAATGGGTGGTGAGTGGTTGAAGTTATTTTTGATCTGGTAGTGACATCTACTGTTGATGTGAATGAATTGTTTTCAGATATAGTAAAAATAACTGTACAAACCGTGATAATTTTGGATTCGGGCATTTAATGTCAAGGTCACATGGTAAATTGCTGTTTATTTTTTCAGGGTAAATTGTTAATAGCTGTATTAATGGCTAATACTTTCTGTTTCCATACAGTGTATGCTATCAATTGTTATAAGATTTATCTCATTATAGCAGAGAAAGGTTCAGAGGTCATTGTCATGGGGGTTTGGTCACATGGTTCTAAGGTCATAGTGACATTGTTGCAGGCAAGACAAAATTTTATGCATTTCTATGTTTTGCCTGTATCATACAGATTTCCCTGTTCAGTTTTACTCAGTGTGATAGTTACAATAAAATTTATGTCAAATAAATTCAAAAATCTTGAGCCCTATACAAAGTGATATTAAATGTACTTACAAGGCTTTGATCTATTCCTTTTTTAAAAAATATACATTTAGCTTCGACTAGGAAACACGGCAGAGTGTCCTGAAATTGGAGATATTGTGCTGACAAAACTAAGTCCTGCAGTATCAGAGATTATTGCAGATGGAATGAAGAGTTATCTACCAGGTCTGCACATGTTTGGACGAGTGCAAGTCACTGTTTGGAAGATTGTTGAAGCATCGATAGAAACAGGTTTGTAAATATACATTTACAGTTGCAGTTAGGTCAAATGAAACATCTGTGTTTTAGCAGTTTTTGCACAGTTTGTATGCAATATACAGGGTGGTAAAGGAATAGAGTAATAACCTGTGTATAAATGAAAAGAGCTTAATTTGCAAATTTTGTTTATTTGGCATCTGTGGCAAAACGTAATGCAAATATCATAGGATTGAGAGCTCATTGTGACTGTCGAGATGAGACATATTGTAATGAATATTGAATGAACCATATTGTAATGCATATTAAATGAATGATATTTAGTGAATATTGAATGCATGATATTGTAATAAGTATTGAATGAACCATATTGTAATGAATATCAAATGAATGATATTTAGTGAATATTGAATGCATGATATTGTAATAAGTATTGAATGAACCATATTGTAATGCATATTAAAGAATGATATTTAGTGAATATTGAATGCATGATATTGTAATAAGTATTGAATGAACCATATTGTAATGCATATTAAAGAATGATATTTAGTGAATATTGAATGCATGATATTGTAATAAGTATTGAATGAACCATATTGTAATGCATATTGAATGAAAATATGTGCTTAGTTTTACACAGAGATATGGTTTTAAACAAGCTGATATTGTGGAAATAGCAAAACTCCATTCACTTAAAAATATTACATGTATTGCAGGTCTAACTTCTGTGGTTTTTAGGGGGTTTCAAATCAACTTGATGAATTGTATTCTGTTAAGAGATTCTTATAACAAATACTTTACACAGACAACAAGGTCCAAAAACAGAAATAAATATTTTATCAATAGACAAAAAGTACTCATAGGCAAATAGCGTTTTGAAAATTGGAATTTCAGTATTTAACAGTGACAATTCATTTTCCAAAAATGTATTACTTGATAATTATTCCTCAAAGAATGAACCTTGATTTGTACTTCACTTCAACACACACATTCCAAAGGTAAAATGTACCCACCCTTTTAACTTTAATAATATCATTTACAATGTAGTATGTGTGCATGCCTTACAGGGTTAGTGTTAATGTTATGAAATACAATAATAGGGCTGGAAAAAAAAAATTGTCATTTTATTTTTGGAAGATGAAAATTATAGACACTGGCTGTCATGATCTCAGAAGATTCAGTCAAAGTTTATCCTTAGTTGATCTCACATGCAAGTTGCTGCAAATTTCAAAGCATATGATGAACACACCAACATCTTCAAAAAAACATCAAAAGAGATGTTTTCCTTGTGCTGAACTGAAGTATATTTTGAAAAAATAATAATTGAAGAGCTGTATCATAAGGATATTAGACAATTTATTTTCATCAATAATATCTGGTGGGTTGGGGGAGAAGAGAATTAATGGATATTAGACAATTTGTTTCCAATGAGAGCATCTGGTAGTGTGTGGTATAGGGGAATTAGTTGATATTCGACAGTTTATTTCCAATGACAGCATTTGGTGGGATTGAGCAGATGAGAATCAGTGGATATTAGACAATATAATTCTGATGACAGCATTTGGTGAGGTGGGGGAGAGGAGAGTCTAATAATTAGTTTGAGGATTGGTACTGCTAACCATTTCAAACTGTTACTTATTGGTTTTAATGTCTGTAATCCTCAGAATAATTGCCATCCCTATCATGTATAAATTAGTACAGAAATTCCAGCTTTTTATAGGCAAGCCAACAATATTGGTTACCATTAATTAGCAAATATAGCAAGTGAGTTATCCAAGTTTTTTCTTACCATGTACATTGAAATAACGAATTGGCATTGCTTTGCTCCTAAATTTAACCAAGAGCATCATTTTGGATTAGTTTGCTCAAGGTGAGAAAACTGATCTTTAATTAAATCCAGTTTGGCTGAAATGGCTCTTTTATACATGGACATATTCACTAATTTATGGTTTGATGCAAACATTTTTCCATCAGTGACACAGAAAATTGAAAATATCCATAAAAAATGAAATAGAAAACAATGAATACCTGAAATATCTGGTACAAAATTTAGAATGTAACAAAGTCAGGCATTCTTTTGTGTGTGAACCCTGTCTATATGACAATGTTCCAACCTTACACACAAACATATACAATTCAAGTGTTTAATGGGATCATTTTGGAATAATTAAGAAATTTTGTGTCTGAATTTTATATGCACTCTTGTTGCCAAACGTCCAGACTTGCCATTGCTCTGTTAAATTGTTTATCATTAGATTTGTGTCGAGTTTCATTTGCATTTAGCAAATTTTCATGCTACTGAAAATGAAGATTTTTATGGCAGATATGTAGAATATGCAAACATGTGAGAGAGTTGAGTAGACTTATTTAAGTAATTGTTGCCTAGGCCATGCAAAACTCCAAATATTTTGCACTTGTTACCATCTTGTTAGTAAGGTCTACATCATTAGCAGCAATTGAACATGGTTTTTGTCCCCCTCTTGGTGATAATATTACAAGTTTGCAAATTATACCTCCATAGCACATCCTAACCCATATTGTTGAGAAGATGTGTTACCATTTCTCCAGGTTTAGAATCATAATGGTACCTGCCATGCATTATCACGTGAAGACAAGGAAGATGATCAGTTGTGCAACTTGACTGAATTAGTCCACAGCATTTTTGTCTAATTTCACAGCCAGATAATAAATTATTTCCTGTAGTTTATTTACAGATGTAAGAAGATGAAACATTTGAATGGTTTAAAGTTATACATTTTAAGTCCTCTTTCTTGGGTGGCCTAATGGTTAAAGCATCCAACGCGGAAGCGGGAGGTCGTTGGTTCGATTCCCAGCCGAGTCATACCAATTATTACATAAATGGTACCCACAGCTGCCTCGCTTGATGCTCAGCATTAGGAGGTTAGTGTTAGGATTGGTCAGCATGGTGTCAGGATAATGCGACTGGGTGGGACATCATGCTGCGTGTCTGCGGCATGATGCCCCAGTACTAGACATCACTATAAACTGCCTCACTGCAGACATCATAGCGATATGACTGAAAAATTGTTAAAGCTACATTAAAAATCCTAATCAAACAAACAAACAAGCATGCTGAAAAATAGTGGTTACCTAGTTGACACTCGTTGGTGTAATGCCACATAAAAAAACATAAAGGATTAAAACAATAAAAGTATAAACAAATTAAAGTGAGCATTAAGATGTACAGTAGAGTAGAGGTTACGTTTCTTTCATGTCTTTCTACAGGAGTTGACATTAGAGCAGTCAGTGAACTTGTGATGCAGCTGAAGCAAACCACATTCCTTGCAACTCAGCAGCAGAAGTTTGATGCTTTCATTTTTGGACTCCTGAAGTAAGTCTGTTTTGTCCATCATGATAGATGAAATGCTTTACACTGGGTTATCTTAAGAATGCAAATTATTTGGTTTCTCAGGGTTATTACATATGAAACAAAAATAGAAAGGATAAATTCAATGTCAGATACCTGTTCTGTATGTGTACATTATGTGTACATCTGTATGTGTACAATATGTGTACATCTGTATGTGTACATTATGTGTACATCTGTATGTGTACATCTGTATGTGTACATTATGTGTACATCTGTATGTGTACATTATGTGTACATTATGTGTACATCTTTATGTGTACATCTGTATGTGTACATTATGTGTACATCTGTATGTGTACATTATGTGTACATCTGTATGTGTACATTATGAAACTGGACCAGATTTTAATAGCTTATTTCCATGTGAATATCATGCTAATGGAAGTTTCTTTTTCTTTTCTTTTTAAAGACCATTAATTTATAGCCTGAACATAAAATTCTTTCAAAAAAGAACTCAGAAAGTGTGTCCCAGAAAGGTATGTAGCTCCAATTTGACATGGCCAGTATTGATCTGATACTGTAGTAAAAAAAAAATTAAAAAAACTTTCTATGTGAATATGAACAGTGCTCAATAGCTAACTTCTTAAGACTGATAAAGCCAAACTCAACAAGCAAATACACTTCCAAGTATTTCGTACCATAATTTACAAGTGTAACTTGCTGCCTGTTTATGTGAACTGCTGTTATTTATCTGTATACCATTAGTATCTCAGACATCTCATGTCAACATTACATGTCACTTTCAAATAGTAAATGTCAGAGTCCTAAAATGTCAGCTATATTTCCTCAGAGGTATAAAATATACCTCTAGAAAAGCTGGCATGCTGATTTTTTGTTATACAACTGTTTTGAAACAGTTACATGTAGATACAGAAACATTATGCCATTATGTATAGAAATTATACCATATTTTATTGCACTCATTTCATAAAATGTTCAGCCACTGTTTTGTACCACTTCTTGAACTTGTATACTGTAGGAAAGGAACCAACTAAATACCTGTATATATGTATGTTATACCTATATATATATATATATATATATATATATATATATATATATATATATATATATATATATATATATATATATATATATATATATATATATATATATATACCTATTATGTCAAATGAATAGGTGTTGTATATTTTATGAATATGGACTTATACCAGTTTATGAATTGGACTTGTATTTGCTGGCATGTAAGTAGATGTGGAGTATAAGACAAAGAATTGCTTACTCAGTGATATTAATCATGGAATATAGTATTACCCTCGTACATGAGTAAGATCACAATCATCAGGTAACTAAACAATACATGCAATCATCCTGAAACATATTTAATTTCATCACAAGGTACAAGAAGAAAAACGTGATGGAATATCTTTGTCCTTGGCATTTTCTAATTTGTCTGTTCTAATGCACATGTATGTAATCAAATCAAATCCATTCCATGTGCATGCTTCTTTAGTGCAGTTCCAGCTGATGTAAGTTAATTCAATACTGATGATTGTGTAAATATTTTGACTCCTTCCGTCAGGTCGTATATTTTTTTCATATGTGATCTCTTCACCAACATGATAATTTTTAAATATATATGTTTGGAAAATATTTGTTTACATATAAACAAATTACATGACATGCAATAAATAAATTTGAATGACATAATCCATATATAAGTTGAATCAGATAATGCCAAGAATTTCTGGTAAAAAAGTATTGACTTATAGGCAGGCAAATATAGTACCACTTTATGAATTGAAGTTGTAACTAATTAAGAATTGGACTTGTTCTATTTTATGAATTGAACTTGTTCTATTTTATGAATCGGACTTGTACCAGTTTATGAATTGGACTAGTGTTATTTTAAAAAAATTGTAACTTTTTTGCACATCATGCAAAATATTCTTATGTTCATTTTTATCCTGTTCTAGTTTGCGTCTGCTTGACTTCTGGGTTGGATGCATTCGGCAAAAGGATGAGTTGCTGAAAAAATACTATAATGAGGAATCGCTTTTTCAACTTGCCAGTGGTTGTCTGAAGAACAGCTACGACAGTATGATCTTCTCCCTACAGCCATTGTCCATCTTGCCATTCCAACTGTCTGTAGACTTTATAAGGGATAGACATTTGAAACAGAAACAAAACAGGCCACTTGTAACAGGTCTGATTACAACTGTTGAAGAGGGCAAAATGAATTTGGCAAGTCAGAAAACATCCATTGATTTCTCGTCATGTACGAACAAGTCCAGTAATGACAATGAAAATGCTACAGCAAGCATCCTAGGTAGCCTTGGTTCACCTACAATGGCAGGTCAGGCCAATGTTTTGGAGAAAACTGCAGCCAAAGCTTTTAACTGGCTGGCTAAAGCTGCCTTACCCCTAAGAAAACCCATCAATGATGACACCTTTAAAACAAAATCATCACCTTCTGATAGTCTTTGTGCAGTGACAGACTCATATCAAAGGCATGAAAGTTCTGGAAAAGAAAGACCTCAACAAATCTTTGTCAGACAATCCAAGTCTCTAGGGGAGTTAGATTCAGAAATGCAAGATAAACCTTCAGACAGTTTGAGAAGCATATCCGTTCCATCTGCTACTGGGGCTGCAGAACCTATATGTTCCTTGGAGAAAAAGTCTATGAGATTGAATCTTGAAGAACAGAGCATTCCAGAGCCTAATCAACCAGTCACATCTCCCTCTGGTTTACTGCAGAAAATTGCCAATCTTGGCTCATCATGGACTCAAAAGCAAGCCTATCGTAAAGGTGTAACAGAGTACAGTTTTGAAGCTGGTGCCTTGACAGAAGGTAAGAGACCCATCACTGAAATAGATACAGTGCAAGCTCAGATATGTGGAAATGAAAAAAATCAAATTGGTAAAAACACTGCCCTCAAGTCTCATCAAAATGAAACAATAAAACTTGGTCAAAAAGGTCCTCTGATTTCAGACACGACTGAAAGTCCTAAGAAAGGTGCCTTTGACATTATCAATTTGTTTGACAAGTTGCTACTCCCAACCAAGTCAGATCAAGAGAAAGCTAGGACCAATTCAAGATGGAGCTGGACTGCCAATCCAAAACTTGGCCAGGACCAGGGGCAACCTGATGTTCATTTGTCACAAAGATGTTCACAGAGTGACACAACTTCACGGCCAGGCGAGGTTCAGGGATATACATCTAAACAGAGTTGTTCAAAGACATTGTTACAGAGTGATATGGATTCAAAAGAATGTTCTGACCCTCTCGATAGCAAACAGGGTGCAATACAGACCAGAACCAGATGCCCAGCCCCTCCACCGAAACCACCCAGAATGAACAGCAAACTGGACATCACAGCCAATGGGAGTAAAGTCAATAGTCAGATATACAGGACATGAGGAAACAATCATATCAGATACTGCTGAAGGCATTTATTCTTTCCGGAAGAATCTCAACACCAGCACAGATTGATGAATATATGCATTTTACCTATTTTTCTAGGAATATAGTATATGTCTGTCAGAATTAGTCCAGTAGACATCAATTCTTCGAAGAGTACAATTGTATTATATTCCTGGCCTCAACATGTTATCCAGCATTGACTGGGAAATGTTACAAAAGTCTCAGTGTGTGTGCGCTAGTATTTTGCAATTTTATTCAGCATAATCGGAAATAAAGTTAAAGAGTATGAAGACCTTTAAAATGAAAGATTTCTAAGTTATCACTTGGTAATATGGCTACAGTTAGTTAGTTGAATGGAAGTTTATGCAGAGTTTGATGATAAAACACTTTGTATTTTTTTCAGCATGATTTGTACAGCTATAGAACAATAATAACGATACAGCATATGGAATGATGGATATTTGGTAAAAATGAGGAGTGTGAATAACATCTTTTTAGGTTTTTTTTTATTCATTCTCAGTTCAAAAGAAAAGCTTGATATGTGTACTTAGATTTGACTAGGTCTCAGAAGAGTCCCATATTAATATAGTATGTTTGGTTTTGGACCATTCTGTATCGTTTGGCCTAGGTTGTGTGTGTGTGAGGTTGTGCCATTATATCACAGAAAGTTCGAAAATATAAGAAATCATTGCACCGTGATGGGGCTTTCTGAGGTTATTCAACTGAGATACCACTTTTTCATTTTATATTTTTAATCTGGAGTATATAGGATTCACTTTTTCTGTTTATACATAACATCTTTCCTTCCAACTTTCTTGTTTATAGTTCTACTGGTCATAAACCAGAATGGTCTGCTGTCTGTCCATAAGCTCAAGTTTGTTATCATTACTTCTCCCAAACTACATACTTGGAGGACTGCCATAAACTTGTATTACACACACACATTCATCCCATGGTATAGTTGGTTGTAAATGAAATTGGTACTGCTCTGACATCCAATGTAGCCATCTTGAAAATCTTGTAATCATTACTCCTCCAAAACTGATTGTCATATCAACATGGGGATTTTACTAGAATTCTTATGATGTTTAGTTGGGTGGTGCTCTACAGTTTTGTATTTTGTATAGGTTACATTTTGAAAGGAAAAGAATTTTCAAGGATTTACCTTACTGGTTATTCAGGCTACGTTAAAACTATATCATGGGTATGGTTGAAATAACGTTTAATTCCCCTTTTTTTGGTATATAATTTTGAAGGGTGTTATTTCGGTTATATATACACAAGCTCGAAGTGTTTCAAACCAAATGCCTGTGATGCGTCATAAGGATCTTCTGGCCAAACATGATCTCAAACGAGGAACTTCGGCACAGAGCGGGTGCAAGCACCATCTCTGAGATCATTGCAACTCGGCGATGGAGATGGCTCGGCCATTTCTGCAGAATGCCCCCTGACTCACTACCAAGGGTGGCACTGAGATGGACCCCACAGGGGAAAAGGAACCGTGGCAGACCCAAAGAGACCTGGCGATGAACCATGGAGAGAGACCTTAAGACCAGAGGCCTCACCCTTCAGACCTCCCCAATAATAGCTGCCGACAGACTGAAATGGTGCTCCCTTGCTCTTGCCTCAAGCACCAGATGGTGCAGAGAGGATGGATTGATTGATTGATTGATTGATTGATTGATTGATTGATTGATTGATTGATTGATTGATTATTTCGGTTATAGTATCTACTGGTTGGCCATACTTGAGATGTACACCTCAAAATACTGCTAGCTCTGCCTGGGTCATTTTAATGTCCTGAACTTCAAAGGTAAAAATTGTAAACAAATGAGCTGACACTTTTTGTATATTTTATAATTTATCATTGCACTTTCAAGAGCTGATATTGTCCTGTCTGTCAGAATTTATTTTCCCTAATTAATAACTGCTAGAGATAATGTACTTTTGACTAATTGTGGCTGACTTTTCAAGCATATGAAAGCAGCCATTTTGGTTAGCTGTGTTCCTAGATGATGTATAATTTCCTCAAGTATGAAATCCAAAGACAATTCAGCCACAGTATATGCATGTAACATATAGGTTTGCCAATATTCTCTCTATTGTTCATGTTGCAAATGCACACAACTTCATCTTTCACCTGTCACACTCTCAGAAATATGTAATATCTGTAGAGCACCCCCTTTATCCCAACTAAAAATGGTGTCAATCTGTTGTCCAATATAGCCACCATAGCAGCCATCTTGAACATTTTATTATTGCTATTCCTCCTGAATGGATGGTCATATCAAGAATAATTTCACTAAAAGACTTCTTCAAGAATAATTTTACTAAAAGACTTCTTCAAGAATAATTTCACTAAAAGACTTCTTCAAGAATAATTTCACTAAAAGACTTCTTCAAGAATAATTTCACTAAAAGACTTCTTATGATATCTAGTACCATGGTCTTAAATAAAAAGGATGCTGGTCTGACATTATTAATG
Source organism: Unio delphinus (assembly GCA_029339505.1). Classification (NCBI taxonomy): domain Eukaryota; kingdom Metazoa; phylum Mollusca; class Bivalvia; order Unionida; family Unionidae; genus Unio; species Unio delphinus. The sequence continues at coordinate 5,350,864 of JAQISU010000021.1, read as the reverse complement.
CTATCAGGACAGCTATATTGAAAAATCATTGTTACTCCTTCTGAATAAATAGTCAACATGGGATTTTCAGTGAAAGTCATTATATCTTGCAAGTCCAAAATAAAGCAGCCTTCTTAAACATCTTTTTATTATAACTGTGCTTGAAAGGAAAGTCATATTGATGTGGGGTTTTCACCAGAAGACAAGATGTCAAGTTGGTCTTGAATGAAAATGGTCCCTATGTGACATCCAATACGGCCACCACAGCAGCCATTCTAAAAATCTTGTTCTTGCTACTCCCAAATGGAAAGTCACATCTTGAAAATATTATTATCTCAACTCTTCTCCAAATGGATGGCTATATCAACTTTGGGTTTTCAGCAATAAACTTGTTACAACACCTAGCTGGACCTGAATGAAAATGGTGCCAATAATACATCCAATATGGCTGCCATAACAACTATCTTAAAATTATTGTTGTCACTAGACATACTGAATAAATGATCGATCATTAAGACGTAGGGTTTACTAAAAACTTTAAGTAATGTCCACTATATCAGAAATTAAAATGGTGCCAATCATACATCCAATATGGCTGCCATTAACAACTACATGTATCTTAAAATTCTTGTTTTCACTAGACATACTGAATAATGACGTCCACTTTATCAAAAATGAAAATGGTGCCAAGCTATGTAGAACTGAAATATTGGTATTGCTAAAGCAAATCAACACTTAGCTGTTACAAGAAAGAAATAGTCTTAACTTGAATTCCTGGAAATTCTTTTAGAATGCTAACTCCTTTGAGGGCCTTTTGTATAAAAGAACTGATCAATTTTCAGCTGCTCCTCTAACTGTTACATTTGCTTTTAGCAAAGTCACTTATATTTCTCAGCATTTGTTTAACACGGGTTAATCCTGTCCAGGGTTTCATGCATCTTTTTAATGGAAAAAGTTTTAAATTTCCATGTACCACAATTCATTTTAACATTTTACACCTATTTATTTGAATGACTTCAACAAGACTATATGGTAATGGACAATGGGGTCATTTTTTTTTTAAAGGAATGGATGATATTATTATTCACTGGTCAACTGTTTGTATGATGATTCTCTTAGAACACCACCAAGTCACAAGCACATGTTGGTGACTTTTATGTCTTAAATAGTTTCTGTAAATTATTGCTCCATAATTTGAACAACCTTTGGCTCAGAAATGTAACTTTGATGATCAGAAGTTACTTACAATAATCGATGCATAAATTCAAGTGAGAATCTTCTTTCAACCATCAAATTGGTTTGGTGCTAAGTTGTGTATGTGTTGATTGAACAAACATATGTAAGCTACTATTTGATCAACACCTGTACACAGAATGCATTGAAGATTAATACAAAGAATATTTAATGGTTTCATTTTTCAATAATACCAAGATTAATGCTAATCTGTTTTTTTAATGAACTTATTTGCTTCAAAAATATTCAGAAATCAAAGAGTGGTGATTGATTATTGACACAATTGATACATGCACAAATAGAAATGTTATATAAATAGAAATGCTATATATCTTTATTCATATAATGAATGATGCTATGATAAAATGCTATTTTCTTCAAGCATTGTTAAATCAAACTCTTGTTTATTTCGGTATATAACTGCAGTACTTCAAAATATTGGTGAAATTATTGTTTTTTGTAATGTTTTTGGAACCATGCCATCATGATGTTGCATCAAATGTGTTCTATAACAAAACATGTGATAGAAATGTTTCACTCTATATTGCCAATTTACATGTAACTGAAATCATTGTTATGATATGTCTTTAACCTGTATTAGATTTAATATATAACTTGTAAATAATAATCATCTATGAGACATTCAGAGGTACTTCATATTAATTTCACTTTCACTGCACCAGTAAATACAAAATCAGCAAATTTTACAATATTAATTTGTGCTCTTTTATTGTCATTATGAAATGCATTGAATAAGTTTTTGAAGACATGTAAAAGGTACAAATTAATCATTTGTTGCATCAATTTCCATTGAAATAATCTCTCATAAGCTTAATCCGATATTCAGTTTAAAATATTTACCAAATATTTGAATTTAACATACATGTGATCCATTGAGACTGCTGCATAATTACCAGAAGATAGCAGTATTCAATGTTTACAGAAAACATTTGTTGCCAAAAGAACTGCCAACATTTAAATGAAGCAGGTCTGCCACAACACTCTGGCATGATAGTTTTTTTGGGGGAGGGGTGGGGAGTGGATTCTGGTGAGTTTAGAGTTGCCAAAATCACCACACCACATCATGAAGCATTTCTCAGGAGCACATACTTTTCATCAGATCATCAGGATCACACAATAATTTAAATAATGTGACAAAAATATTGTATGTCCAAGTCAATCATCAGGATCACACAAAAGCTTTGGATGTTATGCATAACACACCAAGTCTTAGTCATTCATGACTGGTTTGAAACAAAAGTGTAAGATGCAGTGATTGGTTATTTTTAACCAACCAGTTATCTCTGCATGTTAATTCTTGATCATTGTTAAATAACAGTTCCTACAGTGTTCTTAATAAATTGCATGAATTGAGTGAAAACTGCTGTAGCCAGAAAGGTAGATAATGAAACATAACAAAGTTGAGAATTAGCGGTCCACGGGACTCCAAATGATCAACTTATACTGATCAGATGTGATTTTATCCAGGTCCAGGCTGACTACCGTGGCAAATTTGAATGCTGGGAGTTAGCCCCTATACTCTAATTTATATTTAGTGTTGTACCTAGGTGGCATTCATCACCATTAGTGGTATGTTTTATGGATTTCAAACTTGTACATTAAAGTTAATGTATACATTTGTGTATGGAGTACATGACAAGAAGTTGGCAAATATTCTTGGCATTTAGAGATCATATAAATCAGCATATAACTGGATATTGTAGTTTGTTGTACTTAATTTACCTTATTACGTGTAAAGGTAATGCTTGGATTCATAATTTTTTCATTTCTGTAACATTGTATAATGAGTTTAAATAGATGAAACCAATAGAAAGAATGTTTTCTGTTGCACTGTTGCAATTTTTTTTCTGCATTCATATCATGTTTCTGTGGAGCTTTTCAGTTACATAAATACTTCTTTAATGATAATCACAGGAGTCATCTTAGTAAATTTGTCAGAATGTTAGGGTAGGCTTTTATATATATATATATATATATATATATATATATATATATATATATATAAATATATATATATATATATATATATATATATATATATATATATATATATATATATATATATATATATATATATATATATATATGATGCAGTACTCATGCCATTTAATGAAATATTAATGAAATAATATTGCTGTGGTCTTTGAGATTTTGAAATAAACTTTTTTTTTCTTGCAGTGAATGTGGGCATAGTATTTATCAATATAGAAGTTGTTTCAATTATATTAACCAATAAGGAGAATTTTTGGTAAATGTAATCTTATTATTTATTCAAAGTTACTGTATATATTGAAGAATCATGCATGTTTGTGATAAGAATGCCATTTTTCCATAGTAGGTTATGTAATTACAAAACAAGTTTTGTTGTAGATACACCATTCAAACAAAACGTTTTGAATACTATTTCTGCATGAACATTTTATGCAAAGCAAACAATTCAACACTGAATGCAGCCGGACCTTTCTTTCGATAAGATATGTGATAAATCTTGTCCTCAACATGTAACATTTGAGAGCTGCAGTAGCTATATACTGTAACTGGCAATAGTGTAGAATGTGGCAAGGCATGTCAGTTGCCATCTCATCATTTTAGCTGTCAACATACAAGTATGACTAGCTGGCAGTAGTGTAGAATATGGCTAGGCGTGTCAGATGCCATCTCATCATTTTAGCTGTCAGCATACAAATATGACTAACTGGCAATAGTTTAGAATATGGCAAGGCTTGTCAGTTGCCATCTCATCATATTAACTGTCAGTAGACAAGTATGACTAACTGGCAGTACAGTAGATTATTGCAAGGCTTGTCAGTTCTATCTCATAACTTTGGCTGTCAGCATACAAGTAAAACTATTTAAAACATTTGAGTTGAAAACTATATTTAGTGGGAAAATCCTTTTACAAAGCACTTTGCAAAAGTGTGCATGGAATGCCATTTTACAGGGCCACAGGTGGGTAAGTGGTTTAAGGTACTTGCCTTTAGATCATCAACAACTCATCTCTGTCTGCATTGTAAAGTCTCAGGCTCAGGGTGTGAGAAAGACTGCCAGTAGCTTTCTGTAAGTTCAAGGTTATAACCAGGTTTTTCCACAACCAAATATACTGGCCACCATGTAAAGTCTGTTGTGTGATGAATAATGACATTAAACCCAAAATAATAATGTTCTGTTTACTTTCAGTTGCTGATAGTGAGCATGTGATGAATATGCCAAAATGAAACAAGTACAAATATATAAACACTGGCCGTAAACAAAACAAATCTGTTCTGACCAACTTTTTTTATTAGTACTTTCCATACCTGACAACTGCAACCAGTTTACTTTGTTAATTTATTTAACTGACAACTGTAACCAGTCTACTTTGTTAATTTATTTAACTGACAACTGTAACCAGTCTACTTTGTTAATTTATTTAACTGACAACTGTAACCAGTCTACTTTGTTAATTTATTTAACTGACAACTGCAACCAGTTTACTTTGTTAATTTATTTAACTGACAACTGCAACCAGTTTACTTTGTTAATTTATTTAACTGACAACTGCAACCAGTCTACTTTGTTAATTTATTTAACTGACAACTGTAACCAGTCTACTTTGTTAATTTATTTAACTGACAACTGTAACCAGTCTACTTTGTTAATTTATTTAACTGACAACTGTAACCAGTCTACTTTGTTAATTTATTTAACTGACAACTGTAACCAGTCTACTTTGTTAATTTATTTAACTGACAACTGTAACCAGTCTACTTTGTTAATTTATTTAACTGACAACTGTAACCAGTCTACTTTGTTAATTTATTTAACTGACAACTGTAACCAGTCTACTTTGTTAATTTATTTAACTGACAACTGTAACCAGTCTACTTTGTTAATTTATTTAACTGACAACTGCAACCAGTTTACTTTGTTAATTTATTTAACTGACAACTGCAACCAGTTTACTTTGTTAATTTATTTAACTGACAACTGCAACCAGTCTACTTTGTTAATTTATTTAACTGACAACTTGAACCAGTTTACTTTGTTAATTTATTTAACTGACAACTGCAACCAGTTTACTTTGTTAATTTATTTAACTGACAACTGCAACCAGTCTACTTTGTTAATTTATTTAACTGACAACTGTAACCAGTCTACTTTGTTAATTTATTTAACTGACAACTGTAACCAGTCTACTTTGTTAATTTATTTAACTGACAACTGTAACCAGTCTACTTTGTTAATTTATTTAACTGACAACTGTAACCAGTCTACTTTGTTAATTTATTTAACTGACAACTGTAACCAGTCTACTTTCTTAATTTATTTAACTGACAACTGTAACCAGTCTACTTTGTTAATTTATTTAACTGACAAATGCAACCAGTCTACTTTGTTAATTTATTTTAATCCTTTTATAAATGAAAGTTGATGCAATTTTTTCCTTGTTTTCACTACAGACTTCCTGTACAGTATAAAGTACAGGTTTTGTCCTCAGAGAAATATTTTTCATAAAAGTAGGTCCATACTTTTGAGACGAGAAAGAATTGGGTATTCTACTTGACTGAGTTTTGATCATAATTTATTTATTAGTTATTGTAAGATTATCAAACAATATTGTGTATTTCAAATAGTGAAACAAGAAAAGATGTTAGAAAAGATGTTTGAAGATAATTAAACGCAAACTTTACAATTCACAGTGACATGGCAAAATGTTGAGACAACTTGGAATTTATTTCAGCTGGTTGTAAATTTTACAATATACGATTTTAAAAATTGATTGATGGCTTTCTTGTAAACTTCAACAAAGAAGATTCAGTCTTTTCATTTAAAACATGTGATTGTGATTTTTGTGTTAATCTGACAGGATTATACTTATCAGATACTGTAATTAGTTTGTTTTGATTTAGGATTATAATAAACTTATTATCATGGTGATGCCTTTTTTTACTTTTATTTTTTAACATGTTTAGGCCTATCTGTATGGATTCAGTAAGTCACGGAGAGTCTGTTTACTTATTAAGAGTTATATTCACTCCCATCTGTATGCAGCCAGTAAGTCTGATAGAGTTCATTTCTGTTTAAGAGTTGTATTCACTCCCATTAATATAATAATAATGAGGACTTTGTATAGCGCCTAATCTTTAAAAGCTCTAAGCGCTTTACAACATATATAATGATATGACTACAAAATACAAAAAAAATTAAACAAACACCATGAAATTATAAAACGTAAAACATGCTGAAAATATTTAAGGTAGGAAACATTAGGTCTTGAAGTTTGTTCTTGCAGAATAAAAAGGCGAGTTCTAAGACCACTCTTGAAAGCGATCACCGTCTTTGTGTCATATTTCAGTAGGCAATTTGTTCCATGATGCTTGGCCCTGGTATGCAAAAGAACATTTTCCATATGACTTCGTTTTCATGGTGAGAATGAGTATATGATTGTCAGAAGACGAGCGTAAGTATATTTCTGGTGTGTACACATGGGTGAGGCCAGATATGTATGTTGGACTGGAGTCCGTCAGTGAAATGTAGCATAGAGAACAAATTTTTTGTTTGATTCTGGATGGAATGGATAGCCAGTGTAGGGTACAGAGCAGTTGGGTGGTGTGCTCTGATCATGGTACTCTAAGGATGATCCGAGCAGCTGTGTTTTGAACCATTTGAAGTTTCCAGTAGATATTGAGATGAACCAGACAGAATTGAGTTACAATAGTCCAGTCTTGAAAGTACTAATGAACACACGAGTGTTTTAGTGGCATCAACTGAAATATATTTGTGAATGGAGCTGATGTGTCTCAGCTCAAGATATGCAGCCTTGCGTATGTTCATGACATGTTGGTGCAATGTGAAAGTACTGTTCAGAGTAACACCTAGGTTTTGTACTGACTGAATTTAATGTTGGTATTGCTGAATCTGATATTTATTGTTTTAGGTAAAGGCTGTGAATGAGAAAGTCTTTGTGTTGTAATCAGAATGGCCTCAGTTTTATCATCATTCGTCTACAGCTTGTTACATGTCATCCACGATTTCACATCAGAAATGTACTGGATGATGATCTATGACACTTGACACGGTTGAGAGTATAAAATGAAGAGAACAGCTCCAGGAAAAGACCCCAGTGGACTGTCCTGTTGACTTAGTAGGACTTGAACCACTGTAAGGCTGTATTGTGAATGCCAAATACATGCTGGAGATGGTGAAGTAATATATCATGGTCTATTGTGTCAAATCACTGCAGACAAATCAGTGAGGGTGAGGACTGTAATCTTTCCACTATCCAAAGAAGAGAGAATGTCATTAACTACTTTCAGAAGAGTACTTTCAGTATTGTGGTTAGAGTGATATGCAGAATGTACATTGCTAAAAAGACTTTGAATTCAGATGAGATACAAGTTGGGTTAGAACAACTAATGTGCCGTGAAATATTTTTTTTTGTCATAATAAACTTGTTTCCCTAAAATCATAAATAATGAATGCTCATCGCCCTATCAAATGCGAAATAAACACAAAACATTTGCAATTTCATATCCAGTCATCTTGATCTATGACCCATCAATTGCTGACTCAATAGGGAGCTTCCATTGCACAAATGCAATAAAACTCGGGTGATAAAAACTGGCTGTTGTTAACATTAGGAAAGAAAACTTATCATGTAAATAACATTTTTACTGCTACTTCTGCAGGACTTATTTAATCAATATTATACAAATTTTATCATTTGTGTGTATGTGTCCAGATTGCATACTTGTGTATCACCATCAGCACTGCTTTATGGAAAGTCACATATATTTACACATGTGTGTGTGTGTCCAAATTGCATATTTGTTTATCACCATTTGCACTGCTATATGGAAAGTCACATATTTACACACTTAGGTTTACAAGTGTGTGTGTCCAAATTACATTTTTGGTTATCACCATCAGCACTGCTTTATGGAAAGTCATATATTTACATGCATGTCCAAATTGTATACTTGTGTATCAACATCAGCACTGCTATATGAAAAGTCACATATTTACACACTTAGGTTTACAAGTGTATATGTGTCCAAACTGCATACTTGTGTATCATCATCAGCACTGCTATATGGAAAGTCACATATTTACACACTTAGGTTTATGTGTGTGTGTGTGTGTGTGTGTGTCCAAATTGTATACTTGTATATCACCATCTGCACTGCTATATGGAAAGTGATATATTTACACTTAGGTTTACATGTGTGTGTGTGTGTGTCCAAATTGCATACTTGTGTACATCATCTGCACCGCTGTATGGAAAGTCACATATTTACACACTTATATTTACATGTGTGTGTGTGTGTGTCCAAATTGTATACTTGTGTATCACCATCTGCACTGCTATATGGAAAGTGATATTTACATACTTAGGTTTACATGTGTGTGTGTGTGCATGTGTGTGTACGTGTCCAAATTGCATGCTTGTGTATCACCATCAGCATTGCTATATGGAAAGTCACATCTTTACACACTTAGGTTTACACATGTGTGTGTGTCCTAACTGCATACTTGTGTATCACCATCTGCACTGCTATATGGAAAGTCACATATTTACACACTTAGGTTTACATGTGTGTGTGTGCGTGTCCAAATTGCATACTTGTGTATCACCATCTGCACTGCTATATGGAAAGTCACATATTTACACACTTAGGTTTACATGTGTGTGTGTCCAAATTGCATACTTGTGTATCACCATCAGCACTGCTATATGGAAAGTCACATATTTACACACTTAGGTTTACACATGTGTGTGTGTCCAAATTGCATACTTGTGTATCACCATCAGCACTGCAATATGGAAAGTCACGTATATGTACATGTGTGTGCATGTCCAAATTGCATACTTGTGTACACCATCAGCATAAATCAAATACAGTATGTTTATACTTATTTAATTCACTGAAATAAAAAAATAAAAGATAATCAAACAGATTCCTTTTTTTTAATGGTGTTTTGTAGTCTGATAAATTGGCCTCCAAACCTGTAAAGTTTAAAGATAGATAACCACTTTCAATATCAAAACAGGGAGCCGATTTATTGGACTAGGTATTTTGTTGTCCATAAGATTCCTAAGTACGGTGTAGTTGGAAGCTTATATATAGATCATGTTTATGGTCATTACAGTTCAGACTGTTGAAAATCTGATACTTTTACTCCAGTCTAAACAATCAACTTGATGCAAACTTTCCATACCCCCAAGCAAATTTTGTACGCAACATTACCATTGGTTAGATTCTTTATACTTACCACAATTTGTTAGCTAAAGTTAGCCAACTGAAACAACTGTCCCATGTTCTACATTGAGTTCCCATTAAAGCTAGACAACAAAAACAACTGTCCCATGCAGAGGCGTAGCTAGGGAGGGGCAGGGGGATACATATGTCCCCGGGCGCCAAGGTACAGGGGTGCCAAATTGAGGCTTGCAACGTTACATTATAATAAGTAAACAAGGATAATAAATCGGTCACAAGATCGCTGGGGCGCCAATTTTATAGTTCGTCCCCAGGCGCAAAATATCATCGCTACGCCTCTGGTCCCATGTTCTACAGCAGTTCCAATTTTTTTTTCAACTGACCAAAGGGAAAGTATACCTCCAGATCACAGGCATTCAGTTCGTCAAGTGAAATGAAAGATACTGCTACCATATGTTGGTGTTTTGACAAAAGACAAGCATTCACACACCTTGTTTCTTTAAGAGCACAGATTCTTCTGCCAAGGTTGCAAAACTATCAGTACTTGTACTAGCAAGGATGGAAAAAGTACAAGGCCCAATTCTACCAGTACAGATGCTAATCAATCAAACTTATCAATGCATGGTATATCACATTTTTAGTTTTAGCGGCCGAGTGAAAACTTTCAACTTCAGTAAGGCTTTATAGATCATACAACTTATGGTCTTCCATCAATAGAAAGCAGCAAATCCAAACTAAGCTGGCCCATCATCAAACATGTAACTAATTTTATTTTAACAAAACAGAAATAAATAGCAGGTTGGGGTAACATACATGAAGTAGAATGAAAGGTGCTTTAAATATTTTTTTTATGCACAGCAGTGGAAGCAGAGTTGGTATATCCCTTTGATGCCTTCAGGCATTGTTTTGACAGTTACACATGATGAAACTGGCCTCTATATCTCCCACACTTGTTAAGCTGCACCAATAATCCAATACTACTATGTTTCACTTATTTGATACCATGGGTACTCCAGCCCTAACTGTAATTCGTCTATTTTAAAAGACTATTCAGGCAGAATTATACCCTATACATAAAACATTATGCCACTGAATCCATCCCAGACCAGCACACTTCTGATGCTGTGTTGTTCTTGTCATTTACTGATCAAGTTGGCAGAGATATGGAACTACAGAACTGCTGCATTAAAAGAATAAAAGAATAAATCAGCTTCTGATAGACTTTAATGTTGAGATAGTTAACTATCAAGATTTGAACCACATATTAACAGTTTGTTGGTACATGAATTCCATCTGTTTTTTACAGTAAGGGGGCAAATTTTATCAGTAAAAATTGGCAAGATACAATGGAATATCTCAGGGGTTTAACCCATAGGACTAGCTGTATGGATTAAGATTATCTAATTGGATAATGAGTAGAAATTGCTTTCCGTTTTCACATTGGAAAAAAATGGTTGCCTTCCATTTATTTCCGGCTGTCCTAGGTCCTTAGACAATCGATTATTCTACTTATAGTGTGTCTATGGCCTAATTGTATGGTCATGGTATGAAGTCTGAAACTAAACCCAGTGTGCAGAAACCAATATAGTCTTATTTGACTTATCACAACCAAGACCTGGGAGTGTCCGAGTGGTCTAAAACACTCTCCATTACGGATCACTGCCATCTCACTTAAGTCTGTGGGTTAGAGTCTCAGATTCGGCCAATGTGTGTATGTGAGAAAGCTTGCCAGTAGCTTCTCGTGGGTCACAGTTCTTTGCGGGGGTTTTCCCGGGTTCTTCCTCCACCATTATTACTGGCCGCCATGTATAGCCTATCATGTGGTGAATGGCGTTAAACCCATCAACAACAACAACAACCACCACGACCTGTGACCTTAAGACCACGGAATCTATAGCTTTCTTTACTAAGTTGTTCTTGAAAACCAATTATTTTCTGAGCTGCAATGACCTAGACTTTTGACAATTTGATCTCAAATTTGGAAGACCTCTTCCAAAACCAAAAGATTTATTGGCAATGTCCTGTCATCCATCCAAGTCTGTGATGTAGACATTTTGTTTTCAACCATAAAACTGCAAGGCTTCTTCGTTGCCTCAAAAGCAATTCTCGACAAAGCTTCGTAACTGTTGATAGTGGAGAACTCAAAGTACAGCAACTGTTTTTCTTTGTTCAGAGTGACATTGACCTTCAACCTTAAGACCCTGACACCAAAACAGTTCTTCTTATCCCAAGCAATCCACAAAGTCTAATAACTAAGCATGGTGGAAAATTTTAGTTACTGTGCAGAAACCATACTGCTTTTTTTCTGCCATAGTGACCTTAAAATTTGACTGAATTCTTTGTTACTCTAAGTGCAAACCATCCACAAAGTTTGTTAATTTTAGATGGTGGACAACTCAAGTTATTGTCCAGAAGCAAACTCAGTAATGGACAGCATGCACTACATATAAAAAAAATCTATATTGTAATGAGCTAAAACTGACAACTAAGTTTGGTCTGGCCTGATTCTTCATGGCCCAGCAACACAAGTTATGTTATTTAAGGCTGAGTCAAATGAAGCAAAGTGCCTTGCTAAAAAACAAACCACAGTAGCTGATCCAGGCTGGTCTAGTGGTAAGATTCAAACCTGCAACCTTTCAATCAGGAGTCCAGCATGCTATAGCCCATTGAGCCACTGCATCTCCCAAAAATACCTTAGAACAAAAACATATGAAATGTAGGTCACAGTGCTGTTGTTTTATAAGGGTGTGGTATAAAAAGACATACCATCTAGTTGCATGATCAAGAACAGTGCTTGAAAATGAATTTAGCTTTGAACTGAAGTCAAGGAAGCAGAAAATATCGGTCGCAGGGACCTAATTTTGTAATGAGGATATATTACTCATACTTTCATAATCCTGGATATGAGTATGTATAAAAATACAAACTAACTGGTCATGAGCTAAATGCAAATACTTAATCTAATATGGTAAAATTTGAAATGTAGGTCACAACCATATTTTTTCCACAAGGGTGTTACTGAGATTCATTATCATTTAGATGGTTCAGACTTAGCTGAGCTTGAAACATACTTTCCACGAAGTATGATATATGGGTCACAATGATTTACCATTGTGATGATGTAATACCCATCAAGATGCATCCCTTCGCCAAATTCCACCAATCTAGATATAATAGGCTACATATATAGTGTGCAAAACACCTCATTTAAAAAAAAAATTTGTGGGTGGTAAAACTAAGCAAAATGTGGAAATGTGGTGCTCAAAAAAAATATTTGGGAAGAAAAAATGCTGGGAACCACATATAATAGCATGTATACAAAAAATGAAACGTCCGAGCTAAATTCAAAAACTTCTAAGAACGATCAAACAATGTACATGTATGTACAAAGAGAAGATTACCCCCTCTTCATGGTGCTATGATGTTGTTGTAGGGTTTAACACTATTTTCAGCAGAAGATATGCTATACATGGCAGCCAGTACAAATGGTGAAGGAAGAACCCGGGATCATTGTTGCGTTTCATTACCCTTCACCAAGTAAAACCTTAAGAATGATTGTACACATAAACCCAACTTGTATAAAAACCAACTTACATAGAGGTCTCAGGAATGTGACTCTTTTGTATCGCATGGAGTTTTTGTATTCCATGTTTGTTCAAGTTCAGATCATAAATATCACCTCTGCAGTGGCAGCATGCTCAGTCAATGAAAGACAAGAACACTAATTTAAAGCCTACAGTCCATGTTTGATCAATCAGCCCAGAACTATGCTTTGGCAGCAAATTGTTCAGCCAATCAGATGCATGATCGTCTCATTAATATGTATGAATCCTGCTCATTATCAAATTTTTCTGAGATTGTGATGACAAAAGTCTAAGTACCGATTTTGATCAAAGCTGGATTGGAAAACAATATGGCCTCCAGGCTGGTAATGAACTCTGCCATTCAGATGCATGATCACCTCAAGACTAAGTGTGGCTCTCACCCATTATGCGAAACCTTGATAACATAAATCCATGTTCCAAGTTTCTTACAAATCATATAAAAAATATCTCCCAAGGTGAAAAGCGACTGATAATGAATGGCTAATGGACACTGGGTCACACAATAATAAACTCAATTTGCTACATGACCAGGTCAGCGAAAAATTATAATCTTGACTCCAGTAACCTTGACCCTTCCATCCTCAGAACCCTTAGGAAGTTACCAATGCCTAAGCTTAGTCCAGCTATGAAGTCTGATGAAGACCAGGAAACATGATTTGTCAGACAGAAAGGAAAATCATATTTTCAGATGCAATAATCTTACCCTTGCACTTTACAGCCAAAAATTTTGATTGGCGTCTGCTTCTATGGATAAGATACATAGGATAAAAGAAACAAAATATCCATAGCAAACTCAACTTATATTGTGGAAATCTTCTTGTATATGGATGGAGAGACAAATGAACATTGCTATCATTATATTTTACAACAAAATTTGTTGGGTGGTTATCTTCTTATAAGATATGTGGATGTTGTTCAATTTGAATATAAAAAACAAAAGTAATTGAACTTTGTAATGATATCTTTTTTCACAAATATATCATACACAAAATCTACTGGACATGAAAATTTAAGGAAATCTCCAATTAATTTAACAATAAATAATAGATATAATTTTTACCACGAATATAAACACATCAAGAAGTGATAAATTATTGACATCAAAGTTTATGTTAAAATTTGTTTATGCAATTCAGTAATAATGAATAAACCACATATATATGCTGATTATATGTAACAAAACTACACATAGTCATGCATAATAAACATATTACATGTAGATATACATAATAAACCTTAAGAAGTATTTTTAAGCAACTAGAAACAAATATTTGATAGCTGCCTACAGCCCTAATACAGAATTAAAGTATTAAATTAAATGACTGCTACACTATATGGATTTAACATAGCACCATTAGTCCATTGCTAATCATATATTTGGTGTCAGAAGTAGGATTCACATTAATACAACACATTTCTGCATGACTAAGTCTATGCCATGACACAAATAAGAGATTTCCCCTCCAAAACTTCCTCCTCCACCTTGCGGCTAGATGTGGCATGGTCTGCCCCAACCGACAATACAGAGCAAACAAATACAAGCAGTGTTCCAGCAATACACAGGTAGAATGACCAGCCTGAAAAGAAATGGAAACATTAATCTTCTACATCTTATCCTACAAAAAATCATGGTAACAGAAAACATTTTTGGCTCAAGGCAACTTGGCTGTGACTTATGCCTTGTAATTATAAATTAATCTTAGTCATACAAAAGAAAAAAACAGAAGCTGTCCAAAGAGAGCACAATTAACTTGTACAGTAATACCAACCAGTAGCAGATTCAATTGAAGACAAAAAATTTCCAATGGATATGCAAGCATGCTAAGCAGTGTAGTTTTTATATTTGTCCATACAAAATGTTGAACATTATAAAGCTGTTCTGACAGTGACTGCCTTTGCGTCATAAATACCAATGTATTTTGCATTGCAATTTCAGCAAATATATGGAGCAGAAAAAGGTAAATGAAGTAATGTATACAAAGCACTCTTTACCTATCGATTTAAATGACTAATATTGAATATGTTCAATAAACGCATGTTTGTGGGTGGGTGTGTCTGTGTGTAAAGTCTATACTGCAAAACAGACACTGATTTTAAACAACTTTAAGCAAAAATAATTAAGTGTGAAGAAGATCCAATTACAAGATTTTAAAGTGGTCTGTAAATGGAGGTCTATTGTCAACATATTTATTTATGACAAACTACCTAACATAATAAGTCTTTTCAATTCAACCATCGAAAACAAACAACTAAATATGATTTTCAAATTAAAAATCTTGTGGACCATGCTTGATAGTGAATCAGCATAATTTTAATTTAAGACCAAGTAGACAGCATAAGAAGTTCTTTTTGTGAAACTGTTTATATGACCATCTGATGACACGAAGATAAATTTAATCAATACTAGATAATAACACAAATGATAAACTTTGCTGATCCAGCAAAAAAACAGATTTTCAGAATGCTGATCCAGCAATTTGTTCACAAAGAGTAGCAAAAACCAGATTTTCAGAATGTTATTAGATCAGCTCAGTTTTCACTTAGGTCCAGCAAGCAATCATAAGAAGTATTTTAGTGAAAGCTCCATGTCAACACAATAGTCAATTTGGGATAAGTAGTGATGAGCTTTTCAATATGGACACCATGACAACCACGCTGGATTTCTGAGTTCTGACAGGCACCATTTGATTTAAGACCAACTAGATAAAAGAATTTTTACAGAGTTCATACAGCCTTGAAGACATGTTTTTTCAAACAGTATTTTTCCAAGAGGAAATAGCATCATTATCTTTTTCAGTAACACACTAAATGGACGGATTGATACTCATGTATTTGAAAAACATTTCCAGGAAATCAAGACCATTTTGTTTCGATTTTTTTTTAATATCATAGAGTGTTGAAATCATCTCTGATCCTCTGATTAGTCATTGTGAGACTATCACAATTTTTTCAATTCAGAACAAACTATAAAATTAGAAGACTTCTGTTGATAACCCCATGATGATCTCACCATCTATTCAAAAGAATTAGTGATACATCTTTCAACATGTTCACTGTAACAACAAAATTTGAGATCAAATTGGCACCATTTTCATTCTGGGCCAAATAAGATAGCATAATTAGTCCTCTGGTGAAAGCCACATGCTGACAAAAGTATGGACTTCTCATTTTACTGTGCTTGGTATTCCAAGGAGTTTAGAAATCTTGTGCAATCATCTTCTGTTGATTAAAAAAATTCAAATTTATTTAGAGAGGTCAATATAGAAAAACAAATGAAAGAAAATATATATCAAGTGGACTTTGCTTTGAATCTGCAAGAATACAACAAGTATGTCTCTGATACCTGTAGTTCCTTCCCTAATCTTCTTGGTCCAGATTAGTACATGTACATCAGATTCCCCAATAATTACAGTGATGTCCCCAATAATTACAGCACTGTCCCCAACAATTACAGTATTGTTCCCAATAATTACAGCATTGTTCCTAATAATTACAGCACTGTCCCCAACAATTACAGTAATTGTTCCAATAATTACAGCAGTCCCCAAAAATTAGTTACATTAGTTATAGCACTGTCCCCAATAATTACAGCATTATCCCATTAATTACAGCCCTGTCACCAATAATTACAACATTGTCCTCATTAATTACAGCATTGCACTAATAATTACAGCAATGTCCACAACAATCACATGGACAACAAATGTGTGTATAACCACCATTTTTATCATGTGTGGTACTGTAAGAGAAAGAGCAGACATTCAACCAAAATTGGTCTTGGATTAAAAACTAGATTCTACCAAGTGTGCACTGGTCTATGACGAACTCCCCTGCATTTTCTCCACAGTAATTTTTCACTTTTCTAGAGCTCCAGCCCACGGGATATAGAAGCAGGGCAATCACGCAGAACAAACCTGTCAATGAAGAATACAGAATATATGTACAATGAAGAAATTCTGAAAAATTAAACCCTGCGAGTCCAAAATGTCAGTAGCTTAAAGTTTTCTGTGGTAGCAAGCATGAGAATCAGTCACAGTGAAAATGAAGCCTAATATTCAAGTGACATCTTTGAATTGTTGAATTTTTACTACACACACATTACACACTCCTGATTTTGGGGGATTCTGTGGTTGCAAAACAACATAAATTGAACAAGAGTCCCATGAAGGGACTGGTGTTCTTCTGACCAAAATGAATTTCCAGAATTCAAGAATTTACCATTTCTGCTAAATGTAGAGTGCATGCCAGATTTTCTTCAGTGATAAGAATTTTAAATTTTGCTGTTGTGGTTGACATAATGGACTTCAGAATGGCACCAGCTGCATTTAGGACAAAGCAGATATCATTGGAAGTCTTTTGGTTAAAACCTAATGTCATAATCATCATCGATTAAGGTGGACTAGCAACAGTAAGATTTTTCACAGAAGCCATTGTCCTTGCCATATTGTATGTGCAACTAGCACCATTTTTATATAGGATCAACAAAGTATCAGAAGAAGTCTAATGAAGGAAACCCCATGTTGATACAGCCATCCACCCTGGAGTAAAGATAACATTACTTTCCAAATAGTCATCTGGGCAACCATTTTGAGCATTAGTCATTTTCTTGTAGGACCAGACAGACACAGAATCAACTCTTCTGACGAAAATGTCAATGTCAAAATGAGTTTACCTTAAAGAGAGGGGTAGCTAAGACAATTTTCAAGATTGGCATATCATTATAATTTAAGACAAGAATAATACATTATAAGAAGTCTTTTAGTGAAAAGACTTTAACAAGATTTTCATGCTGGCCACTGTAGCAGCCGTATTAGACCCCAGATTTGTGCCATTTTCATTTACTAAAAGACTAACTAGTCTTCTAAGTGAAAACTCCATGATGAAAATGACCATCCATACAGAGTAGAAGCTATGACAATGTTTTCAAGATGGCTGTCTCGGTGGCCATATTGGAGGTCAGATCAGCATAATTTTCATTTAGGAAAAAGTAGACATTGTAAGAATTGTTTTAGTGAAAACCCCGTGTTGATATGACCATCCATTCAGGAAGAGTAGCAATAACAATATTTTCAAGATTGCCAGTGAGGTGGCAATATTGGATATGCTATAGAAAGAGCATTTGTCAGATAAATCTAGGTCAGTTTGATGCATTTTGTTGAATTTCTTTAAATAGATGAAGTTGTCTAACTGTTTTTCTTCATAATATATGTAATATGTAATGACCTTCGTAATTATTATTTCATGTGAATAAAATGTTAGAAATATGGTAACAAGTATCTGTTGATGGATAGCCAAGTGACCTGATGGACACAGGGACAAACCATAAGCTCAATTGCAAAATGGTTAGGTGAGTAAACTTCCCTCAAATCTAGAAGACCCATAATAAATGACTGTTGGCTATTCAACTCCTGTGTAAAACTATTTTCAATGTACACAATTTCTCTCAATCTGACTGATGAGCATGCCCAATCTTGCGAACACAGAGCTGATCTTACTAATATAAACAGCTGCCTGAAGCAACTGAAAAGACTTGCAGGCATGAAAGGTGGTAAATAAAACCCATACATTTGTTTTCAGCAGTCAGTTGATGGAATACAGAAGAATACCTGTTAGCATTTCTCAGACAATTATATGCATGACTTCCCCAGTATCTCCAAGATTCTGCCAAAAGATAGCCGGGAGGGGGGGGACTCCGCATTCATCTACCTATTCACTCAAATTATAAACCCATTTCATCCAAAACTGATCAAATGCAACTTACCTCTGCAACTAGAGTCAGTTAATTGTGTCTTTAGTTGATTTATAAATAACCTAAAAGCAAATAATAGCAACTTTCCAAGCTGTCATGACTGTGCCAGCCTTATGTGGACATAGGTAAGGGAATAATCGAGTCTTAAGTGTTAGTCAATGACTTAGAATATTTTTCTCCATGACCTTGACCTTTGACATTTTAACCCCTAAATCTATAAGCTTCTTCCATACTCAAAATGTGCAAGTCATCTTTATAGTTTGGTCCGGTTCTGTGATGCTGAACTTATGTTATTGAGCAGAAACCATTTTTTTCTTTTAACCACAGTGACATCAACCTTTCACCATCTAACTTTAGAATCTATAGTGATTTCCCATCCCACGTAAAAATCATCCAGAAAAATTGGTAACCACAGATGATGAATACCTCAAGTCATTGTGCCAAAACCATTTTTCTTTTTTCAGTCAGGGTGACTGACCTTTGACCTTTTGAGCCACTAAAAAATAATAAGGTTCATCTCTATCTCCAGTGCATAAAGTCTAACAACAATAATAGGAAAAAACCTTGAGTTGTCATGGAAACCATTATTCCTCTTTCATCCAAAATGACTTTTTAACCTTTGACCTAAACAGGCAGCGTTCTTCTATATCCAAAGTAGAAGTCATCTACAAAGTTGGGTGAGTGTAGATGTGGCAAACTTGAGTTCTTGTGCCAAACCAACCTGAGAAAAGATGGACTGACTGACAGGCAATTAGAGAGATGGACACCATAAAATAATCTCCTCCATTGACACGAGGATAAAAATCAATACCAAAATTACTTATCAACTCAAAAAAAGTATGGCATTTTTAAATAAATGATCAAAAAATGAAAGCACTTTCATGTCATCAGTTTATTTAGTGATATTTAACCCTTTATATGACATCATGTCTTGTAGGGAACTCTCCTATATATGTAAAGTGAAACTTACTGAAAGTGTTTCAAGAATATAATATGATCTAATTTAAAAATGAGTCCATCTAAAGGAATGATGTTCTACTAGCCAAAAGTCTCAAACTTCCAGGAATGCACAAGAAGACCATTTCTTTTTAAATGTTGACATCATCTGAAACCTATTCTGGATGTACAATCGACACCACTTTCATCAACACCAACCAGACACCATGATGAGGCTGATGGTGACATGACCATCCCTTTTAAAGCATAGGTGACAACAAGATTATGAAAATGGTTCCTGGGTTGGTCATAATGGATGTCTGAAGGACACCATTTTTATTTAGAACCAAATGGACCGTGGAATTAATATGTCTGTAAAGTTTGGTGGCAATCATGTTGGTAAATCAGGAGGGGGGAGCATTTATGCTGGATGCTTTATAAAGGCTACTGCATTATGCTACGGTAGTTATGGTATGAATGGAGTCGTCATTCATCTAGTAATAGTTTGCCAATTATATTCTGTATGTGGGGAAAGGGTGTGGGATTATATGTGTACTGTAAATAGATACAGGGCTCAAAATTAGAGGTAGTCCGCTAGCCTGAGGCTAGTAGATTTCCTGTCGGACTAGTAACTATCATAATGTTATTAGTACGAACGGCTAGTAAGTTTTGTTTATCAACTTCAGCATTTGTTTACTCTTTTAATATTTTATAACAGTGTTTACAATAACCATTGCTTTGATCCTGCAGAACATCCGCTGAAGTCAAGACTTTATCAGGGAGAGGCCATTTAATGGGGGGGGGGGAGCAGATGCTCGTGTTTTTAAATGTGTTTCTTGCTCAGACTTTCTTATATAAAGGACACTGTGCCTTACCTTTTCTTACTTTAAATAATTCGCGTCAGCTATACTGTAACATCTCGTATGTCAAAAGAAGGCATGATACCTGCCTTATAAGACAGGCAAAATGTGGCATCTTATTGGTGTCCAGCCTCTGGCAAAAAAAGCAAAAGTTGAATGAAAATGCCATAAAAGAGAGGAATGCAATACTAGTGTGTGACATTGTTTTGTTGACAGGACTAATAAATGTTTGGCAGGACAAGTAAATTTCTCAGTACACTAGTCCTTCTGGCTACAAAGAAATTTGAGTTAAATTCAAGCCTTGATAGTTTACCGTTTAAGAAACAATTCTGAATCTGCAGCGGAACACTTTCAAGTTTGGAAAAGTGAGAGGTCCGATGGACTTTTTACAAGTTTATCGCTTGGGTTAGCCTGGGATAACTGCCATTTTGACCTGGATCTTGGACCACTGCTTTTCTTGGCAAAAGCAAAAATTCAGGAAAACTCTAAAAACACTAATGCAATCGCAGTTTGAAAGACTTACTCAAAGATAAGGAACATCTGAATGCCTGGAAACTGACATTATTAACAAGACACATGTAGAATTACACTTTGTCCAAATTTCTAAATGGTGGCTGGCACAATGCAGCAATGATATAGTTCGTAAGTCTATTCTTGGATAGTGGTTGGTAATAATCAAGATTGGTGATTTAATGTGTGGCATTTTAATGGGTGTTGACGATAAAAGAAACATTAACTACAACCTTGTTCACCAATATGGCTACTCTTCTTACTTGAAACTTTGGCAATAATTCTGTGAACACCAGCACAAGATTTTACCAAAACTCTCAAAGCTGGAACTCTTTGCACAGGACAAACCAACAGAATCAACCTTAACTGCTGCATCTGACAGTCAAAAATCCACAAACCACCAATTAAAATACACGAAAGCAAACAGGAAATAAATTTTAACATATATTAGTGATATTTCTTCTTAAATATCCAGTAAAATCTAGTTAAATTATCTTGAAAATTTTACATGAAAAGTAAATAAAATATTGCACACAAAAAAGTCAATGGAAAAAAGTCTACTTCATCCTGATTCAAGTTCCAATGGACTGTGTGAAAGATATTATACAAATTTACTTTTGCGTTTTCTTCAATGCCATTTCCCTTCACCTCTTACACAGATTAGGATGTAATGCTGAGATGCTGTCTTCTGTGGTACTCACTGGTACAAAACTTGTTTGGCTGCATGAAGAAACCTTATGGTGATAAGAAGTAAAGATAACTTAATTGTTGGTGATGAATGAATAATCTTGCTATCGTTGTGGGTTTAACATCATCTCTCAACACACAATACATTATACATGGGAGCCTGTATATCCGATTGAGAAAACAAAAACCCCATACTTTTCCCTATGCCCATAATGGTCAAACTCAAGATTCAAACCCATGATGAGAGACTTAGATTTCATTGAAAGGAACACCTTCATCCACTCGGCTATCTGGTGTCCGAATCAATGAACAAATACTTCATACTATTTGATAAGTCACTGAAATGGCTTCAATGTTCTGTTTATACTTACCCGAGATGCTCTGTATTAATCCCGATACCGTGAAGATACTTTTGCCAAATAGGGACTGGGTACAGATACTGATTACTGATGTAAACATCGTGAAAACTAGCAGAATCCCTCCCACGGAGAAAAATGCAAGAGTAGCTTTCCAAGCATCTGGAAACTGGTCATTACCCATGGATGCACTTGTTACAAATGTAGCACAATTTTCACGCTCTAGAATGTTCTGAAACTTGTGAAGCTTGGTGCAGCGGTTGATTATACCAATAGTTGGCTCGTATGTTTTCTCTGAGTCAAAAATAGTGTTGTTTGAGATTTCAAAAATCGTGAGAAGCCCTTCTTTCCGAGGGTAACCAATTAGCCATTGTGGAGACATGATTGAAGCAATCATTACTAGGGTTGTGGCAATGGTTAGCAAAGTCCAGCATATGGAGCGGCATGTCACGATTACAGGACACATCTTTCTTTCACCTGAAATAGATATTATAAAATTTTGATTATCTGGACACTTGATTGTATGGCTTATTCACGTGTCTGGACAACTCCCATTAATGTCCCTGAAACTTATTTTCCTATTACAATGTATATCTATATGTAAATGGAACTATTTCTCTGACCTTATAAAAGAGTAAGAGAAATCACAAACAAATCGCAACTGAATATAATATCATAAAAGTTCTAATTACAGTGGTATTTTGAAAAGAATTAGTATTTACAATTAAAACTAAAGTGCAGTTATAAGAAGAAGGGAATACCACTAAGAAGTACGTAATTTGTCAAACAAAATCAAAAGCTAACCAAAACTGATTACCCATAATGCACTACGTCTGACATATGTAATCCACTGTCGACTCTTAATCAATGCTAATATTGTGGTTTATAACAGTTTATCACCATGCAAGAACAGGTGTGAACAGAAATCTCAGCCTATTTTACCTTGATCAAAAGCCCTTTGACATTCACAAGAAAATACATAACATTACTGTCCACAAAACCTACATGTATGTCTTAAGGTATCTTTGATATTTTTATGTTTTTATTTCTTGTGATTAAATATGAGAATTCTCACCCAAAAAGTTAATATTTGCATAAAGTAATTACTTTTGTGTGTGTGTGTGTGTGTGCATGCGCGCGCGCTTTGGATTTTTAACATAGCTTTTTCAGTCATATCACTGTGTCTGAGGTAAGACAGTTTAAAGTGATGTCCAGCACTGGGGTATCATGCTGCAGACATGTATCATGATGTCCCACCCAGTCACATTATCCCAACACAAATCCAACCAGTCCTAACACTAACCTCTTAATGCAGAGCGCCTAGCGAGACAGCTGTTAGTACCATTTTTCCATTATTCTGACAACTTCACAATATGTCCAGACTGGTCAAACTCAATATACAGGAAGAGTGCACAGACTGCATGCACAGTTGCAATCCCAAGGCAAGGTATATTGGCTTGTAAGATGAAAGAAAAGGTAACAAACAAACTTATGGATTCCTAAAACAGAAAATGTTCTCTTGCCTGAAAGGTGACAAAGTCCTTTCTTAAGTGTACAAATGCTGAATAGAGATTCATTCTGTACCCTTCCTGTACATATCTATACTGGGTGAGGGTTCATGGTATTGTGTTTTATAAAAAAGGTCTATCTGAATAATGGTTTTCTTGTTTAGACTTTAGTGACAAGGAAGGGAGGGTTGTAGAAATGAATAAAAATCACTCGTAAATAAATGCATTATAGGACTATTGGAACTTCCTTTATGAACACTCAAGTGTAAGTACCACTCTCATGCACTCAGTGAGAAGCCTTGCTCGTCTATTATTCCACAGGATTTTCTTTTGATTGGGTTTGTTGAATAATAATTAAATGACAAGGTAGTCTGTGTACAAATGACACAAATCACACAAAATCATTAAAAAAAATTAAGTTAAACACAGTTGTTGGTTGAAAAAACTATTTTCTCCAAAGCACATGTAACTGAATGACAGCTAAATACACACACAAGATATGCGACAACAATAAACTCTTTTTATTACACTTTTCTCAATTATTATTAAATACACATGATGATCAGAATGGATAATTTTCTATGCTATTCTTGTGATGCAGGAAAACTTTACAAGAGATGATACAGCATTCAGTAAAGCAAATGGTGAATGTGTCCTTCATGTGCAAGGTGAGAACATTGAAAATTGAAATATTAATTATAGAACCCATTATTATACCCTAATTTCCTAGAATGTGGAATAGGAAACAAAATCATGTAATCATCCTAAACTTGTCACAGTATAAAGCAGTATATAATCAAGCCAAATCTCTTGTCAAGAAAGAAAAGATTTTAACTAAATCCAATGTTAGGAAACAAACCATCATGACAATCACCTTTTCAGAGTAATCATTCCTTAGGTCTGTTTTTCTGAGAAATTCCTTAGGTCTGAGTTTCTGAGAAATTCCTAAGGTCTGAGTTTCTGAGAAATTGCTCTGGACAATATTAACTAGCTGTTACCAGTAAACAGATGAAAATACAGGACGGACAAATATACAAGGCTTGATTTTAATTATATATTGCTAATGTGCCATCTTGATTTATCCATGGTCACACACTATAATATGTACACCAAATCATGGTCATGACCCATGGCTGAGAAATGTAGAAACTTTTTTAAATATCATCACCAATAAATGAACAGGCTGGGGGGACAAGTTAGGATGGTGGACCTGACATTGGGCATGTCACTACATTTTGTGCCTAATTCAAAATTAGTAAATAGATTCAAAATTTTCCAGTACCACCAGTATGTGTACAGCTGTTGGGGGTGGGGGGCACATGGACAAGTCAACGGGCATAATTCAAGTAACAATCGAATTAGACATTAAAATATCAAATTTAAACAACGCCATAAATAGGATGACCTGACCCTCCCTCCCTGTGTGTGTGTGCGCGTGTGTTTGTATATATATCATTAAGTTAAGAAGATAGTGATGGAATCTGACACAATTTTATGTACATTACTTACATCCATGTATACTTATAACTGAGTTAAATTGTAAAATTGAGCAATCAAATAGTGAACACTCTAGAAGCAAAAAAAAAGTTTAAATTTCTTGGAATAAGATCCTTTTTTTTTTATTATGTCTTATATTAGGTGAAACTGTTCACCCCTTGAATGGGGACCACAGGTGGTTGAGTAGTTTAAAGCCCTCGCTTTTACCGATCATTGCCATCTCACATCTATCCATGCAAGTTTCATGCTTGACCAATGTGGATAGAACTTACTAGTAGCTTCCTGTGGATCTGTACTTCTTCCAGGGGTTTCTTCCAGGGGTTTCCCCAGGTTCTTTCTCCGCCACTTATACAGTCTGCCATGCATAGCCTATCTTGTGCTGAAAAAATGCCATTAAACCCCACAACAACCTTTGAATGCATTTGCAATTGCCAATTCTGAATGAATATAATTGCCAAAGGACTGCCCTCAAATTTACTGTAGGAACTAAAACTTACCTTAGGCATCCCCCTTGCAAAGGCAAGACACCAGAAACATTTACAAAGCTTCAAGTCAGAGCAGATACAATACAGTACATATGGTTCCCTCAACTGGTGGGTGTGCCAGTACTTGCAGAGGAATGCATGGCATTTAAATGTATTAATAAACACTGCTAGTCATTCCAGATGCTAGCACACTGCTGTAAAATTTGTCAGACAAAACAGCCATACACTCTGGCTCCGACTCAATATATTGGATATTGGATATGGGAATCAACTCCAATCACTTAAATTCAGCACCATGCAATCAGAAATTGCATTAGCATTTATGAGGTCCTAATCAGAGGGAAACTGAATAATCACATAAGATAAAAAGTGATAAAATAATCAATACATAATCTACATCCACAATTAGTTCATATCAGTTTCAGAATGAAGGCAAAGAAGTAAATACTACTAAAGTACAGTCATCAAACTATTAACTTTTGTTAAACTGTTAACATACTCTCTTGTAACCAGATTTTCCATTAGACTGTTACCTTGTGAAGTTGCTCCAAGTACTTTGGAAGTGTGTGGAATGCCCTTGGTCACTGAAATAATGCCAGGCCTCAAAAATACAGGGCTGCTGCTGCTGGGAATGTATATGATTCACCCTGTGCTCAGTATTTAGAAGCAAGCCAATTTATAAGGGCTAGAAGTGGTAGTACAAAGAGAAAAAACCCTTAAATTCATATACAAAGGAACATAATAGAACAAAAGAACTTTATTTAGAAAGAAATGAAGCAATTGGTATGAAACAGTCAAGAGTTATCTCAGATCCTTGAACACTAAATTACTGAGAACCATTGACTACAAGTGATAATTAGTACCTGAGAGGTATAAAAAATATAAATCGACAAATAAAAAAAATAAAAATTCTTTCAGGGTTCCTTGTTAGGTGTGGTAAGAATAAGCTATAATGGTACTGCAATGGTCTGATATAATGTTGGGTACTGCAATGGTCTAATAATGTTGTGTCACTGAATGCAAATACTTTTAAAATTCAAAACAATTATTTATTAAAATATTAAACCTTTCATTTTTACACAATGGACATCTGACTATGAATTTAAATTTGTCTTTGACCTCAGAAATATCATCCAGCTGACAATACCCACAATAACAATTTATTTCCCCTTCTTGTAATACAGTGTATTTTATCTTTTCACTCCAAAGTAATTTGACCTTCAAAAATCTTGATAATTTAACTCTAAATTTACATGCAATATTTTACAACATATAATTTTCAACATTCAAATCCACTATATTTTATCGGTCATACCCAGTTCTACATAGTACTACAATTGACCCGCTTGCAGTGTCATATCCTCATGACCTGTGAAAAATTGATATTCCAACCCAGGCCCAGCCCTATGATGTGTGAGGCCCAAGGCAGTATGTGGGACCAAAGGTACCAAGCAAATAGAGGGGACCCAAGCAAAGAGAGGGGACCCAAGCAAAGAAATTGCATTGAGGAGTTCATTTCCTGAAAGCACCTGGCCCAAGGAGATTGGTTGTCACAGAAGTAACTTACTCTGGCTTATAAATAAGATGCAATATAAATGATTAATATAAGTGAATTATAAGCCATGGATTGTTATTTTTGTCAAGACTTGGGACAAGTCACAAAATACATTTTACTGCAGCAAAATGCAAAACTAGTTTTGTGTTTTGTATATGTATGTTGTCATTGGGCCCTGCTTTCTTTGAGCATTTAAGGACTTGGACATATTTAATAAACCTAAAAACTATAGCTCTATTGTTGTGATGTCTGTATACTGGGAAATGATAGCTATAGCCCCTTCCTGAGAATGGAGCTGGTCCTTCTGAGAAGAGGAAGGGTTCCTGACCCTTTCTTCTGGCCCTTTAGACCTCTTTACTTTCCACCAAATTATATGCGCACATTTGTATATATCTTGAGGCATTAGTTGCTGAAAGGAAACATAAAATCAAGAAACAACCGCATCAACAAAAAGGTAAGAAATACTTACCCTGCTATCAATGAGCCTTTGAAAAACAACACACATGATGTACCACTTTGCTACAAATAAAAAACTCAATTTAATTGGACTGAGATACACAAAAGTCATGGTTTGGGCAGATGAGAACAAAACAACACAAAATGAGTCAATAACAATACCAACAGATGTCTAAAAAGACAAAGTTTGAGTTCCCATGAGAAATATGCATACACACATCAAGTCCGAGGAAATGAATACATTCCGAATGGTGGAAGTAGACCAAGGTATCAGTCTGGGACCATGATTTTTATTCTAGACCTCCAATTACAAAATGGAGGAATGAATGTCTCTGGACTGAGCACTGAAGCCAGAAAAAGACACTGCATGGCAATAATAGTAAATATTTAATTACCACTAATCGGATACCAAATTTCTGTTATTTTTTAGGCGTTGTTGCAAGGTCACAAGTTGGTTTTAACAGCTAGGTGCTGACTGATCCTAACTGATAAAGAATTTTGGCAAGAAATGTTATTGTTCCAGTATTGGACATATTTTACCACAAAGACTTATCATTCTACTGATGATTTACATGTATATGTGAGGAAGTGAAATTTTTTAAAGATTAACAGCATGACTTCCAGCCGAGTGGAACACTTTCCGTCAAATCTAATAAAATTCTGTTAAGTGGCATTCTTTTAAAAAGCTGTTTAATAGGATTTTTTTATTTTAGTGACATCAGCTTTATTTGATGATAGACAGCATTTGCAAAATCTTAAAAGCATTTCATTCTTTCAGTAAAATGTGGTCAAATTCTGTTCAGTAGGTTGCAAAAGGAAGTAATTTACAGATTTTTTTAAAATTCTCAGTAATAGTATCCATATTTGATGGCAAATTATCAAAGTTGTTGGATGTCAGATTAGCATCATTTTCTTTTAGTTCTACCATGACACTGAAAGAAAAGTTTTCTTTTGAAAAGTCCAAGTTAATATTACTTTCAGTTCAGGAGTTGCATAGTAACAATATTTTCAAGAGTACAACTGTAGCAGCCATATTGGATTTTTGATTGGAACCATTTTCTTTTAGAACCAACTAGACATGATATATACAAAAAATTGTGAAAATCCCATGATATGACCATTCATTCAGGTGGAGCTGCAACAGCAACTTTTTCAAGATGTCTATTGTGGTGGCCATACTGGATGTACCAGTACCACAATTTTCATTGAAGACCAAAACGTCAACATGAAGCTTCACTGAGAAGCATAAGCTAGGTTTTTAAGAGTCACTGTGGCAACCATATTTTGCATCCAGACTGCATCATTTTCATTAAAAACTAACTAGACATCAGAAGAAATTAAGTCAGTTACTGAAAACCCCAATTTTATACATGATTTTCAAATGACCAATGTAGTGGTCATACTGGATGCCCTGGAAGCACCATTTTCATTCAGGTCAAATTAGACCATGGAACAAATGTATGTTTAAAGTTTCATGGTAATCATACAAGTATTTTAGGAGGTGTAGCAAACTGGAATGTATTCATTTCCTCAAAATTGTTGCTAGAAGACCAATGGACAATCTCAAAGAGTTCTGCTGGTCTATGACCAGTAAAGCTTCAAACTGGGGGTCAAGATGTATTCATGAGTTTGTTTCATACACAAATAAAAGACCAAGGAAGGTGATAATTCAAACAAAACGTTTAGTAGCAAAGTAGGTATGTCATTTCAATTTTTTTCCAGGGGAGAGTAAAACTTGATTCTGGGGATGTGGGGTGTCTGGCAACGTATATAGACTACAGCAATTTTACAGCACATGCCCCCCCCCCCCCCAATTAAGTCTCTGTAGCAAAGTCCACATCTTCAAGTGATGACCATACAAATACTGATAAAGTTTCATGGCAAGCCATCAAAAATTGTGGGACCAGTTGTGGAAATATGGCAATCCATCAAAAATTGTGGGACCAGTTGTGGAAATATGGCAATGCATCAAAAATTGTGGGACCAGTTGTGGAAATATGGTAATCCATCAAAACATGGTTTGCCTAATTCAGTAATTGTGAAAAGATGGGAATGTGTGACAAGTTATGTATGTGTGTTATTTTAAGGTATTTGTTGATGAAATGATACAAGTGGAAATGGATGAGCTGAGTGGAAAAAAAAAATGTATCATTTAAGATACGTAAACATACTCAAATCCATGTTTGAAAAATCTTGCAAGAATTTCTACAAACATTTAAGTATACTTATAAAAAACAATCAACCCCAAATTAATTTTTAAAAATAGTTTTCAAACAAAACATTTAAGCAAACTGACAAGCTAAATGGTGACCAAATTGCATGGAACTTGTAACAGTTGTTTCTGAAATAGGTTCTTGTTAGTTTCTACAGAAGTAACTAGATAAGCAGAGAGACAGATGCATATTCTTCCACCCATTTAGTAACTTGGCCATGGTAATTGTTTACAAGTTTAAATGTTAATATTTTAATTAATTTCCATAACTGACAGTATAGGAATGGTTGTGCTATACCACACAACTCACTTTCTTTCTTTTCATGTCTCAATTTTTCTGCAGAAATTTAAAATTAAAAAAATATATATCTGATGCACATCTTTTTGTTATTTTTGAAGTTTTGTTTCTGTGTAAATTGCACAATACTTTTTTATCCATGGTTGTTGAGCAGTTTGATTTTGTAATCTGCGAACACAAAACATCCAAACTTTGGTGCTGTTATGTCTGGAGCAATGACGTCTTTCTCATAAACCATGAACATATTTTGAACAAATAAGATAGAAAACCTGCAATTAGACCTGGTTGCAATTAGCAGATTCCACTTGCATTAGGCTGCTTTCCTTGTCAGCAAGGTGATTCACTTTGGACCCACTTGGGTTTCTTGTTTGACAGTGTTATGGTCTTCCTCTATCAATTTCCTGCCTGCACTGATGAAAGTTGCCTGTTGGAGTTCCATGATACATGCATGTAGCTTGGAAATGATCCAAAAGATTCTGATGCAGTTTGGTATGCCAGTAATCTTGTTTATTATATTTAGTTTGTACCTCTTCACCTCAATTTGGGAGTTTTTTCCTATTTCACACCCTAAGTGCTTTCATCTTGATTTGATAATGTATGTTGTCTGTCCATCCCCAAATCATTCTTAGTCATACATACATACATACATTATCCATACATACATACATACATACATACATACATACATACATACATACATACATACATACATACATACATACATACAGCACTGTTACCTGCATATTGCAAAACAAGATATACATATAGTTAAGTCTGGATAATTTATCTATATTCCCTTTACATTGCAACTTTACCTGACTAGATGGGACAAGAAACAGCATAAGTAATAATTCCTGGCTCCAATAATATACATATCAAACCATACTGAACACTTCCCACTAACACTGTAATATTTTAAAACATATTATCCATACTGAACACTTCCCACTAACACTAATATTTTAAAACATATTATCCATACTGAACACTTCCCACTAACAATGTAATATTTTAAAAGATATTATCCATGCTGAACACTTCCCACTAACACTAATATTTTAAAACATATTATCCATTCTGAACACTTCCCACTAACAATGTAATATTTTAAAACATATTATCCATACTGAACAATTCCCACTAACACTGTAATATTTTAAAACATATTATCCATTCTGAACACTTCCCACTAACAATGTAATATTTTAAAACATATTATCCATTCTGAACACTTCCCACTAACAATGTAATATTTTAAAACATATTATCCATACTGAACACTTCCCACTAACACTAATATTTTAAAACATATTATCCATACTGAACACTTCCCACTAACAATGTAATATTTTAAAAGATATTATCCATGCTGAACACTTCCCACTAACAATGTAATATTTTAAAACATATTATCCATACTGAACACTTCCCACTAACACTGTAATATTTTAAAACATATTATCCATACTGAACACTTCCCACTAACACTGTAATATTTTAAAACATATTATCCATACTGAACACTTCCCACTAACACTGTAATATTTTAAAACATATTATCCATACTGAACACTTCCCACTAACACTGTAATATGTTAAAACATATTATCCATACTGAACACTTCCCACTAACACTGTAATATTTTAAAACATATCAAACCATACTGAACACTTCCCACTAACACTAATATTTTAAAACATATTATCCATACTGAACACTTCCCACTAACACTGTAATATTTTAAAACATATCAAACCATACTGAACACTTCCCAGTAACACTAATATTTTAAAACATATTATCCATACTGAACACTTCCCACTAACACTGTAATATTTTAAAACATATTATCCATACTGAACACTTCCCACTAACACTAATATTTTAAAACATATTATCCATACTGAACACTTCCCACTAACACTAATATTTTAAAACATATTATCCATACTGAACACTTCCCACTAACACTAATATTTTAAAACATATTATCCATTCTGAACACTTCCCACTAACACTGTAATATTTTAAAACATATTATCCATGCTGAACACTTCCCACTAACACTGTAATATTTTAAAACATATTATCCATACTGAACACTTCCCACTAACACTAATATTTTAAAACATATTATCCATACTGAACACTTCCCACTAACACTAATATTTTAAAACATATTATCCATACTGAACACTTCCCACTAACACTAATATTTTAAAACATATTATCCATACTGAACACTTCCCACTAACACTGTAATATTTTAAAACATATTATCCATACTGAACACTTCCCACTAACACTAATATTTTAAAACATATTATCCATACTGAACACTTCCCACTAACACTAATATTTTAAAACATATTATCCATACTGAACACTTCCCACTAACACTAATATTTTAAAACATGTTATCCATACTGAACACTTCCCACTAACACTAATATTTTAAAACATATTATCCATACTGAACACTTCCCACTAACACTAATATTTTAAAACATATTATCCATACTGAACACTTCCCACTAACACTGTAATATTTTAAAACATATTATCCATACTGAACACTTCCCACTAACACTAATATTTTAAAACATATTATCCATACTGAACACTTCCCACTAACACTAATATTTTAAAACATATTATCCATACTGAACACTTCCCACTAACACTAATATTTTAAAACATATTATCCATTCTGAATACTTCCAACTAACACTGTAATATTTTAAAACATATTATCCATGCTGAACACTTCCCACTAACACTGTAATATTTTAAAACATATTATCCATTCTGAACACTTCCCACTAACACTGTAATATTTTAAAACATATTATCCATTCTGAATACTTCCAACTAACACTGTAATATTTTAAAACATATTATCCATGCTGAACACTTCCCACTAACAATGTAATATTTTAAAAGATATTATCCATGCAGAACACTTCCCACTAACAATGTAATATTTTAAAAGATATTATCCATGCAGAACACTTCCCACTAACAATGTAATATTTTAAAAGATATTATCCATGCTGAACACTTCCCACTAACAATGTAATATTTTAAAAGATATTATCCATACTGAACACTTCCCACTAACAATGTAATATTTTAAAAGATATTATCCATTCTGAACACTTCCCACTAACACTGTAATATTTTAAAACATATTATCCATTCTGAACACTTCCCACTAACACTGTAATATTTTAAAACATATTATCCATGCTGAACACTTCCCACTAACACTGTAATATTTTAAAACATATTATCCATGCTGAACACTTCCCACTAACACTGTAATATTTTAAAACATATTATCCATTCTGAACACTTCCCACTAACACTGTAATATTTTAAAACATATTATCCATGCTGAACACTTCCCACTAACACTGTAATATTTTAAAACATATTATCCATGCTGAACACTTCCCACTAACAATGTAATATTTTAAAAGATATTATCGATGCTGAACACTTCCCACTAACAATGTAATATTTTAAAACATATTATCCATACTGAACACTTCCCACTAACAATGTAATATTTTAAAACATATTATCCATGCTGAACACTTCCCACTAACACTGTAATATTTTAAAACATATTATCGATGCTGAACACTTCCCACTAACAATGTAATATTTTAAAACATAGTATCCATGCTGAACACTTCCCACTAACAATGTAATATTTTAAAAGATATTATCCATTCTGAACACTTCCCACTAACACTGTAATATTTTAAAAGATATTATCCATACTGAACACTTCCCACTAACAATGTAATATTTTAAAACATATTATCCATACTGAACACTTCCCACTAACAATGTAATATTTTAAAACATATTATCCATACTGAACACTTCCCACTAACAATGTAATATTTTAAAACATATTATCCATACTGAACACTTCCCACTAACAATGTAATATTTTAAAACATATTATCCATACTGAACACTTCCCACTAACAATGTAATATTTTAAAACATATTATCCATGCTGAACACTTCCCACTAATAATGTAATATTTTAAAACATATTATCCATACTGAACACTTCCCACTAACACTGTAATATTTTAAAACATATTATCCATACTGAACACTTTCCACTAACAATGTAATATTTTAAAACATATTATCCATACTGAACACTTCCCACTAACAATGTAATATTTTAAAACATATTATCCATACTTAACACTTACCACTAACAATGTAATATTTTAAAACATATTATCGATGCTGAACACTTCCCAATAATAAGAGCATACCACTGTAATATTTTAAAACATTATTCATGCTGTAAACTAAACTCCAAACTAAAATATCAGAAACCTGAATCATCACTAACCTGGGTAGCTAACAGATGTCTGCTTGTGAATGCAAATTCACGCAATACTGAAACTGTAGAGCGGAAAGAAAACTTGGAACACAGTTACTTCATTGTCTAATATTGGTGACATCCTTTCTCTTCCTTGCTAGAAAATATATACAGTTAAAACCAGTTTCCTCTGACCCATTCCATCTCATTTTTTATATTTGCACAGTCATCTTGGGTCAGATGAAAGGATTCAAATTTCAAATACTGTATCACACAATGGGTCATTTTTTTCTAAGCATATAGAACTTGTCATCATTTTCCACTTGATATCTTCCAGTCTCTGGGAAACAGGCCCTGATTCATAACTCATAAACTATTCATAGCTCTGCCCTTCAAGTGTGGTGTGTGTGTGTGTGCATATATATATATATATATATATATATGCCAAATGAGTTAGTTATGTTTCTTGGCATTAAAATGGAAGCTAATCTGTGTGTGTGATTTAGATTTTTAATGTAGCTTTAACAATTTTTCAGTCATATCGCTACGATGTTTGCAGTGTGGCAGTTTATAGTGATGTATAGCGCTGGGGCATCATGCCGCAGACATGTAGCATCATGCCCCACACAGTCAGATTATCCTGACACATGGCCGACCAGTCCTAACATTAACCTCTTAATGCTGAGGGCCTGGTGAGGCAGCTGTTAGTACCAATTTTAAAAGTATTTGATATGACTCAGCCAGGGTTCAAACTAGTGATGGGAACTGGATCAAAGGACCTGTATCATCAAAAGGCATGTAAACCAGTAAACAATTCACAGCATTATCTTGGTCTAAGTCTGCATTCTATTTCTATATTCAATATTTGAGAGAGACCTGTTTTACTACTGTCTGGTATAGACAGGAATTGATCTATCCAGCTTAGTAACATGATCCAGGTACCTCCAAGACACACAGTACCGACTGTACCTCCCTCAAGAACTCCGTGAACAGTGGAGTAAAAAAAGAGTAGACCATACTGTCAGTGATGTCACTTGTTACTGAGTGACAACAAAAAATGACGAATGGCTGCCTACCAAATTACTTCAAGATGTATGGGAGTGGGGTAGTGGTTCTGTTTAATGGTTGAATAGGTTGTTGGTAGTGATGGGAATCGGTCAGAAATTCATAATCGATAATCGGTTCCCCTTAACCAACTGATCATCGATTATAATCGGTTACTATGAAAAAATTTTAATTTTTGTTAAACAGTTATATCTTTGATCAAGAGTTCGATATATTTATAAATGTACAGGAGTAATCTCTTTTAATGACGTATATTTGAACCTGATAATAATATTACATTGTGTGTTACTTTTGTTCTACAACTTTGTTAAATGAACAAAACTTTTTATGGCTGATCAGCCATATGTAACTGAAATACTACTACAATCACCCAAAATTCCTTCATTTACATGTGATGTGTCTATAATTTAAAGTATAGAAGGACATAGTTTTCTTGTTTGTCACTGTTTATAAATACTACAAAAGATGTTGCAACTTAACTAAAACAAATCAACAAAATGTATTTAAATGTATTTACTCAACAATTTAACAACTTGACAATGTAATAATGACTATATGTTCCTAATTATGAATCATAAGGTTTCATATTTGTAATTGTGAAGGGAATTAATAAATTTCAGGTCAACTTTTTGTGGCTGGGAGTTTTAATAACCTTTGTGCTTTGCATACACCTAAAAAGTAGTCGCCCTTTACACAATCGACTATGGAGTTCACAATCGATTATCTGCTCAACCAACTGATGATCGATTATAATCAATAATCGGAACAACACTAGTTCAAACCCATAACCTCGCCCATTTTGATAGAAAAAGAGAATGTGTGTCAATGGTAACATTACAAGCCCTTATCACACTTGTGGTTTGGCATTTAAAAAAAGACTGCACTGTCAGAGTAAATGCAGCAATTCTACAGATAAAAATAATTTTAAATCAAAGCGATTAAATTACAATACCTGAACAAATACGATTACAAATACTCACTTCTTTATAGAATAACTCATTTATTTACATGCACCTTATATTGCAGAATTACTTTCTGATCAACTTTGATCATATTTCTCTTGACGGTCACGATCCAGTAATAACACTGGGGGGGAGGGGGCAAAAAAAAAATACAATAATTTAGCTATCAGAAAGTAATCTTGATTATGCAGTATTGTTACTGTACCTGATTAAATTAAAGACACCTGTTTACAACAAAAAATCGATCAATTATTTAAGGTTTCTTAAACCGCCAACACTAAGAGCTTGTACTTTCATTAGTCCCTGGTTACACAGTACAATCATGACCAATTGCAACTATCACCAATCTAGATCATTTCAAGTGAATATATTTAGTTTGATAATACTGTGACCATCCCAAAATCCCTATTTACAAATTCCACTGTACTCTAAGACCTTGATGACTGACCTCTGTCCATCAGCATGCAAAATTGCCACCATCAAGCTGATCCAATACTAGCTTTTTCACAATGGACTAGTTCACAAATTTAATAGCCAATACATCAGTTAGATTTTTTGGTATATAGAGTAAATTTTATCTTAAATGGTTTATTTAATATTAAAAAGAAAAACTGAAAACATGTATAAAATAATATATAACAGCAAATTATTCTTGATGACCACTTTCAAATATAGACAATATCAACTGAATCTGCTGGGTTATATTCATAGAGCTGGGGTTAGGACAAGACAGGGAAATCCTAGCTGCAAGGTTAACTTATTTATCTCACCCCTTGTCTGTTAACTTATTTATCTCACCCCTTGTCTTGGTGCAAACACTAACAGATTATTTTTCTCACCCAATATATTTTAATTAAAATAAAACCTGCATTTCTGCATTCTAGTTATCAGATTAAACACCAAAAAATCATTAATCATAATCACCTATCAGGTTTTGTACTCTTTTATCAAAAGTGAATAATTATCTTTAATGCCACTCCTATAAATATTAATTAGGGGAGTTGGATGACCAGTCTATTCAAATTAAACAAGTTCTACACAGGAGAAAACAGAAACATACATGCGAGTCCAACACAACACATTTATAGTTGTAACTGGTGCTCTAGATTGAGTTTTATTTTAGTAAGCAGTGATGTGCATAGCCTATGTATATAAAACAGTTTTTTCTGTTATATCTCATACACAGGATCAAAAATTTTATCGAATCTGTAGCTCAGTAAATTTTCAGGTCAGCATCATTAAATCTAACAAAAAGTACCAAAATTGTTTTATATAATGTATTTAAAACCAATTCAGCATTTCTATCTATATTTAAAGACATTGATCTGAAAATTAACAGAATTACAGACATGATGTAAAAAAAAATATACTTTGGAGAACAATACCAAAGAACTCCACCTCGAACGCATGTTATGCTCTTAAATGTTGTGTATGGCATACTATCAAAGTTGAAGACACTTAATTTTATTTATGAGTGAATTTTATTCTTTTTGCTATGTATCTGTTGTTGTTTTTTTTTATTTTAGAACAAATCCATATGGCACAGCAGAAGACATGAAGGGTGTCTTCTTTTTAAAAGTTTAGTTCTCAGCATGTGGACTTGTACTGTGACTGAGACAACCAGACTGAGACAAGAAAAGTAAGGTTTTCAAAACAGCTTGCAACTCTGGTTAAAAACTTTCTTGCATCAATGCAATGTCTGATTGCACATGTAATTCCCAATGTCAGCAGGTGAAGGACTCGTAGTACTAACTAACCTCCCATAAAAAAAAACCTATGAAAGCACCATGATATTAAATATTCCCATCTGTTGCAGTCAATTATACCAATTAAAAAAAAAAGGGTACTGGTACTTGATGGAGTACAACAAAATGTCGGTCTAATTCATTGGTATGGCCCAAACAAAGAACATGCTTAAAAGGAGTATCGGTGACATAAATTGTGCTACACGCCAATATGGACTGTCCTGTCCTGTCCCATCATTGACTTAAAAAATTAACAGTTCTGTACATCCAGAACTAAAAAAAGTTTTGTTTGATTAGGGTGTTTGTACAATGCTACTGCACTTCATTACAACACAACACCATGATGTGAAAATTACCAGGACAGGATTAGGTGTGTGGAATGACAAAGAGTTTATTGGTGCTTCTCTTACAGTCTTTTTCATGTTATGTTGTGTCAATTCTGTTGCAGAGATAAAATTCCAAAATACAATAATGGATATATCTACATATGAAATCTCCAGTGCTATTAATTATTGCCTTCCACCAAACTATGATTTAAAAATTGACAATCACTACTATGCAGAAGCCTAAGATTCAAATGTACATATTCCAGAATTTACTTTGTCGCTTTGCTGTGTGGAAAATAAAGCTATTAATAAAGTCAACAAAACCAATAGTTCATGGTGAACAAATTTTAAGTTTCAGGAGACAACACTGCCTGCCAGAATAACTGACACACTGACAGAAGCTGACACAGAGACAGAGGAAGCTGGAACTATTGACACACAGAGGTATGACAGAATTGCTGACATACAGACAGAGGAAGACATAATTACTTACAGAGACAGAGGAAGCCAGAACTGATAACACAAAGAGGTATGACAGAATTCATGACACAATGATAGAATCACTGACACATAGACAGAAGAAGCCTGAACTAATGACATACAGGTAACACATAATTAGTGACATACAAAGACAGATGTAGTGACATATTGACAGAGTAAGACAGAATTACTGACATAGACAGTGCAAGACAGAACCATATCACAAGTTGCATTTCCTTTCAGAAGACAATGTGGTATTCCGCAACATTAAAGAATCATGGAATGTGGATGATAGAGATGACATGAGAGGGTGCGATGGGGACAGTTGCAAGTTTAAGTGGGTGCTAACATCAAATGTCCTCCTAAAGGAACTTGGTATGGCACAGACTGCAAAAGGCAAGAAAGCAAGAGATGACAAACCCATGACATCCTGCTTTCACGGTGGACGCTCTAACCACTAGGCCACCAGAGCAGTTGAAGGCAAGAAAGCAAGAGATGACAAACCCATGACATCCTGCTTTCACGGTGGACGCTCTAACCACTAGGCAGTTGAAGACAAGAAAGCAAGAGATGACAACTTACGATTTTATGAAAAAACACATCATCTGTAAGTTGTCATATTCATAACAAAATGTACTTTTTTCAAAAACTGAACTGTCAAATTTTAGCACATTTTTAATTAAAAAAGTGTTTGAGAGAAAAAAAGTTAAAAAGAAAGTGAAACCCTACTATTTATTAAAGTAAATGTTTAGGATTTTAATTGTAAAAAAGGTTTACATATATTTTGGAGATAATAACTTAGTTTATGCAATTAAATATATCAACATAGATATGAAATTTAAAACTGTTCTTTTGCATACTAAAACAATTACATGTATTACAATAAGTACAAAACAATGAATTGTCCAGATATACATAAATACACTTAACTAGAGAAAGTGAAAGCATCTGGCCTTTTTCCCCCTGTGTGTGTGATTATAGAATTATCCCATTACACATTTTACTTTACTCAGCAGTCAAAAAGCAATTCCCTTTTGTAAAGGCTGGCAAGATTAAGGCTCAGTTGCCATATGTTCTTGTTGAGTAAATCCCTTGTCTGCCAAAAATGTGATCCCCATATTGATGAAATCTCTGCATATATCTCCTGATTTGTGTGTTTCTCCAAACATCTGAAATAAGTCCTTGCCAAGTCTGGGATGGAAAAACAACTGATCCCAAAGGATTACGGGGATGAGAAACTTCACTGTTGTATGTTTCTTTTGGCAGCTGTAGCTATCAGTTTTAGCTTTGAAGACTTGGGGGGGGGGGTTATTAACAAAGAGTTTAAAGTAGTTGATTATATTGATCAAGTGTGAAGAGCATATCAACCAACTGGTTCAGTTTTAAAAATGGTCTCTCCATCTGGCCAGTGATTCATGAATCAAACACTGATATTCCATGAGATTACACAAATTTCCAAAATATACCCATCACTGCACCTTTGCAATGAGTTTGTCTCAGTTTAACTTGTGTAATAAAACACTGTTCTAAAGCTGTTACATTTTTATTGTGCCCTTCAATTTATTTTGCTTTCCCAAAATAAAAATATTTTTTGAAACATTTCCCACAACAATCTTTTGTAGTATTTATAAACAATGACAAACAAGAAAAACCTGTCCTTCTATACTTTAAATTATGGACACGCCACTTGTGAACCAAAGAATTTTGGGGGATTATAGCAGTATGTCAGTTACATTATGACTGATCAGCCATAAAAAGTTGCTTCAATTTAACAAAGTTGTAGAACAAAAGTAACACACAATGTAATGTTATTGTCACGTTAAAGAATATGTGTCATTTGAAGAGATTACTCCTGTACATTTATAAACATATTGAACTCTTGATCAAAGATATAGCTGTGTAACAAAAATTAAAATTTGCTCTTATTAACTGATTATAATCGATGATCAGTTGGTTAAGGGGTACCGATTATCGATTATGAATTTCTGACCGATTCCCATCACTACCAACCATTAAACAGAACCACTACCCCACTCCCATACATCTTGAAGTAATTTGGTAGGCAGCCATTCGTCATTTTTTGTTGTCACTCAGTAACAAGTGACATCCCTGACAGTATGGTCTACTCCTTTTTTACTCCACTGTTCACGGAGTTCTTGAGGGAGTACAATCGGTACTGTGTGTCTTGGAGGTACCTGGATCATGTTACTAACCTGGATAGATCAATTCCTGTCTATACCAGACAGTAGTAAAACAGGTCTCTTTCAAATATTGAATATAGAAATAGAATGCAGACTTAGATCAAGATAATGCTGTGAATTGTTTACTGGTTTACCTGCCTTTTGATGATACAGGTGCTTTGATCCAGTTCCAGCAATCAACGTCTGGAACTAACTTTTTCTGCAAAACTAATTTCATCGGCAGCTGTACATGCATTGGGATATCACTGCTTCATTTTTGATGCTGAGCCTAAATTCTGATGCTGTCAGTGATGACCAACCCGTCAATGAAATCCTTATTCCTATTCTGACAAAGATTCAGACTGGTCAACAATGGTAGCACCAGATTCTGATGCCTAGCCTCTAGGTGAGGTATAAATGGATTTTGATCTGCTGGAACATTAGCAACTTGTACAAAGGGGTGGGTGGGTGACAGAGTGGTCTATGGCATTCACAGATCACCCACATCTCACCTCTGTCTGCATAGGTTCCAGTTTTGGGCTTGGCCTTTAATGTGGGTATGTGAAAAAACATGCTAGTGACTACACATAGGTCATTGGTTCTTTCCAGGTCCTTCTTGAATCAGATTTACTGGCACCATGTATCATCATGTGTTGATGAATGGCGTTAAACCCAAGAAAATAACAGCATGGTCTTGGTCAATAAATAGTGGCCATGTTATGCCAAATGTAATAAAATTAACATAGAGATACAAGTATCTCTTTTTTGTGTTTATCTTTATTTCTGTATTATTTTTGTTTACGATGATAACCTTAATAATGGCATTGTTCATGACTATCTGCATGCACCATCGAGTCAATGACAACACTTTTGTCTTCTGTCATAAAATGTATATGTAGGACCAGTTGGTCAATGACTGGGTCAGCATCATTTTCAAGTTACTGGTTATGTGGACTTACGCAGAATTTTTTTTTAACGTGCTTTACACACTGCCATATACATGTACATGAAGACTCATGACAAATTTAAATTGGAAAGCTAAATGAAATTCACAATGCCACTATGTCACCTGTTAGACTTCAAATCAGTTCACATCATATACACACACAAACAAAAATGTAAGATAATCATCCACTGAGTGGTAATGAGAAGTGGTTTTTGTTTCACAATTTGAGACACATAGTATATGCTGTTTTCTATTTAAAATCTTTCCAAATAAAAGACACTTCAATCAGTCCTTTAAACATGGAAAATAAAAGCAAATAAACCGTATTAAGATCTTACCATCTATAACCATATTTTATGAGAAACCCAAGGACAAAATTATATATGTCTGTTAGATTGTTAGTAATAACAATAATAATGAGAATTATATCAGTCACAAACATTATGATGATCCCCAAGCTGAATGGTTTGGAATATTTCAATCATCTCTGTTTATGTCTTTATATGCCGTATATCTACATGTCTATCTAAGGGCATGTCTGGCAAATACACCATTAAACACTCCGGTAACCATTTATGACTTTCACAATGCAATGTTAAAGGACTAGTCATGATACCATCTACTGGGAACAATCACATGAAAGTTGAGCAAGCCAAGACATTAATGACATGCTTTTTGTGGCATTCCATGTTTATCATTTTGAAATCATCCAAATTGTCTAAAGATCATTTGATCTGAAGCGCAGCATTTGTACTACAGTAATGAAACGTATGCTGCTTCAAATTATGCCAAATTGAAATGTGTAGTCGAACAGATATCACCAGTGCTCATATAAAATATTTTTTAGATACAGGCCATGGTCTTAAAAAAAATCACAAGCCATGAACCAATTTCTATGTACCCAAAACTACCTATTTTATTTTGGCATATGATGCAAGTGCTCTATGTACTTAAAAATGTAACTGGTAAAGAAATAAACAAAAATCATGTTAAACTGACTTGTATGTCTATAATCGCTTCTCAAAACATTTCACATATTCCTTCAGGTCCTGATGTCAACCATTGATCAAATTTTTAAAAAATACAGTCCCAAAGCAAGCCTCTTTCAACAAAAAAATAATCATTTGCCCTGACATAAAATCCATATGCTCAAGAAGGCCATTTCTTTTTTATTATTCTAAAATGACTACTCTGTCTAAAAAAAATTAAATGGTCAGTTAATTTTATACTTGTGATATTGGTCACATTCAACCATGAGGCTCATAACCAATGGGTTTTCCAGCAATTTCACAATTTTGGCATGCTCATGTGGTAAATTCTGAATAATCATGGCAATCAAGTCCGCTTTGTGATTTTTTATTGTATGCCTCCAGGTCCATGTATCGTCTTCTGTATTTCAACATGATAAGTATGTAGGGGCCAAGTGTTAACGGCCGAGTAGTACCGGTAGTTTCATTTTATTAATGATGCAAAAATATGTTTCATGATCCAAGTTGGGAACAGAAATTAAATCTGAGATGCATTGATATTTTAAAAAAAAAAATATTAATCACTAAAAACAGTAGCTTTAGCTTCACAATTAGTTCAAAAGATACAACTGTTGATGAGTCATAATTAAAGAAAATATAGAAACTGTATCAATAAAATTAGCATTTAATTAATAATTTACCATTATCTTTCAAGAACTTTTAACTAAAAATGCAGCATTCCATTGACAAGCTCAATCTTTCTTTCAGGCAAATTACAGATAACACCTTTTTTTGGATGAGCCAAATCATGGGCAACTCACTTTTATCATACAAAAGGGAAACAATCTAGATTTAGTGGCCTTGGACGTGATTTTTTGGGGATTTTTTTAAAGCTCTGTTCACTTCATTTTTATCATCTGAATCTTGGCACGGTGATAGCCATCTCCGTTC
This sequence comes from Unio delphinus, assembly GCA_029339505.1. Taxonomy (NCBI): domain Eukaryota; kingdom Metazoa; phylum Mollusca; class Bivalvia; order Unionida; family Unionidae; genus Unio; species Unio delphinus. The sequence goes on along the minus strand of JAQISU010000021.1, from coordinate 5,306,738 downwards.
TCATTTCTGATACACACAAATCCCCATAAGCTTGTTTACATTTTGTTGTGTCGACCACTAGTGGCAATAAATAACCGCTCTTAATTCTTCTTTCTAAAGCACCTTATCTCTTTGCAAATTACTACACACAAATTCAAATCCATGCATTTTTGTGATGCACAATGATCTGGGCCAGAGCATCAGTCTTCATCCTATGGACCAATATTATCACACCGACATGTATGTAAAGTCAAAATGAACTTGTTGGACCTAACAGGTCACTGATGTCACATTTACATACCTGCATTTCCTTCAGGAGTTCATATTTGAAGACAAAAATCAATTGATATCAGAACTGGGAGGTTAGATTGAGTAAAATAAGAAACCTTTGTATCCAAACTGGAGTCAAATTACGAATTCAGGGGTCTCTAAAAATATGCCGTCCAGGGTAACGATAAACACTGGATGTACATAATTGGAATAAGGCTTTGATAATATCCTTCACGTTTATGATAGAGGAAGAGGAAACTAGTTATAATCTGCCTGGAATTAGAGTTATAATCTGCCTGGAGTTAGAGTTATAATCTATAATGTGCCTTGAATTATAGAGTTATAATCTGCATGGAGTTAAAGTGGAAATCAGTTATGACTGGATTGGATTAACTTTTAATCAAATATCAGCATTTGTTTGATTAATTACATATATAATGTTTATCATTTAAACAAGACTGGAAAATGTGGCAACTTGCAAAGCTACCGTAGTTGTCAAAGGGAAGTGACCAAACTTTGTTTTTTTATTGGCAAGTAATTTGCTGCAATCAGTGAAACATTCATAACTTTTTTTATGGGCAAGTAATTTATATCAATCAGTGAAACATTTAAAACTTTGGATACTTTAATCCATGAGATGTTTGGGTCAAAGTTCAAAATATTTCAGTTTTGAGATCTACTAAGAACCCCCAAATAAATAAATAAAAAATGAGTTGAAGCTCGTTCCCTACAAATGTCTCGACATAGAATGTTGATTCCACTGTAGGACACAAGGAGTCTAAAGTTGCTAACTCTAGCAATACTATGATATCCTTCAGTTAAAATTAATGATTAGTGCCAGTCATAACATCACACCAATCTAATCAGTGACCTTATACCGTAATGTTTCAAATATCTAACTGAATCACTTAATTTTCATATAATTAATACACATCTTTCCTAGGAACTCTTTTTGCCTTACAGGAATTGCATACCCATACACTTGCAGAAATACAACTTACAACTACAATACATCTCACAGTGGGAAACAAAATTAACATATGTACAGAATAAAGCATATTTACAATATATAACATATCTAACATAGTTTTCATTATCTTAAGAATGTAATAAAAAGGAAAGACTGATAGAACTGGCAGACATCAAGTTTAGTGAATTAATATTTACAGAACAATAAGCTGTGAATTGACAAGCAAACAAAATGTAAATAATGGAATAACTCAATTGATAGTTGAAATTCACAAGTTTCTTAATTGTCTTCGCTATTAACAGAACCTACCATAACTACTTTCTGTATGGAAACACGGCCAGCCATTGATTACAGCTGTGTGTAACCATTGGTTTACTATTATGTGTGTAGTCATTGGTTACAATTATGTGTTTAGCCATTGGTCTATATATGTATGTATAACCATTGGTGTACAATCATGTGTGCAGCCATTGATCTACAGATATGTGTGTAACCGTTGGTGTACAATCATGTGTGTAGCCATTGGGCTAGCCTACAGATACATTTGTAGCCATTGGGTTAGTGCAATGTGTGTAAACATTGGTTTACAATTATGTGTGTAGTCATTGGTCTACATATATATGTGTGTAACCATTGGTGTACAATCATGTGTGTAGCCACTGATCTACAGATATGTGTGTAACCATTGGTGTACAATCATGTGTATAGCCATTAGTCAATAGATATGTGTGTAACCATTGGTGTACAATCATGTGTGTAGCCACTGATCTACAGATATATGTGTAACCATTGGTGTACAATCATGTGTATAGCCATTAGTCGACAGATATGTGTGTAACCATTGGTGTACAATCATGTATGTAGCCACTGATCTACAGATATGTGTGTAACCATTGGTGTACAATCATGTGTATAGCCATTAGTCAACAGATATGTGTGTAACCATTGGTGTACAATCATGTGTGTAGCCACTGATCTACAGATATATGTGTAACCATTGGTGTACAATCATGTGTGTACCCATTAGTCTACAGATATGTGTGTAACCATTGGTGTACAATCATGTGTGTAGTCACTGATCTACAGATATGTGTGTAACCATTGGTGTACAATCATGTGTATAGCCATTAGTCAACAGATATGTGTGTAACCATTGGTGTACAATCATGTGTGTAGCCACTGATCTACAGATATATGTGCAACCATTGGTGTACAAGCATGTGTGTACCCATTAGTCTACAGATATGTGTGTAACCATTGGTGTACAATCATGTGTGTAGCCACTGATCTACAGATATATGTGTAACCATTGGTGTACAATCATGTGTGTAGCCACTGATCTACAGATATGTGTGTAACCATTGGTGTACAATCATGTGTGTAGCCACTGATCTACAGATATGTGTGTAACCATTGGTGTACAATCATGTGTGTAGCCATTGATCTACAGATATGTGTGTAACCATTGGTGTACAATCATGTGTGTAGCCACTGATCTACAGATATGTGTGTAACCATTAATGTACAATTATGTGTTTAGCCATTGGTCTACATATATCTGCATAACCATTGGTGTACAATCATGTGTGTAGCCACTGGTCTACAGATATGTGTGTAACCATTGGTGTACAATCATGTGTGTAGCCACTGATCTACAGATATGTGTGTAACCATTGGTGTACAATCATGTGTGTAGCCATTGGTCTACAGATATGTGTGTAACCATTGGTGTACAATCATGTGTGTAGCAACTGGTCTACAGATATGTGTGTAACCATTGGTGTACAATCATGTGTGTAGCCATTGGTCTACAGATATGTGTGTAACCACTGGTGTACAATCATGTGTGTAGCCATTGGGCTACAGATATGTGTGTAACCAGTGGGTTAGAAATATGTGCTTAGCCAGTTGGTTACAGATGTGTAACCATTGGGTTAAGAGATGTGTGTGTAGCTGTTGGTTAATACCAGTAATTATGTGTATAGCCATTGGTTACAGATATGTGTTTAGCAATTGGTTACAGTTATGTGTGTAGAATTTGGGTTACAGTTATATGTGTAGCCATTAGGTTACAGGTGGATGTGTAATATCTCAGTTATGGAACAGTACTGTTTTTGTTGTTTGATTTTAGTGAGGGGGATGTGTGAAGTTTTAAAGGCACTCTTAACACAGTATTGCCTATATCATGGTGAGAAAAATGGAAACTAAGTGCCTTTCCTAAAAACACAATGAAAACCGTCAAACCAGGCTGGCCGTGGCAAGCATCTAATCCACAACCCTTGGACTACATGACTGAAATTATATTAACTGGGCGACAATAGTGTATTGACTGAAAGAATCCAATATGGCAGCTTCCATTAAAATTCATCATATTTGCCATGTGCGGTGGACGCAAGGCCCAATGTATATGAAAAATATAACATTGGTTCAGTCGTTTTGCAAGATAATAACTACGTTATTACTCAGTACAGTCTTATTATTATCTATTACGCATAAAATGCAGTAACAAATAGACTAAATTAACTCGTACAATACATTTTTCGATTAACAATTTTTACCTGAAAATTCAAGTTGACAGTTCACTTCATTCATGGGGAAAGCAACGATGGCAATTAATTGGGAGTGTATCATCGCTGGTTTCACAATGAATCAGGTGCCTGTGTTGGCAGTTACTTTATGAGAATGTTGCATTTTGCACTTACTACTTTCTTTAAATGACACTGGCTTCCACTCCCGCCCTCCCCTCCCCCGACACACGTTCGCATTACTAATACAGTATCCATTCATTTAGGTTCTTTATTAAAAACTTTTTAAATGACCTAACACAACGAGTCACATGAAAGAGTGAAAGTCGGCTGAACATAAAATGCATGCTTGTAAATCGACATGACCGTATTCGACTCTCACCATTAACAAAACCTATTTATACACTTGCCAGATTTCCTGAATGGAAAAGTAGTCAAGTCCAGAAATTGTACTGCTCGAACACAAAAGGTGAACTTGAAACATGACAGGTTATGACACATTCCAACATCGCACTTACCAGGTCCACTCAGGTGGTGCACGAATCCTCCTTTTCAGGGCGAGTGGCACGTTCTCTCGTCTTTTCGAATAATTAGTATAAAACAATGGTGAAAAAATACACGCACTAAACACTAGGGCACACAATAGCAATTGATCATTAGAAAGTTTTACCGAATCAAACTGGTGTGCATGACACCGTGAACATCATATTAGCATTACTCCGAAATCTCAGATGGCACACACACTGTAAACCAGTTTTTGTTATGTCGGTGTTGATTATACAGTGTTCGTCTAAAAATAGATTGTTTGGGCAGCACTAATTGAGAAAGGCTCCTACCATTAAAGAGAGGATCAATTGCCTAGGATTCTTTTTTAAATTACATTTTCTGCCCTCGAATCGCTGATAAAATATTCATTATCTGATTTATAGAAAAAATAAATATTCTAGCGATTGTGTGTGTTAAAAAAAATAGCTATCTTGCTTTAAGGAAAACAAAATTTCCCGTGTAGAAACAAAACTGTCTTCTCAATGCGCCCCCGTCTATATTATATGGTCGACCCCTTAGTCAGAGCTCAATAGGGATAAAGAGTTAATCACAACCGTGTTGTAACGGTATCCAGATATCATTATAGTTTAATTTACTAATCCTTGCAACGCTAAATTTTGTTTACGTTACGGTAATTTATGTCTTTATAACCATAAAATATACCAAAGAATCAAATTATCGTTGCATGCATGTTTATGCAGCTGTTATTGTTGCCATTAAAACAATAACATTTACAAATGCAATGGTAGTTTTTACCACTACTCTTTTTAACTATCCAGTGTAGTTCACCAATCAGAAGCATTGAATTGTCCTATTGATCTGCCTAGATATAAAAAGGTTAACATATTGGAACCATTCTAGTGAAGATGGTGTATTTAATTAATAGTCCCCACATAATAAGTAACGTTGCTAATGTCATGTTAAATGTCAGGTAAAACATAAGTAAAAGCCCTTCTTGTATGTATCGTTACGACATTAAGAAACTTCATATAGTTAAAGAATTATTTCAATTTTAAAAATGGAAAAACTGACGTCAATCGGTATTCATTAGCAACAGACGCTATCGCAAGAAGGATTAAACTTTTCTCAAAATGGCAACCTCGTTACACCTGATATTTACTCCACTATAAAATGTAAATATCTTGTTTTTTTATGGCAGTAGAAATAGTATGTTCTGTATTGGTCTCTGTTACAAAACTGGCATCGATTACAATCTGCTGAATACAGGATTGCAGAAAATGGTAAATATACAAGGGAGGCAACTTTTGTTAGCAGGCATATTATTCTTTTCTTTGTTTTTGATTGTGATTAGGTCTTGTTTTATTCTTTGAGAATACGGCACGCTATGTTATTACCATTTCAACGACAAACATACCATTCCAAAAAATAAAATATTCCGTTTCAACAACAAATATGAGCATCATGCCGGGATTTGAATATAGTGATACATTACAATTAAAATATGTCAGGAAGCACCATTCTGAAGATGGTTTGGTCATCACACTGCTTTGCTTCACTCTCTACTGGTGATTGTGAATGGTTCATACGATTTAACGTTGTGCATGAAACGAGTGAGCATGCCATCAATGAATTGCCAAACCATCTGGATGAATTTCTCTGGACAAACAAATTTTGCTATTATCTTCCAAATGTCTCCACGGCTTACGGCATCCACGACATTTGTCAGGATGATGAAGGTCGTTTACAGGTTTGAGTTCTTTGTCTGGCATTTTTCATAGGGATGTCGAACTGCAAACACGGTGTCTTCTGTGGTCCCTCATCCTTTCCGGAATCCACGATTACTCTCGGGCAGTAACCCTTGATCAATGTGATGTACGTGGCGATTCAGCAGAATTATGGCTATTATTTTTCCGGCTATTGACATCAAGGAGATACTTCGATAGTTCTTGCAGGATTATATGTTACCTTTGCTCTTGTACAAGTGGACGATCGATGCATCCTTGTTCTCCTGTGGCATCGTTCACGGAGTCCACATTGACTGGAAGTGTTCTGTCAACTTCCGTGCCATATGCAAGTAGATTTTTCCTGGTACGGGATCTGCTCCAGATGCTTTGCCATGTGATAGTAGATAAATAGACTTAACAGTTTCGGTCAGTATTGTGGCATGTTGTTTCACCTTGGGGCAGACGGTCCTTTGCCTGCACACTGACTTATGAATGTTAATGGGGGAAGTTGTTATAGTAAATTTTCTAGTTAGTGAGCTGTGTGACTCCGTCATCACTCATTGTTAAAAATGTTTTTAATGACTGTATCCTGATGATTATCTTCAAAGCGCCATATAAGTTTCTAAGGTCATTCCTGTCTGCGTAGAACTGAATCCCACATGCCTTCTTGTTCAGCCATAAGTCTTGCAACTCTCTCAGTTCGCATTAGTTAGTCCTCTCAATGTTGTTGAAGGATGACTTCTTGGATGATTAACTGCCTTTTTCAAAACAGACTGTATGTAGCCGATGATTCTCATTTTTTTTAAAAATCTCTGTATAGCAGCATCGTTCCCCTCAAGCTAATCCTGAACTTGCATGTTTGTGTGAACAAGAATGATGGATGCAGCTAAGTACAGAGAGTCTCTGAAGGATGCCAAGTTTTTCTCTTCATTCTCAAAGGTTAAATCGATTGTATCAAGCTGGTCGCACTGTTCTTCGATAAACACGTGCTTGACACTCTATTGTTTCAATCTGGAGACATTAATCTACCAGGTCACCTTGACTTTCTTTAGTCTGCATAGCTGGATCCGGATACTCAGTCTGGATACTATGGGCTGGTGGTCAGTCGAGCATTCTGTATTTCTCTTCTGCGTGGGTGTATCCAAAGCGTATAATGGTGGTTTTACAGGTCGTGTTCTGTATATTTTCTCAGTAGGAGGAGTCCGTTGTTGCTGTTGCAATTGCCAAAAACATGTTTGCCAAATGACTATTTTTTTTGGTCTTGTAAATATGACTGTTAATTTGTATGAAGAAAATACAAAACAAAATAAAATGCTGCGTTGTACATGTTACCGTGAAAGGTATAAATACCCCCAAAAAATTGTTGGGCAAAATTCTTTAATGAGTGTTCAGCTCAGAAAAAAAAAGGTTATTGAGAATGTTTTACTGACCCTTACCAATAACAACGGAAACGATCAAATATAGCAAATGTATCAATGATGTTCGTATATAATCTAACTTAAGAGTTGAACGTATTGGATACAGTGTAGATAGAATCCAGACCGTGAGTACAATACATTGATTTCAACGGACGTTCCATTTTCGAATTAGAAAAATTAACGTGGTTAAACGAAAAATCTTGTAAATTATGGAAGCCGGCATTAAAGTATGTGCAGGCATTACAAAGATGAATTCATAAAGTTATGTATATGAAATCTATGTTTGTTCCTGCGTTTAGACAATTGCTGAAGGGTTTGACTAACATATTTCTTTCTCCATTTTATCAAATAAATAATAACATTGGAAGTTACACAGTTTGTATCATGACGCACCTTACACATTTCTCTGGTATTACTTCTACAGAGATAAATAGTTTAATTAAAATAAAAAAATAATGCGAACATCTGAGTATATTATATTTGGTTGATGAACAATAGCTTTAAAACATTTCGCAACCTTAACTCGTTTAGTGTTGAAAACCAATATATACGAAAACTAACAAGCCCGTCAAGATGTGCTTCCCCCCACCCACCCCCCACCCCGACAAAATTGAAAACGACATCCCTGTATTTAATGGACATTGTGATGGTTAATATACAACGTAGGTAACAGTTACCTATCCCTTCAGTAAATATTTGTTCTCTCTTTTACTACAACGTCTATCATAACTTTCATGTATGACATAAATATTTTTCGAATGTGTTACCATGTGTACTATTGTACTATACAAAATAGCACCATCAATTCATATATCATGCAATAAATATTGTATGCAACAAACTAAATCCTTTATTCTGCAAACATTTTATTTCTCAGTTACAACTTTGTTATATGCCTTTACTATTGTCGTTACTAGACTTGTTCATTTTTCTTTTCGGGGGGAGGGGGAGATGTGTCGTTAGTCCAGTTCCTGGTTTTGCCATCACTTGCAGTGCCAGCCAAACCAAAAGTGACCTGGGTGATCCAGACTGTGAACACTATCGGTGCATATATATATATATATATATATATATATATATATATATATATATATATATATATATATATATATATACACGCGCACGCACGCACACACACACACACACACACACACACACACAGGGAGGGAGGGTCAGGTCATCCTGTTTATGGCGTTGTTTAAATTTTTGATATTTTAATGTCTAATTCGATTGTTACTTGAATTATGCCCGTTGACTTGTCCATGTGCCCCCATGATTTGGTGTACATATTATAGTGTGTGTGACCATGGATAAATCAACTCGTAGAATTAAAACGATAACTGGATACTATTTCAACGATATTTGGATGTTAAAAATTGCTTTGACCCCTGTAGTTCACCACTCTTTCTGAGCTCAAAAGATTAATTACATATCTAGTTTTAGAATGAGATATTTAGTGTAACTGCAGGTCATAGTCCACTGGATGTTATTTAGCGTGCTTACAGCATAGATTTACGCCTAACTCATTCATAATGTTAGTCACGCGCGCTGTATAGCATATTAGTGTGGTGATGAGTATAAGAGAAGGAAACACACAACAGTAGACCTCAAACATATATAAAACCCTTCACAAAATATTTGGACAGGAGGGGGGGATACCCCTCGAATGGAAATAGTTTAATAAAACTATAAACCTGCAAGGAGGCCACACACAAAAATGATACAAACTTAGCATTAATATATACTTAAGTATATATTGAGCCTGATTATCACAATCCTAGCATTTTTAAATTCACACGTAAGCTAAGTCTATAATGTGATTTACATTTACTTTTGAGTTAGGCTTGGAAATGGGTTGACAAGTTGGTGACTGCCTGTCACAGTTAGACTAGCATTGGAGACCAAATGGGTAAATTAGGCTGCAAATGAGCAGTCAACATGGCTTACGTATTTACATCATGTGTCTGCTACAGAGGTAAATATCTATAAATCTAGATGTTTGAGTTGTGATGAAAAGTATGTTAATATGTTACAGTACTAGTGAACTTTATTTATGCATAAGGCACATACTGATTCTTTTAGCTGTCTTGTCACAGGCAAATATTGAAAATAACACTTTCCTATCGAAAATTAATGTAAAAAGACGGGTCGGTGGCATTGTTGGTTCAGAATAAAGGCCACCAGTTGCATAAGGAATTAACTTTAATACCTCAGTCAGAATCTACAAGCATCCTTTCAACAAAAATTATTAGCTAGTTTTTATTTGCATCTTTAATGTAATATTATTATTATTTTTCTGTAATAGGTCATCGTCGGATAAAAATAGCCGGGAAAAAAAACTGTCCAGTAAGACCTTAGACCGTTTGAACCCAATCTCTCACAAGGGCCCGGTGCGTTAGTAGGTTTTTCAAATTATATCGATAGAGAGAATGTAATTTTAAAGGAATGTAAGACAATTTTAAGTTCAGTATCAATTAAAACATGTTAATGAGTTTATTTCCGAATGCACTACTCGCAGGGAGGACTCGCTCTTAAACCCGGGGAGTAGGGGAGCGCCAACATGATCAAACTCGGACCCTTCATTTGCTAAGGCAGTTCCTGAACATAATATACATGTCAACTAATGCAAATGCAAGTGGTCTCTCACAAAAGAGAGACCACTTTTAATCTTTCTTTGATTCTGGCAATTTTTTTTGTTAACACCAATGTGTGAAACTTAAATGAGACTTCTTAAATACGTGGGAGAGAGATTAATATGTGGCTGCACACACAGAACTCGAGAGTGACACGATGTCCTTGGTGAAATTCGTGCAGAAAATACAGGTATACAATAAACTGAATGCAACTACCTACCTACCTACATACTACAAACACGACATTCGTACAGAAAACAACTAAAAAGCAGAGGTTTTATTTTTCTTTTTAAACAAACGACATGGCACCCTTAATAAATTCTAAATTCGAAAATACAAGCCAAATTTATCTAGGGAAAATCCATTTCAAGTAATTTACCACGTTCTAAATTTTTCCTTTTCCTATTTAATAAAAACTCAAACATTAGACCTATATAATTCCAGTTCATACAAAACACAAAGAGGCATACAAATAACATCATATATACTAAATATACATTGGAGGACACGGAGGGGCTCCTCAAATGCTAATATATTAAACAGCTTAAAACTTGAGACGGACCCCCCATCTAAATTAAACAAAACGCTTTGTCCGTATTGCTCAACAACACAGTTTTGCAAGAAAATTACGTATGCATTTCCTTATAGTGATAATTATTTTAATTTGGGCTTGACTTAGCTGGTTGCAAAGTAGAACCGACCACTATTAGCGAACAGAACGCAGAGCACAGGCACTTGATTCTGAGTAAATTCATGTATACACTCACCATATAACATAATATTGGTGAGTGTATACATGAATTTACTCAGAATCAAGTGCCTGTGACGCAGAGGTACAATTTATCAAATCACGATTTCTATTTTATTGTCCAGTATATGTTAACTAACTTTGGGGAAAATAGTAAACGTCTTAATCAACATGATGTTTAATATTGTTACCTATGAAATGCATTGGTCATAACAATCCTAAACTTTGAAATTCGTGGGTGGGTGGGTGGGTTCCTAATTCTTAGACGGAAAATTCATAATTTCTATAAATTTAAAAGGTCTCTTTTGGACAAATTCTGATCAGTATTTATTTTTTTTATTTATGTAAAAAAGATAAAGAAATATACGTTTTACTATTTTCAGAAATATTGACATCAGTTAGACAAGTTTAAACAGCACTTTACGCCAGGATGCTCTCTGTTAGGGTGCGTCACAGTATATTTAGTCGTTTTAGAGAAGACATCGTGTAAATATTTGCCATATTGTATGGCGGATTGGTAACATCGTGTAAATATTTGCCATATTGTATGGCGGATTGGTAACATCGTCTAAATATTTGCCATATTATATGGCGGATTGGTAACATACAGTTTGAAAGGTGTTCATGTCAGTATACCTTCTGCCAATCCTGGTGACATTCGAGTCAACGGTTTTGGAGAAGTCGTTCTCAAGATTTTTTTTTTTTCAAAGCGTTAGCTTGGTAGGTTTGTTGTTTTGTTTTGTTTCGAGACTTTTGAACATATTTTTAGTAACCGTGGTCAATATTTAACGGCTAGAAATCTTTGTGCCACGATGTTTTGTGCAAAATTTTGTCAAATTTCGTTCAGCGTCTGTTGTATAGGGTGGGGTGGGGGGTACGATAGAAAAAGTCGTTCATATGATCTTTAATAGTTTTTGGTAACGGCGGCCACATTTGATTGATGATTGGTACATATTTTAAAGCTCTTTATGTAGGACCTTTTGTGCCAAATTTCGTCAAAATTATTCTCTTTTTTAAAAAAATAGAAGTTTAAAATATCATTTGTTTGACGTAACCATGACGGAAGCATATGTCATAACTTACTTCGCCTTAATTGCATGGGAACTAAAAAAAAAAAAAGGTGTTCAACCAAGAATTGCAGGTGAAGTACGCGGATGGAGTATTTACGGTGTGAGATATCAATATAAGAAATGGTACAATGGAGGATGGTAAAGTAAGACGGACTGATACCATACAGACAAAAATAAATTAATATTACGACTGGCACAGTGGGGACTTGTAGAACTGTAACAACAGATTGGTACTGTGGGGAATTGGAACATGACGGGTATAACAATGATGAGCCAGAATCCGGAACCGTGAAATTGAACATGACTGGTGTGAAATTAATGTGTCACAATCGGAACCAAAATAAATGGAATATTACTGACAAAATACACACAACAAATGACGAACGTACTATGGCTGGAAAAGAAACATGTACTAACAGACCAATATTGTTAGACTCAAATTCGTTATTGACAATGACATATTGGTAAAGGAATACAAAAGGGAAGGGGTGAGAGCGGTAGGTGAGGATAGGATAGCTATAACTAATATCCAGCTTACCGTATTACCTGTATGGTATTATTAATGAAATCATTATGGATATTCAAGATTATTTCATTTTAAATGCTGGGATGTCAAAAAATGCTTCATCACTGATACTGCTTACCATGTGTATATTTTTCTTTTCCATTCTTGAATACATTCCATCTCTCCTGCCCCTCCCTCAGCACACCGTTGCTTCGATGGCCGTGTATATTTTCTATAAATGTTTACTCTCTGGTTTAGAATAAGTATGATCATAAAATCTTTTTCTCGACCTTGGATTTCCAGACTGTTGTAATGCGTATCGATCTATTCATCCAATGGCTTCAACTCTACGGGGCTCGGGAGGTCAATAAGCAGAAAGTTTGTTTTTGTTTGTTTGATTAGAATTTTTAACGTAGCTTTAACAATTTTTCAGTCATATCGCTAGGATGTCTGCAGTGAGGCAGTTTATAGTGATGTCAAGCACTGGGGCATCATGCCGCACACATGATGTCCAACCCAGTCACATTATCCTGACACCAGCCCAACCAGTCCTAACATTAACCTCTTAATGCTGAGCGTAAAGCGAGGCAGCTGTTAGAACCATGTTTGTAAGTCTTTTGGTATGACTCGGCTGGGGATCGAACCCACGACCTTCCGCTTCCTCGGCGGACGCTCTAACCACAAGGCCACCGGAGCGGTTTATAAGCGTAAAGAAGTTCGTATGTTGGATTTCATTGTGTCATATTCTTTCCAAGCTTAACCATGTGCATGTCATGCCGTAAGTTCTCATGAATAGTCCAGAAATGAATCATCTTATCTTTCTGAAATACGGTATATCAAACTCAGTCAAAATGAATTAGTAAGTTCAAACATCATTTGAAATTTTGTTACAGAGGCAGCTTGATCCAGTGTGACGGAATAAGTGTGCTCTTCCTAAGAATGAATCTTTTTTTGTCCTATGTTTTTTTTATCAATAAGTTAGAACTGATGTTACTGTTCTTTATTCTAAGTTATGTACTATGCAGAAACAGTTTTTTTTTTATTTTCATGTGCAAAAAAAGTATGAATCTGACAATGATTATTTTTAACCGCCTTATGACTCATTGCGTCAGCAGCATCTCGCTCGATGTACCTCGATATTCACTTGTCCGTTTTGTCGATTTACCTCAATATGCACTTGTCCGTTTTTTCGATGTACCTCTATATGCACTTTAACGTTTTGTCGATTTACCTTGATATTCACTTGTCCGTTTTGTTCAGTTCTAATTTATCACATGTGTCAATGTACAAGAAAGATTAAGAATAAATATGAACACCACGGACAATGAGAGGATAACTTAATAGCGTCTTAATTTTGTGTTCAATGGCATTATTATTATGTGCAGTTTAATAAGTTTACTTGGTTACCGCCATCCAGAGGCGTAGCTATGGGGGGAGGGGGGGGCAGGGGGTACATATGTCCCCGGGCGCCATACCAGTAGGGGCGCCAAAATGGGCTTTGAAATAGGTTGTAACGGGTAATGGTGATTTTATTGATGAAAATAATGGGTTTCAGAGTTGAGGTGGTGGTGGTGGTGGGGGGGGGGGATGAATATTGTCCCCGGGCGCCAAACACTCTAGCTACGCCTCTGCCGACATTGGTATCCTAAGACGGAAAAAAAACATCGTTGGCTAGCTGAGGCCATGTGATCTGAACAGTAGCTAATACACATGGGGAAAGACAGCACAGTGATAGGAAGCAACGACTCCGCGATCTGATCAGTATTCGTAATTCAAACAAGGTTTGTATTTGCTTTACGGTTTTCGACTTTATCCGTGGGTTTCTTTTCAAGTCCATTTTATTTTAATTTTATTTTGGCAGCTATCATGCATTTCCATTTATCTCCATTTATTTGACGGGTTAATTTTTTAATAGTTTGAAATTGAACTTCAGCTGTTCAGGCTAGTAATATATCTTGTTTACTTTCAGATAGATAATGCTCTCAGTGCATTAGTTTCTCCGTAGTTGAGAAATTTGAATGCAGTTTATTTTCAAACCTGTCTTATTTTAAGTGTCCATTTTATTTATTCCCCCCCCCCCCCCAAAACGTTTACAGATTTGAATAAGCTCAATTTACTCTTTTCTTGTCTCGTCCCGTTCACCTCAGATACGAACGCATTAATGTATATACCATTCTCTCTCTCTCTCTCTCTCTCTCTCTCTCTCTCTCTCTCTCTCTCTCTCTCTCTCTCTCTCTCTCAGCACATATACACAAACACGCAGTTTTATCTACATTCCAAACATCTTTGTTTCTCTGTTCTCATGAGAACAGCCCCACCCCCGCATCCAGCTCCCTTCAAAGGCAATCTGACTTATTTTCCTGCATACTAGGTAATGAAACCTACATCCAGTCACGTGATTAAAAAACAACCCACTATCAATGACATGTATACTACTTTCCTGTTAGATAGGTATTGTCCTGAAATGGATTATCAAATTAAATTTATTGAAAATGTACCCAGCTTTAAGTCAGCCAGTTTGTTTTTATTTCCATAGCAAATGAAGAAAAATTATTATAAGGTAACCATTTTTTTTCAATATTCTTTAATTCTTCTCGGTCAAACACAGTTTTTATAAACGAATGACTTTTTTCATTTTTTGTTACGAAAGGCAATACAAATGTTAAATCCAAGAGATAATAGAGATGCACGTTTTCTGCTCAAGCATTGGAACCAGCTTGGTTATCTTCGGTTTCCTCCCCCTCGGTTGTTCCGTACGTGCGTGACATGTTAGCATCATCGTCCGACACTTCATACCTGTAACACACACAAAGCTACGTCTATTCAGATTTCTTGATAGTCTCTTTCATCTAATACACGACAATATCTGGTATTTAACATACATTCTTGGCTTCCATTCTTAAATGCTGTTGGTGTAAAATAAATTTTCCAAATGACAAAGTTTGTGTACAAGTTATAAGAACTATTATTGTCGAAAAATCTTGCTATCTCTTATCGTCACGAGCTTCTAATCGAACTCTCTAGAAAATCTTGAAAATATCCAATTGTCTATCAAGTGGTATCGAAATATACACAGAAATACAGTCTCGAATTTGGTTACAACCCGTACCAATCACCTGTCAGTAAGCCTCATCCAGCTTTACCAACCACCTGTCAGTAAGCCTCATCCAGCTTTACCAACCACCTGTCAGTAAGCCTCATCCAGCTTTACCAACCACCTGTTAGTAAACCTCATCCAGGTTTAGCAATCAAATGTCTCACCAAGCTCTACCAGAAACATTCTTCATAAAATGGAATTCATCCAAGATCTGATAAAAGTTCATACATCAGTTTGATACGAAAAAGACAATATAAGATATATTTTATATCTGTCCCACTCAGTTTTCACTTTTCCATTTTGCAAACATGTTTTATCTATAGTTAATTTAACAAAACATATTCTAAGCGAGGCAAATGTGAGTATTTTTCATAATGTTATTACTTTCTTCTCATATGCTGATGACTCCAAAAACAGATGCATAAACACTATATGTCTGAATTAATTATTTTCAAAACTTAAAGCTTCCATACCAGTAACAGTCTCAGCTAATGAGATTTAGTATCACCATATCAACACGATTAACATTCGCAGACGTTACTCATTACCTAACTTAACGAAAGTTCATCTACGATATGAAAGCTCATATCCGATGTTTGATCCCAGTTTGATTATAAATACAACGTACAGAATGGCTATAGGCTCATGCATTTAACATAAGTCCAAAACACCGTGATGTCTGAGTATAATCAGAAAGATCCGAAATCGTGTTGACATAAGCAATAAAGAATCAGTCTGACCCAAATCTTATTAGTAATAAAGATTTTACAAAGGTAACAAGCTCAGTCAATTATATCAGCAATAATCTTATTGTTAAACTGAGTGTGTCGCCACTACGATAATCATAACAGCCTTCAGGGTGATCACGAACTCAGCTGATCATATGCGAAATCGAATCTTAATAACATGCAGATGTTAATCATCATCACTCTCGTCCATATACAAAATCAGCATACGCACCAAATTCGATCATCAGAAATGCAGACTCCTGAAAGGAATCAAGTTCGGCCAAACAGGCGCCAGAACGCCTCATCAATATGCAATAATTCGCTAGAAGTCAAACTCTTACCAAGTGTTAAGGATAAAAGCTTCAATTTAAAAGTTTAATTAAAGTCTGACCGACAATACGGCCTCTTGAATTTTAACAAGCTCGGTCACTGACATTCTATAACGCCCCAGTAATATTCGTAGATGCTACTGATAACTTGACCATTCTGAAACCTTGGCGATATAATTTTACTCAGACCTTCATGATATTATTGCACGTAAGCAGGCTTGAGTAAAATTTGATCAGAAATATAGCCTCTACTCTGGCAGAAAGATCTGCCACTTAGATGCAAGATCACCATATCTCAAACATGCTCTCCGTCACTCTATTAAGTGTAGCATTATCTTATGTTTCAGGTAGATTGATCCAAGCACGAGACAAATATGATCGTCTAATGTAAATCTATTCAGTTAAACATATTATGGGCTGGTAACTGGATAAACCAGTGAAACATGACCAAAAGCACTTTTCGAAAGACAGATGTCAGCCCGCACTAAGAGTGCGCATACAAAATCGAGTTCGTCTTCCTCGAGTCTGTGGTGATTTTCCTAATGATACACGCATAAGAGACTTCTTAAATGCGCATTGTGGCACTAGAAGTAATGATTTTAAAACTGATACAAAAGTTGAAGAAGATAACAAACCTGGTATATGTGAGCCGAAAGCGCTGATACAAAATAACAATGACGAGATACACAATCACCCCAATGATCCCAGCTTTATATTCCTTTCTAAAATTGCACGCATAAAAGACAACAAACAGAAAAACTGTCGCCAACAGTAATAGAAACATCAGAAACAAGATGGTGCTAACGTCAAGAACAACAAAAGCCAATTGGTCAGATAACTTGTCAGGCTAAGCATTAACATGTAAGAAAACAATGATACGACAGCGGATGTAACGACATTCAAGGGATTAGACGAGCGGCACAGGCTGAATTACTCTAAACCAATAAAAACCTTGGTTATCCGATCAGAAATGTTTTTATAGTAAACATGCCACAATGTCACTCATACGTAAAATCAAACAAAATCTTGATGATATAAGCTTATAGAGAAACGTTCAAAAATACAGATTATACACTAATAGTCTCGGTCAGATGTGGTTCAAATAGAATATACCTTAAATGTTTCATATATATATATATATATATATATATATATATATATATATATATATATATATATATATATATATATAATAATAATAATAATAATAATAATAATAATAATAAAACAGATTCTTGAGTGTGCAATATACTTTGTCCTGAATTTAATTTTCATAATATCTCATTATCTAATTTGTTCGATATTTTGACGATGGAAGCTTATATACAAAATTTGATCGAACTCCTGTCAAAATCGGCTCAGAAATATGTCCTAGTTTAGTTGGAATCTGGGCCAATCGGATGTCGGATCGTCTAATTAAAATACGTAAATGTGGCTCATAATCGAACTTTTACCAGATCCTGATGACATAAGATGCATCCAGGTTTGATCAAAATCGTTTAAAACTGGAGTTTAGGAGAGTAATCTTCAACGGACGGACGAACGCATGAATCGCTTAGCTCATCACAAGGATGCTGTCAAGACGAACTATATAGAAATATCCCAAATTACTTTTATCAATGTTTCAAAAGAAAATAAAGGTCAATGACCGAACTTATTAATATCATAAAGATTGATTACCATGCCTTTGTTGGTTCATCATCATTTTCGTCCATATACTGTAAAAGACAAATATACAACTGTGTGATTCATATACTGTGCAAGGTTTATATAACTTATGCAAATATAATATGGATTATGAAAATAAAACGTATATATTTTTCTTCATGGCTATACAGACAGTGTCGATGAAATGTGTGTTCTATACGAACCTTTGCTATAATGGAAAAGCACGAAGACATTTGTGTCGCCTTCGAGAATTTTACGGTCTCGTTCAGTAACACATTTCGATTGTCACTTATTTTCGGTTTAAAATTAACACTCATATATCCCTGATTTCTCCATCGCTTTCAAACATAAGTATAATTATGATGAGTTAAAACAACTTTATTACTATATTAAAAAAAGAGTTTTCCAAAAATGTTTAGAAACAATGGTACAGCAATGAGTGTACGACACCTAAGGGTACGATAGTGTTTGTTTGTTTGTTTGTTTGTTTGATTAGGATTTTTAACGTAGCTTTTAACAATTTTTCAGTCATATCGCTACGATGTCTGCTGTGAGGCAGTTTATAGTGATGTCTAGCACTGAGGCATCATGCCGCAGACATGTAGCATGATGTCCCACCCAGTCACATTATCCTGACACCAGGCCGACCAGTCCTAACACTAACCTCTTAATGCTGAGCGTCAAGCGAGGCAGCTGTTAGTACCATTTTTGTAAGTCTTTGGTATGACTCGGCCGGGGATCGAACCCACGACCTCCCGCTTCCGCGGCGAACGCTCTAACCACTAGGCCACCGGAGCGGTTAGGTACGATAGTGTATGGATGACACCATAAATATCAACAGATATTGTACGTTCAGTTTCTGACAGTATATGTGATTCATGTGGACAACTAATTAATTTTAAAAACATCAAGTAAAACTTCTTAAAGCCTACTTTTTGGAATTCGTTTTATGGAGTCGTATTACCAGTGGCGTAGCGAGGATATTTGGCGCCCAGGGCAAAACACCCAAATTTGCGCCCCCCGTCCCTGTTGCGCAGTTATGTACCTTTTACCCGATTTGGGCGCCCATTAGGCGACCCCTAGTGACCGGCGCCCGGGGCGTATGCACCACCTGCCCCCCCCCCCCCCCTTGCTACGCCACTGCGTATTACCAAAATGTTCATAGTTAGCACTTGCAAAGTGATATCGCCAATGAAGCCACGGCAGTGGTATTGGCACTTTGGCGATATCATTTTTATCCCATGATAAAAAATATTTTTTATCGCATCATGAAAAATATTTTTTAAAAAATGAGAAGCATAATTAAAAAAAAAAACCACCAAAGAAAAACCAATAAAAAATGTAAAAGATTTTGATATAATCGCACAAACAGAGATGATCACGTTTGTGTCCAGTTGCTTTTACGTTCCAAAAAATCTTCCCGATCGTTTTAGAAATATGTGATTCAGAGTTTCTGTAACATGCTTTTCATAAACGCTTGTGGTCAACATTTTAAACGAAATCTTATCAGACGCGTTAACGAAGTGAAAAAAAAATATAGTTTAAGAGCAATGTATTTCATATATTTAAAAAATCACTTTCACAAACGTGGTCGCAATCACCTTGCGTTTTCTACAGTCTTACACTGAAACTAATGCATCCTTATCGGGGTCTGGTATGTAAAATGCAAAGAGAATATTTTGGGATGGAAATTTTAGAACTATGTATCAGTGATCTCTTGAAAGAAGAAACAGGTGTGTAAAACCACCCATTAGTTCCACATTTTAACTGGTGATTCAAACAAAGATACAATGATACATTTTATATTTACTAAAGCTTTGCTGGCAGTGTGTAATCATTCCCTCGCCGCAAATCGTATTGTGCTGAATTCTGAGTGGATTTAATGAGACGTTCCATAAAGTATGAGAGTCATTCATCCTTCATAATTTTGTAGAAAGTGCATAGTTTTTTTATTTGTTTGTTTGGGTCGAACAATGAAGTGGTCCCCAGACGGTTTCTTTATTCCGTAACGAGAATCTCCAATAGCAAATGTAACTATCTTCGCTGTATATGTTTGAAGTATGTTCGAGTTGATTAGATTGAATACAATTAAATCCTCCTCATGGCTCTTACATCTTTCAAGGGGATCTTATCTTCTGAATTAGTTTTTAAAAAAATATAGTCTTACTGAATAGACAGATCGTATATATTGGTAAAAATATGTTTTTAAAAAAGTGTTAGTAAATGGGCTTTAAAAGAAGATTAGAACAATTCCCAACGAAACATCCCAAAATCCATGAATATAGCCACCAGAATGCATAAAAATTACCCAGTCTGTGTCCCGAATAGCATATATATCAACTGAAAATGAAACAGAGGTGAGAATAAAAGTAGCCTGTGCATGAAACTAGAATGATTAGCATTGTTTTCATTTTTTTTGTCTGAGAGAATATGCTGAACTTACATGACAGGTGCTCTAATCTTAAATTCAAACACTTCAGCTACAGAAGCACCAGCCAATTCGGTAGTGCAATGGATTCCTTTATCTCAAGGAGATTAACCAAGTGTAAGTTGGAACAACCGAAATTGTAAAGAAAAACAAAACTTCATTAATATTGGCATTGTTTTGGGATAATACTGCTTTCGACTAATGATCTATGGTACTGAAATACTATATTATTAGTTCAACATATAATACATACAAATTTCGATACAAAACATGAAACATACAGAAAACAACATACAAACAGTATAAAAGGCATGTATAACATTGGGCAAAACACATACATAGTAATGAATGCAAAAACGTATGCAAACGATGCACATCTTAGCAAATTAAAACAAGACAAGATGATTAAACCTAGACTAATTTGTAAACGTTGTAAGGGGCTTACTTTCAGTAGGGTCCAATTACGCAATACAATTGTATTTTTAAAAAATTGTGATTGATACTTACTGAACTGTAGTTATCATGCCAGCTGATACTGGAGACGTCAGATGGTTTGCAGGTCTCCGAAATATTTTTGCTAGGTATTAACGGTGACCTAACTACATCAGCAACATTACAAGCGTTGAATTTTAGCTTTCGATTTGGTTTAAATGATGATAGCTTAGAGTATCCAACCGATTCTTTGTCTCTCTGAGTGCAAGCCTCACTGACATTGACGACAGTCCGTTTCCTCCAGGAATTAGGACCCCCGTAATGTTTACCAGTTGCCGTTGTTATTGTTTCAACAAAATCTTTTGACGGATTCTTCGTATTATGCATGGAGACGAGATGGTTGCGTAGTCTTTCTTTTCTAAGTTGTTCGTTGGGAGCATCTTCGTTTTCAAGGTTGAGTCTAATGCCTGAATGACGAATATCCTCTTCCACATGCACACAGTCTCTGGGGTGGATTTCTTGAAGGTCCCACCAATAGGAATGAGATTCACTAGTAACATCATTACTTATAAACGATTCTGCACATGTATTAGAACCGTCACGTGATGTCATTTGCGATGTCTCTTCTGGGGACGTTTCGGGTGTTACTGAAGTCAACGTTTGTGTGTAGACAGATGTGTTACCATCAGGACTGCCTTGTGAAACATAGCTGCATGTTAACATTTCATAATCATTTGACTTCACAGAAGAGTCCATACAATCATCATGTATTAAGGGCTGGTTTTCCATGGTCAAGTTACTTGCCCGGGGCAGATGAACTGTTGCAGAATGGTTTTTTGAAACATTACTTTGACAAGGTAAATTAGATTTGTTGGCAGTATAATTTGATTCTGCACTTAGAGTAACATCAGCTGTGCTGCATGTCTTAATCACAGATATTTTATCTCTTGAAACAGTACTGTCTCCTTTTGTGCGTTGTTTCCAGAGCTTTTCAACAGACTGAAAGATACTCGAAAGGTCAGACGTAGATTCTTCGTGAATCCTTTGCAAGAAAATGCTGAAGGAAAAAGTGGCGAAATATATATTAAGTTAAACTTATGCAGTGTGTGATACTATTTAGAACGTGCTATTTTAGTACCACTATGAGGAACGTGTTAATAAATAAACATATCATTTATTCTCTTTGCAAAGTCTGTGTCATTTTGTTGCCTCTTCCTTTCTATATGAATGTGCATACTAATCCGCAAGACTTATGTAAGAAACGAAAGATACGTTTCTTTATGATAATGATACAATAGAATTTATAAAATGAATACCAGGATAAAGAAAACGTTTCTATTTTTGTAGAAGAGACAACCAATAAAAATAAACTCGAACTGTTTCCATAATTCAGACCGCTCATGTGGCCTAGTGGTTAGAGCGTCCGCCGCGGAAGCTGGAGGCCGTGGGTTCGATTCCTGGCCGAGTCGTACCAAAGACTTACATAAATGGTACTAACAGCTGCCTCGCTTGGCGCTCAGCATTAAGAGGTTAGCGTTAGGACTGGACGGCCGGGTGTCAGGATAATGTGACTGGGCGGGACATCATGCTACATGTCTGCGGCATGATGCCCCATTGCTAGACATCACTACAAACTACCTCATTGCAGACATCGTAGCGAAATGACTGAAAAATTGTTAACGCTACGTTAAAAATCATAATCTCTCTCTCTCTCTCTCTCTCTCTCTCTCTCTCTCTCTCTCTCTCTCACACACACACATTTCCAAAACTCAGTTCTTCACTCGAGTATCATGATAACACAATCTGGAGAGAAATATATACCTGGGAAGGTACAATTTGACACAACCCGCCCTTTGCTAAAGAAACAACAAGCTGTAATTTTCAATTGTATGCCAGTCAGAATGATCATACGTTTCTTGCTCTCTGATTTGTAAGACTGAATGGGTGTAACAAAAATGTTCAAATAAACAACAAGGAGATAATTACATATTAACCCATTTTAACCATTTTGCATTAGGTCATATTTGCACCTTATTTAGACGGAGATAGAAGGACATGAAAAAGAAAAACCACCTTGACTGACTGGTATGTATGACTTATCAGTAAATTTTTCATTAAAGTCTCACAAAAAAGGGTATTACAATAAATGCGTAACGTGCAAGCTGTGGCGGAACAGCTCATGTCCACTATGCACAATGTATGCCCAGTTCTATGCTTATTTACTGGACTAACCGGCTTAATTATTATAATGAAAGATCCAACCTTGCAGGGAGAAAAAAAATCGACAATGCCATCTGATATCTGCAACAGATGAGCTAAATTGTCTTATGCCAACATTGTGAAGAGAACATCTTATATGTTTATATATATCTAATACATTAAATAAAGAAAAATGCTCAATACCACCAACTTAATAGTAGTAAATTGTCATTATTAGAATCTTCGTTTCTATGACATAATTCTATGTATTTAAACCAGCGCCTAAATCAATCAAGCCTTTTTATGAGTACAGATACACTTACAAGAAAAGCCAATTTATTAGCTATTTTATTGATATATTTTGACCTGATATTCTTTTCTAAAGCAATCAATTATCTTGTAGATTACCAGCATGCATGTATATTTTCTACGTTCTTACATTGTGTTTTAGTCTGGTTCCAAATGTACGTTTCTTTTTGCATGAAAGAAAAGAAATATTGAATTGGTATATAAAACTTCTATTACCTGAACAATATTGATATTTCGCTACTAGATAGCTTCTCGTGTGCCTCCTCTGTGGATGAATCTGCTGTTTGTATTGCATCCTGTATTGATCGGAGCAATCTGGCGATGGCGTTCTCTAAATCAGCTAGAGGTGAGAATTCAAAAGTATCTTCTAGCCGCTCTACTTGAGCCTTAAAGTCATTCAGTTTTCGCCTACAATTTAAGAGAAAACAGCATAAGGCACTGTTTATATTGGAAACTATTTGTAAGCGATCATAAGTAACTTTGGATACATAAGTAAATATTCCCAAAACCTAGCGTGCATAAATGTCGGCCTCAAACGTTGTCTCTGGAAAGGTAGGTATTAAACGTTAGCCACCAATTGCAAGATGATGATAATGCCAGTGAAAACAATTTGACAGGAATAATTGAAATATATGCATGTGATTGAACTAACAAATCGTTTCAAGCATATTTGCTTAGAATAAGATGATGGTTTAAATGTTGGAGTTTAACATCAACCCATGAAAAGTATTAATTTTTAGAGGCCTTGCCAAGACGCATCACATAGGCTGGCCAGTCCCACATGCTAAACATTATACTAATGCGAATACCTTCCAGTAAAATATATAACTGAGTGCACAAACCCAAGGTGAGGAGTTGGAGTATTTGTTAGAGGTCTATTAATTATCTACTCATTAATAATCTTGGAACATAAAATGCCTTTGAATACCATTATCAAATTCCTTTAGCTGGACAAGGCAAAACCTCTCACAATATCATAGACGTAAAATGTCAAATATAGTGAACTGTCATGGAAGTTTTCTGTTCTGGGGACATGAATTAAAATAATCACAAGCTTGGTTTTTTATTATACAGGGAAGAATGGGCTGCTGGGACAGTTTTAAATATAGATCACATTAATTTACACTGTCGGACATTTTGATGGGAACGTAAAATCTGGCAACGAAGCATCTTGATCATATTGCATTTCAAAACCATCTTACCTAAACGCTGGGACAAAGAGAATGAAAAGCTACTGAAAATTGTTCCTGGACAATGTCTTGGTCCAGCCGGTCATTTTTCGTCAAGCTGCTCGGGCAAATATAGAAACTATGTCATTCAATGTTTGATAACTTTAGTGGCATCAGCTATATTGGCTAGCGTAATGAAAATATTCGTGCAAAATAAACAGGCCTCTGTGCAAAAACACTTATTGTTAAGTCTGGTGAAAACTTGTGAAATTCTTTAACTGTTTTTTTTTTCTTCAATTCTTTTTTACTCCTTCGTTTACTTTCACACTTAAAATCCTCCATATTTAAACTTAAACAGACCTCATTTGTAAACAGAACTAGACGTGCCAGGTGAAAGGTCAGATGTTAAACCCCTACAAAGTTGAATCAACACTGGCATAGCAGTATCTGAGAAACAAGAAACAAAATTAAAACAAAAAGAAGTGGTAGTTTAACTCTCCTCATCTTGGAACCAATAAAGTAACAAAGGACATCACACGGACATTATTTGACTTGAGTGTATTTTAAAGCACAGTTACAATTCTCTCTCTCTCTCTCTCTCTCTCTCTCTCTCTCTCTCTCTCTCTCCAATACACTGATGTAGAACCACCATGTATTTTGATAGTCAACATCGAACATGTGTGGCTGAGACTGAGGAAGATATACAATATGTACTTTGAAGTTTGAGAGACAATTACTCAAGACGTAATGGTGTAGGATGTAGGACGGACAAATGGATGCACATGGGTTTGGATTCAAACCGTGATAAATATTTACATGACACTGAGTAAGTGACGACTAAATTGGAAAGAATAATTACTTTGTTTCTTGACTGTCTACCGATTTGTTGGCATTTGCGATGAAATTTCCTAGTTCTGTGTGAAGCAAAGACAGGTTATGAATGGTACATTCCTTGTTTTCTTCAAGAGACTGTCTTGTGTCAATGAATAGGTTTTGAACTTGTTGTAGGTCACATCTTAGCTGTAAAATAAGATCAGTTAACTCATCCACTTTGCTTATCATATTATACTATATTCAAATATATTTTATTATATTATTTATTATATTTCTAAGATAGTCTATATTATTAAAGAACTATTTATTGCATACATGCTTTGTATGAACACATACAATATAAGTATGGGTAATTTAGTCATGAATTTATTGGGGCTGATTTGAATCTGCCGCTAATTTGGTGCTCTTACTTTGCTTTGACATGTACCTGGTAGAAATTGTGAGAAAGGTAAGGTTATGAGACGATACTCTGTCTCATACATCACCCAGACACTCAAACCATGTGATGTCGAAATAATGTCTTTATTATAAACTAAGATAATGGAAACTATAAAGTTTCTTAACAAGTCACGTGATGGTTCCTGATAGAAATAGGTAAATATTTTTGTGATTTTATTCCATGAAAATAGGAATGCGAGATTCATTTCCACACAAATGTTATAATGATAAATAAAAATAATTAATAAAATATAAAAATTAATAGCTGACGTTGACATAATTTTCACTATTGTAGGATGTTTTATCCAGATCAATATTCTATCCGATTAAGAGAAAAAATGACGGATATGAGAATATAATATCATATCTTTTTTTTGGACACTTTGATAAGTTTAATTTATCAAATAACGATACATGGGTAAAGTAAATATTTTTTCTTCATCAGAAAAAATATCCTGTCTTATGCATTTTTTTCTAAGTATAACTATCTTCACTCAGTTAGTTGTTTTTATTACTTATCTTTGTATCTACTCCCAGTTGTTTCCACTCTGGACATTAAATCACTCACTACACACTGGACATTAAATCGCTCACTAAACAGTGGACATTAAATCGCTCACAACACAATGGACATTAAATCGCTCACTACACACACTGGACGTTAAATCGCTCACTAAACATTGGATATTAAATCGCTCACTACACGCTGGATATTAAATCGTTCACTACACACTGGATATTAATATCGTTTGCATAACTTGAGTCAGTAATTTGCATTAAATGCCGAGTAAATAGAAACTTAACGTTTCAAGAGGACTCTCAAAAGGCGCGCGCACACAAACACACATATATACACGCGCACATATATATATATGTATATATATATATATATGTATATATATATATATATATATATATATATATATATATACAGTCGACTCCGGTTAACTGCACACCCTCGGGCATGTCACGAGACTGTGCAGTTAACCGGAGTACGGTACAGTACAGTACAGCTTTAAATCAGCACGGCACGAATATATGTGAAGAATAAATATAAACAATGATTAGACTCTTTTAAGTTTTACTTAAATGTTAAGCTTGTTTTCCTTCCTCAGAACACAACTTCACTGATTCAACCAATGGATCAAGGAATTATAGCAAATTTCAAGAAATTCTATAGATCGCTAGTTATTCGCAAACTGATGACGTCAGACATTGATGGGTCATCTCCCGCAGAAAAAGTGTTCAGCTCCAAAGTCGTCTGCATCCTGTGTTTTTGCCGTGCTGTCGTTTAAATTGAATTCCGTTGCGCATTTTCCATCTTTCCAAACATCCATTTGTTGGTTTGAAATGATGCAAACCCGAACGGTTTAGAGCAATGTTTCCCATGCTGTACATGTACTATGATTTTTCCCACGCTATTGCTCTCTAGTGGGCGCGGATATACATGTATATACCACCTAAGGCGTCCTTTACATGTCAATCATTTACAAAGTCGCATTTACCGGCTTATTTGTCATCTTGTTTGAAGCTCTACAACAGTGGACTGGCAATAACTGATCAAGACTATACATTGTGCAGTTAACCGGAGTAAAATTGTAATGAATAATGTGCCACAGGCAGAAATTTACCGTGCTATTATCCAGAGTGTGCATTTAAGCGAAGTGCAGTTATCCGAAGTTTGTTCATATTGAAAAGCATTGGAAAAAACGGGACCGACGTGACTACGTGCAGTTATCAGGAGTGTTGCCGTTAACCGATGTGCAGTTAAGTGGAGTTGACTATATATATATATATATATATATATATATATATATACGTAACAAGGCTTACCTGCTCAAGGTATGCGATAATGTCAAGAAACTGATTTTGAAGTCTGGAAAGTAAAAGGATGAAATTCTGAAGTGAATTAAACAATTTCTTTAATAACAACGTTATAGAAAAATAGAAAGTGCTTCATCTTATCCTAAAATGTCTATGTGCATCATTTGGGAGGACTCCACAATTATATATATATATATATTTTTTATTGAGAACGGGTAAATAAGTAAATGCAGTCTTTCACCACACATGTATAAGGAGCTCACTTGATACAAAATCTGGCGACATTTTTGTCGTAAATATTAGAAACTCAATCTTTGATTGACTAATGGTCACGTTAATTAGCAGCAAATACTAAAAAAAAATCAAATCTTTTTCTTTATGTATTTACATTAGGAACACAAAGACACTAAGATCGAAAAATATATGAAATTTAAAATTGTTACAAGTTCTTTTCAGACAATTTTTCTCCAAAACGTCATGTACAGTGTAAAGGTAATAAGTTCCTTTTAGACAAATGTTGCCCAAAGTGATGTTCAGTGCAAATGTTACAAATTTCTTACAGATAAGTGACGCCCAAAAAGACGTAGAGTGAACCAAGTTTCAAGTTCGTTTTAGATAAATGTTGCCAAAAGTGATGTAAAGTATAAATGTTTAAAGTTCCTTTCAGATAAATGTTGCCCAAAGTGATGTAAAGTATAAATGTTTAAAGTTCCTTTCAGATAAATGTTGCCCAAAGTGATGTAAAGTATAAATTTTAAAGTTCCTTTCAGATAAATGTTGCCCAAAGTGATGTAAAGTATAAATGTTTAAAGTTCCTTTCAGATAAATGTTGCCCAAAGTGATGTAAAGTATAAATTTTAAAGTTCCTTTCAGATAAATGTTGCCAACCTGACGTACTATGTAACCATTACAGTTCCTTTCAGATAAGTAATACCAGAAGTGATGTGATTATGCTATTCAGCACAATTATCCGCATAGGTCCCAAACTCGCATCTGGATTTCTTCCCCTTTTCTCAGCCATAAATATCTAATTTATTTACATCAAGCTCTTTTCTAATCTGATTTAATTTATTCTCTGACTTGTCTGTAGTTATAAATAAAACCATGACTTGTCTGTAGCTATAAATAAAACCATGACTTGTCTGTAGTTATAAATAAAACCATGACATGTCTTTTTAAATGTGGTACTCATCAAATAAGAAATTCCGTATAAGTATAATTAAATAAATATGCGAATGTCCACTCTCAACATTTAAGACCAGAGAAATCAGCGTTAGTTTGTTACTGAAACGGAGACCATTTTTTTTGGCAGACATATTACTCAACATGACCAAGATGAGACCTCTTCCTCCACTGTTAAACATTTGAGTCTATACGTCAATACATTTATATTTTAAAGATGTACACACACAAAAACAGTATCACTGACCTTTCATTAATACGGCATTGCCGCATCCTAGAATCAATCACACTGTGACAGGCTTCGACCAGGAGAAGATACTGGAAACAATCCTGGTGTTTGAGCTGTTGTGAAATATCTAAGGGACGTTGTCCCAATGAGTTCTTTGTGCAGATGTCAAACCCTTTTCTCACCAAAAGCTGGATAAGAAATCAAGCATTTATTAAGCAGCGTTCTCGAAGATGTCAGTAAAATTGCAATAATATATTACTATTGATTTTCTGAAAAATGGAAAACTATATATATATATATATATATATATATATATATATATATATATATATATATATATATATATATATATATATATATATATATATGTATATATATATGTATATATATATGTATATATATATATGTATATATATATATATATATATATATATATATATATATATATATATATATATATATGTGTGTGTGTGTGTGTGTGTGTGTGTGTGTGTGTGAAGTGCCAAATTTTTCGACAGTGAAATCCATTAATTAATTCTTAGTCTAGCCGACAATTAACTGTCTTGGAGTAGAGTTTGGATGAAGGCATGTTGTCCTAACTCGCTCACACTGTTAGAATGTTTATAGTAAAAACGGACTAGTTGTATGGCAGCTTAAAAAGGGGGAAATTCTCACGTAAAGCTGTCAAAGTGATTTGAAACAAATGGTAGGGTGTTATTTCGACCCCAGGTGGCATTTTTGGGACCTTGATAGGCAGTTTTCCAAATGTCTGTAGGAATAGCATTTATTCCGATTGGTCAAATATGAAATCAGGGGTGTGTCGAACCCTGAAATTGGGGGAAATATATTCTCTGAGCAAATGAATTTGAATCAGTCTAGGAATTACCTCTGTAAGAGAGGGTCAGTAGCATTAATTCCGAAAATACGCAGTAGAAGACTCCGGCCGTTTTTTGCAAGAAAGACGTCCGTAAAAAATGGTTATTCCAGGGGAAACTGAATTTGGAACGAATGTAAGACGCCAAAAACACAAGGTATTTAACTCAAATTCACATTTATCATGATGTAATTTATATGATGTTTCTTCGTTACAGATGCATGATGTGTTGATTTTTGAATGAATAGTTCGGTTATTACAGTGATTTAGTAATGTACTTTTGAATTCTGAATTAGAATTTTCACCTTATATATGTAGGTAGGTTAATGGATGTGTAGAAAACCCGCCGTGTACATTTATGATTGGAAAGTGTTACATTAATTTCAATTTATCCTAGTAGTGAATATTGATTGTAGGCTATGATATATTGCCTCACTTTACGTAATGATTTACGGGAATATATGTGACTTTCCCAAATTGTGATGTCGATAATTAGCGGTATAACTGTATTAATCTGAAGACTTGTGTAGTATTTGCTAGCCGTATAAAAGTTAACACTGATAGTAAGATCTGATTGTTCGAACCAGAAAGACGGACGGACAATCTCAACTCTTAAAGTATAACGAGATACTTAGGGCGTTTCACCCTTTTCTTTTCAAAGGAAAATAGTTTGTTTGAAGTGAGAGAGAAATAGCGAGGAGGTCGAGATTCGAAGGAGGGAAAAGAAGTTATAAGTCAGAGTTGTGGAATCCCACGTTCAACCAAAGGGCAAGTTAAAGTCGTGACGCGCGCAGAAGGAAAAAAAAAACAGTCGACGAACAGGTCATTGTGAATTTACCAAGCGGTCCAATGTTAATGAACAATCGATTTCGTGATGAAATTTGCTATCAGCTATTAACGGCTAAATTTGTCTATTTTTATTAATTTTTGAAATTTAATTAATGTATCTAGTCTTTTAAACTTCGGTTTTAATGTGTTTCTGAACTAAGTGTATTCAGAAGGAAAGAAATTGTAATTTACTCTGTCTTTCTTTTGATTTTCTTTTGATTAAATTCTTTATTTATCTTTACGGGGGCTCGTGTGTTGTCTTTTTTCAAGATACCGTCTCAGATTACCATATCCATTCTAACCGGGCAAATCACACCGTAGAGGTCATCCTTTAGATAACGAGTATTAGCGGAAGGCGGTTTCGAGTGTTGTTTTCCAAGTTGCGCAATACCTCTGACCAGGGGCTTGTGCGATATTGTACTAATAACGCTTGATACCGAAACGCCCGTTACAATATATATATATATATATATATATATATATATATATATATATATATATATATATATATACTACACACACACAATGGGGTTTAATAATTCATATATATCATAAAAATTTATATATGTAGAAGGTTTGTAAGGTGAACCTATTCCACGGGAATGTACCAACACGATCTTATTGGAAAGAAAGTGCATTTGGTATTCCAGGTTAAAATCTTGGGTTGCTACGTAAATGAGCATATCTGATGTATCTGAATATATAGGATTGGAACTTGATGGTATTTGCTTCTCAAGTTTATCTGAAGGTTCTTCATTATTATTTCCTTCTTATTTCTTTACTAACTTGAACAAATGTTCTTGATATGGCTTTCTTTTACTAACATAACAACGTCTTTAATAATTATTGTATTATCCGTCATATCGAATACATTTTCACTTTACAATGAGCGCTAATTTTGGAAATTATGAATATGTACAGTATGAATCATAATAAGAATGGAATATATCCATATTGGTGATGGGTGACAGTGCATGAACAAATGCATATATTTTGTTGAGAACAATGTTTGTATACGTTTGGTGAAAGAGTGACAGACAATAGGAGCTGACACATGCCTATCTAGATGAATATAAAGCTGCATTTAATACAGAATCATTGAGGTTTGCCTTGTTATATTATTCTACCTGCAAACAGCTCAACTGTCCATAAGTGGCTGCAACGTGTGCCACAGTGTTCCCCCTCCTGTCTTTTGGCAGCTGGGTCCGGTCATGGTCCACCTCTGGCATACGCTCTAGCAACAATTCCAGACACTCATCCTGTTTAAGAGGATCAATTAAATTTTTGACGCCATACAGAACGTCATCAAAAGGGAATGGATGATTTATGTGTGTGCAATCAAGCGTAAGCACCGCAAGCATATTTACACCGAGGACGATTGGAAGTGACTGAGAGATTATGACTATTTTAATATAAATAAATTTAACTGTAAAAGACTAAAATGACTCTTCTGCAAATTTCCATTTCCAATTTGTTCCGTCTGCTTGATTTGGATGCCACTATGAATGTATCACGTGCCAAAAAAAATTTAAAAAATAATTTCGAGAGGGAACAAATTACCACTTGAACAAATGAATACAGGTAAATTAGTGTTATAACCTGACTAAATACAATTATCTGTATTGACCGATACTGAAATATGAGCCTGCTAGGTGCCTTTCTGTGGAAATTTACAGAGTTTTGTTGTCTTTTTCAATATTGCAATTATAAGCCGCGA
The DNA here is from genome assembly GCA_029339505.1 of Unio delphinus. Lineage (NCBI taxonomy): Eukaryota > Metazoa > Mollusca > Bivalvia > Unionida > Unionidae > Unio > Unio delphinus. Next base: position 5,274,104 of record JAQISU010000021.1, on the reverse strand, counting down.
GAGGATGTTTGAATATAGATTGACTCAGCTGTATCTTAAGATCTAGATATAAAACAGTTAACAGTTACAGAAAGTAAAATTTTATGCAAGGTGAACCGGTAGACATCTATAAGGCTATTTTCACAAATTATGGTGCATTTTTAACTGGAACTTTGTTTGCAAAATTAAAATGACTCAAATATCCATTGCTATTGTTAAACAGCCTCAAATATTTCTTGTCTTTATAAAACAGATTCATATATTCCATGTCGTTATAACAATCATAATGGTACTGTTCTAGAATTATGGTGCTTTATTCTATGCCAAATGAACGCACCACCGCATTGTTCAAATATGGACACACACGCATTATTCAAGTATGCACACACGCATTGTTCAAATATTGACACACACGCGCGCATTGTTCAAATATGCACACACACGCGCGCGCATTGTTTAAATATGCACACACCCATTGTTCAAATATGCACACACACATTCTTCAAATATACACACACACGTATTGTTCAAGACTTAACTGATAAGTCACATTGATTTTTTATAATAAATTTTATTTTGCATCTGAAATGGCATATCTTAAGTACAGTGCAATGGTGCAGTGCTAATATTTATGCAGCAAATATTATTATTTGAATTTAGTTTATCAGTGAAAGAAGAAGAAAATATTTTTTAAAAAACAAATTCTTTACCTTGCCGTGGACTGCAGAAACTGTCAAAAGTCGTGTAATCAGAGACAATCCTGAAACATTATTGTTCACCGTCTTGTCTAAGAGGCAGTCCAGACAGCCAACTTGTCCCATCTAAAAGATAAATAAAATTAGTGTTCGTACAATTATATTTTCTTTATAACGGCCTAAACAAATCTTTCTTCAAGAAACCATTATCTGGCAAGATAAAAGGAACTGAATAATTGTTTCCAAATTATCGAATGTTACTGTAAGAAAATGAAATTGAAGTTTCCTAGCTTACAAAAGACTTTTTCTAGAAAAGCGTTAACAGAAACGTGATGTACATTCTACAATTCATTTAATATTTCTAAAATAGCAAGATAACATGGGCAAAAAGAAACCTTAACAGCAAGTTCCAGTGGCGTCATTCTGTCATTATTTAAATCACTGCACATCCCAGGAAACCGGACCAATGTCTCAACTACAGCGTCAGACTGCCCCATTATCACACAACGGTGTAGCAAGTTGTTTCCGTCCTTATCTCTCATTTTCATTGCTACTGGTGGGTCTAGGATCCGAATATGGTGGATCTAAAGAGCCAAAAAGTACAACGTTAGGGAACAAGTTAAGACCTCTATTTCATACTTAGATTGGAAAAAGTTGACTCAGGTTTCCAGCACACAACATCTGTATATACTGTAAACCTAACACACCCAAAGAAATCTCATGAGATCGTTGATCAGCCGAGGCGTAAAAAGTAAATGGAAATATTGCGATTACGATATTTTATTAAAAGATATCAGAGTAACTCAATTTTCTGATCAGTTTTATTACTTCATCTCTCACTCACAAACTGTTGAAAGCATTATAAATATTTCGTCATAACGATTTTGAACGTTCTGATTGTATTTTTTTAGAGAAAGAAGGATGAAACATTTTACAATCATATCAACTATCAAAGGGTTTTCTCAATTGAAACAAAAAATCGATTATAACACACTTTACAAGAACACGCATTGTCAACGTCAATCAAAAAGTTCATTCCAACCACCGGTCTTTGTTACTTTGTTAAATGTAACTGAGAATAAATTAGAGAGGCGAAATGGAATGAGAATTTGGAAAGTTGAGACTCTCTCTCTCTCTCTCTCTCTCTCTCTCTCTCTCTCTCTCTCTCTCTCTCTCTCTCTGTGTATTACAAAGTTGGTGTTGTTTTTTAATTGATTTACTTTTCAGTAATGAAAGTTGTTTATATTTGTTATGTCTCTTTCGACTGTATGTGATAGCAACGAAAGTATCCTTCCAATGTATAAGATATTTAGCACATGGTAGCTGGAATTCGGGCTTTTAGACTCTGATTCCTACGTTCTTCTGAATTAAGTGATGTAAAATGGTTTCATCATCAAACAAATTTTCACCTGCACATGCATGATAACATTCACACAAAAACGATACCTACCGTATTTGTTGCATCATCGACCAGAATCGGACCGAAGGCATCTGTTGTGTCCATTAGAGTGCTCGTCGCTTTGTCAAGCTGATAATTCAGATCAAGATTCGTATTGTCCAGTGTACGATTACCAGACTTTACATCGGTTGGATCAACTTTAACAAGATTAAGATTTCGCTTTGCATGATGCCCCTTTCCTCCATTTTTTTCATCGTGACAGGTCGTCTGTGCCTCATCCCACCGCTTGTAAGAATTCGTAATATCTTGACATGGGCTGCTCCATGTTGTGAGAACGTCAGTAGAAGGTGCGTCAGGAATGTATGTGTTTGCTGTTTTCTCGGCACTAGTTTTGCTTTTTCTAGGCAGATGTAGCAACCTTCTGATGGTTCTAGAGCGTTTGGATCCACTAGATCTGGAATCCTCTTCCTTCACAAGGAGTGGATTATTCTCAAGCCCGGAGCTCTTCCATCCCAATTTTTTCTTCCAATTCTGACATCTCATAAATGGGGGACGTCTTCCTCCCTAAAGCAATACAGAACCTTTGATTATATTCAACTGTATCATTTGTCACAGCAAATTTATTAGCTTAGTGTGACCAACATTAAATAGATATGCCTAAAATATTAAACTATCTTTTCATTTCTCACATCCTTAATCACTACTGTAATTTTACAATTACTTTGTAAAAGACCAACAACCTTTTGTATAAACTATGATGCTTATGTTCATGTAATGACTATGTTTGTATTGGATCCATGGATTGGATGCATGGATTTATGGTTTATATAGGAAGTGAAATAGGCGGATTATTTGGCCAATTGTTTTCTGGGAGGTGGGGGTGGGGTGGAGTGGAAGTTCACAGTGATAAAAGAAACACCTTGAAACACCACACTATACTTAGATCGTGTAGAGAGCAACATGCAGATAGAAAATGGAAGGGAAATGGACCTAGTTAGAGGACATTTAAGGAAATACGTTGACAAATTGTCAAAACAAGGAATATTTTTGTTTCTCATCGTTTCTCCTCTCAAATTATTTGGATGATTTTATTGAATTACATTAGCTAGGAATATGATTGACATAGATTCTCAATACTCAAAATGGTTTTACTGTTTAAATTGTTCTCATTTTGGGGGAGATTTATATTCTAAAAAGTGATGTATTCTGTGAATCAAGCTCGTCATTTCATCACTTGTAACATTTCACTGATTTTTTTTAGGCTTGATATAAAGTTGTTGCAGATGCATATAAAAGTTTCAATTTTTCCTGGGGCCTATTTTTATTAATTTTTTTTCAAAAATGTGAAAATATTTTGAACATACAGCTTGCTCTCCTGAAATACTCGAAAATTGAAATACAACTGTTGGTAAGCTAGACATGTGGTTTTTGTATCGTTGTCGTAAGCTTTCACTTTAAGAGCGTAAACAATCATGTTTGTGACTGCATCTACACTTAGTCTGATTGAACAGAGCGCTCGGTTGAATCATATATTAATGCAGCAATTCAACGAATAATGCACATGCTTGTAGTTGTAGATCAGTTCAAGATTGTTGAAAGATATGCATTAACAAATTATTTCAATCCATGTACTAAATACATGCTGTCACAAAGGCAAAATATAATACTTCGAAATGAGTTATGTTAAAGATCTATGTTTAGTGTCTTCCCGAAATAACAAACTAAAACATAGTAGACATTCAGATGCGATGATAACGTTTCACTGCAATAGAATCCAGGAATTTATAAATGTCACTATGTAAGACAGGATTACTTTCTCACTTCAGTAGTCACTACGTAAGTCAGGAATGCTATAAGAAAATTACTATCAGATTCCAAAGTAAACCTATGCAAACACCATGATATTAAACATTCAGAAACTTAATTTGGTTAGTTCTCATGACCAAACAAATATTTATTAGTATAGATGCAACCTGGACGTAGCTTCTGTGTAGAGAAAATGATGAGCCGCGGCATTTCTGGACCGGCATGTGTTAGAAACGTGTTTTCAATTCCGCACCAAAGAGTCATGTGCTAATTTTAGTAATGACTGTTCCAAACTCAAAGGACTGAAATTTCATTAATAAAAAACAATGTCTCTGTTTTATTCACTTACAACTAGAATAAGCTCTCAAAAGATTATTTTTCCCAAAACATAACTTACATTATTAACCAATCCTGGTGAGCCAAACCTAAATATACTCTACAACCATTTCTAGGCTAGTCCCGTTATTCAATATCATTAGCACCGTGTGTCTATTAAAATCATTCTAATACAATGAAAAACCCAAAAAAAAATATGCAATAGGCGCTCATGTTTCGATATGTCATAAGTAAATGTCAATTCTGAGACCAAAATCGTAGCACTAAACTTAGAAGTGTAATATAAAATGCGTTAATTGATCTTTGGATTGTTCATGTGAAACGTTCTGTAATATACAGTACCACTTAAATAGGAGAAAAAATTGCGGCAATCAACTCGATGACCTTAACTGAATAGTGTTTAATGAACTCAATATACAAGTCTCTTTTCTCCTAATCTCACAGCTAATTCATGGTGAAGGTAGGAGAAGGGGCGGCGAGGGATTATGTCTGATTAGTTCCTATTCTAGATACGATTCAGTGAATCTAGCAAGATAGATTGCGACCCTACCGCTAGGAAACTAGATTTTTTCCTCATGACGTCATCAGAAGATGAGAAACATTCTGATATTTTGTCATCTATTGGAAACTGCTGGACGTAATGCTCAAACTCTACGTCATCATTTGAGTATTGTCTGCTTTCTTCCTGAACATACCGACCCCTGAGAGACGTCATCGTGATTAAGTCTGCAAAACATAAACAGCTGTTACGGTATATTATCAAACGACAAATAAACATAGATAATTGCCCCATTTATTGTCAAACGATAAGAAAACGTGGAAAGTTGTCCTCTATTTATTGTAAAACGAAAACAATATCGAACACCTTCAATATTTTAAATGTACACTGATAGCAAACAGTACGATTTATGCTGTACACTGATAGCAAACAGTACGATTTATGCTGTACACTGATAGCAAACCAGTACGATTTATGATGTACACTGATAGCAAACAGTACGATTTATGCTGTACACTGATAGCAAACCAGTACGATTTATGCTGTAAACTGATATCAAACAGTACGATTTATGCTGTAAACTGATATCAAACAGTACGATTTATGCTGTACACTGATAGCAAACAGTACTATTTATGCTGTCATTATTACTGTTCCATGTTTAACAGTATCATCTTCTAACATGCACGTTATCGTCAGATTTGAAACGATGAAGCTTATAACATAACGCTGATTCATGCGAATTTCCTGCCATAAAAAGTAATTTTGATAGGATACAAACCCAAAGTGTCTGGTATGAACCATTTCCAGACCTCTTGCATCACAAGTAATGACAAGTTCGAACACATTTCATCATTTCATCCTTGATTCGACTGTCGTATTACTTACTGTTCAAGTTCTCTCAAAGATGGTTTACATTTTGAAAATAGACATGAAAATGAATCCAAAAGAAATGCGATAATACATTATCTAATCCAAATTAAAATTATACAGCGATGAAAAAGTAACTAGTCTGTAACCAATTTTCTAATTTTGTGATAAGCAATAACCTCATCTTTAACTTAATTCATTATTCACAAGTCATGCAATCGTGGATGAAATATATCTCTCTCTCTCTCTCTCTCTCTCTCTCTCTCTCTCTCTCTCTCTCTCTCTCTCTCTCTCGTACGCGCGCGTTAGTTAATGAAGGGCAATTCCATTTATTTTAATGACGAAGTAACACTGTAGCGAATAGATTTAAAACTCACGAGCACTAAACGTTGCAACTGAAATGCAATCTAAGGCAAAATGTGCTTAATACCTCTGAAATGGCATATCTCTTGAAAAAATCATACGCGACAGCAGATGACTAATAAAATCTGGAATAAGAGATCATATCTGTGAAATAAGTCTCATTCGATCACTTTTTTCCTATCCATGACATTTTTGTAGTCTTAGATGACTCGTCAGCTTGCACCTCCTAATAACCCTCCGTGTAATTGTAAATTCTGTATTAGGGTTTCTACTTTCGTTATTGGATTATTTCCTTACACTTTCATTGTGGATCAGTTTCTCTGTGATGGAGAGTTCAGTATCACTTCGTCTTGGTGAAAGTTAAAAGGCAGCCACAAAACGTCGAGTTTAAACTTTACTGAAACGTATTTTCCATCAATCTTTTAAGCTTGGAATGTGTTGTGCTGAATCACTTCTCTTGCCATTTTAGGTAGTTTGTTGACTATTTTTTTTAATAATGTAATAAGGACGGGACGTTTTCACCAAAGCATGCTCTGAACCACTTTATTGGCGGGTTTGTAACATTTATTTTAATGTGTTTTTCGAAGCATTTCTTACATACAAAAATATATATCTCCAAGATATAGTAAGAACAAATCTATTTGTAATAATATACTAAACTTGAAATTTCCATCGTTATTTTCTTTATTATTTACATTTGTTTAAAGGCGTCTTTATAATTGCGGAAACCTACTATATTTATCAGTTACATAAAACAAACTGGCAATCAGTCGTAATTTTTGCCAAAATCCATTCAAAGTGTCTTACACGTCTTTTCAATGAATTTCCTTCTTTCTCTTATTTTTAAAAAGTATTTAACAAGTTTATGTATGTTTGTTTATTTTACTGCTTGTCATAATAAACTATTAGAGATATAGAATTGTATCGACAATTTTTTCAAAGCTGTCAAGAACACATCCTAGTATCAAAGGTGGGATATCACTGTGGAAACAAATACGAAGAAAACTATATTATTTGTGTTAATCTTTGGAGAAGGAATAAGAGCAAACATGCCAAACGTTTTACCCTGGTCCAGAAATTCAGTTTGGTATAAAACAGCATTGGTTCATATTCGTCAATGAAGGCACGAACACCAGATCACGCATGAATGAGATAATGTGCTTGACTGACACAATGTGTTTTACCTAGCAAAGCCTCTGGATTTTGTGCAAATCTATCATCCGCTGATTCGTACCCATCCAAAACCTTATCCAGCAAGTGCATTTTCTCCATGCCGTCGTATTCAGAAGGCTCCTCGCTCGCATTGGAGTCCAGAAGTCTGGAACAAGGACAAAACATTTACATTGTGACAATATTATTTTACAGTTTTAAAGCGACTGATCATATGAACGTTGGCACAATTTCCTTCTCTCAAAATGATAACATGAAAGTGACCTTTCTGTCGATCGACAAGTGTATATGTTTGGAACAGAAGCAACGATTGGTTCATTCAGACAATATGAAAGTCCATGCTGAATCAACTTTCCATTAACATTTTTTTCGAGCTCAAAACGACTGGTAAAGTCGGTTTATGTAGATTCATTAGATACATCTTATCGCAGGAAATCACATCTGAAGAAGAAGCGTAGCGGATTTCCGCCCGTGGCTTCATACGGTGATCACTGTTTTGACTCTTTAAGAACTTGACAATGTAGTTCACTGAATTAAGAATTAGTTATTATTCATTTAATATCTTTGCTTACACTCTTTTTAACTTTCTATCCATTTTGTTCAGACTGAAAAGTTATTATCCCCAGCAAGAGCAGGTACAGTATGTGTTGAGAAAGTTTGTCAAGCACGATGCTTAGTAGGGGTAGTGACGAAAAAGATTATATATATATATATATATATATATATATATATATATATATATATATATATATATATATATATATATATATATATATATATATATATATATATATATATATATATTGGCACGAAAACATGACATAACTTAATGAAATAACGAATAACATGTCGATATATCTATTTTTGCTGATATTTATTTGTTTCTCCCTTCACGTTATGATTGTAATGTGTGTCTCTGAAAAAAATTGACGATACCTCGCAGTTACGCAGGTCATATCTACCACTCTCGAGAACAACAAAAACAGGAAGGGCATGCATTTCTGAGTCGCAAAAGTAGCAAGGTTAAACAAAACATAGAGTTAAGAAATCTGCATTTTAGTCGAGCAAGTACAAAATATAACGTTAAAAACACTCTTTACACAATATCAGACGCCTTTAAAGGTCCTGCGAAAAATGTATAGCTCGTGAGTCAGGTTATTACAGATTAAACAGTATGTCCAGATTTCAATATTGCCTAACAGATGCAAGAGTGAAATTGAACTTTATTGTTTATCATAATAGAGTCAGCTGTGGCTTCTGTAACATTTTTTTTTTTAATTGACTATAATCGGCACTTTAAAGTTAATATAGATTCAGTCAAACTTGAATCAACCCCTACCTTTGTATCAGTTCCATGTTACGAATGTAACTTTTCCTCCCGAATTTCAAGTCATCGAATAATGGTATAGGAGAGATGACGTCTTCAGTTTCAAAACCAAATATCTGCTCCATACAACAAAACATGTTTCCTTGTCTCTGGAATTACCTAGGCTGACAGGTCGATATTTAGGCACAGAGACTTATAGCACCATTGCATGTAGAAATCCGTGGAAATATGTACAGAAAATAATTGGTTTTTAAAACTATTTTTAAGACGTATTTCAAGTCTAACATACACTAACACTATACCACTGAGAGCCAGTCTCGTTATGGACACAAAGACAAAACTGATATAGTGCAGATTAAGGTGTCCCAATAACAATTGAGTAATTATATGTTGTTAATAACAATGGTCAATAAAGCCTAATGCGTGATGTATTTCCTTGCAAGTTTTAAAAACATAGCTCACCTTGTCAAATAAACTTTGGTTACCGTGCATGCCTACAGTGGCATTTCAGTTTGATCAATTATAATAAAGTAAGTATCCCGACAATTTGTAATTGTGCGCCTGAAAGCTTAAGCTGGCGATACCAAACCGTCAAATAAGACCATATCCTTAAATCTACTTCTGTAGGCAATCATTATATCTTTTGACTAAGTTCCTTTATCGATTACAATGATATTCATGCTTGAAAAAATATTACTTGAACCTGAATCTCTTTTGTTTGAATAGACATTATCACCAACTACTGAATAAAACTACCACCACGTGTAGGCTCTTAAATTGATTTCACATATAATGTCTCCGTTCATTAACTGTTAGATGACATATGGCAAGACAGATTAATATAATTTAAGCCCAATGTACAAAGCCGTAAAATGTTTAAAATAATTTCCTACAACAAAAGATAATTACAAACGGATTAAGAATTAAAGGCCAATTTATTAACTCCGTTGCAAATTCTTAAAAAAAAAAATTGACGTACTCTATGATAAGACACGCTTATGTATCTTACAGGGGATGGATTTGTTACGGGATTAGTCATTTAAAGAGTATTTATGTATCTTACAGGGGATGGATTTGTTACGGGATTAGTCATTTAAAGAGTATTTTCCCATAGAATATGTTGTATTACATTAAGTGAAATAAAGGTACGGTAGTTGTTGACAATAGTAGGACAGCTGTTGACATTGGCAGGGTAGTTGTTAACAATGGCAGGGTAGTTGTTAACAATTTTTGTTTGTTTGATTAGGATTTTTAACGTAGCTTTAACAATTTTTCAGTCATATCGCTACGATGTCTGCTGTGAGGCAGGTTATAGTGATGTCTAGCACTGAGGCATCATGCCGCAGACATGTAGCATGATGTCCCCACCCAGTCACATTATCCTGACACCAGGCCGACCAGTCCTAACACTAACCTCTTAATGCTGAGCGTCAAGCGAGGCAGCTGTTAGTACCATTTTTGTAAGTCTTTGGTATGACTCGGCTGGGGATCGAACCCACGACCTCCCGCTTTCCGCGGCGAACGCTCTAACCACTAGGCCACCGGAGCGGTAGTTGTTAACAATGGTAGGGTAGTTGTTAACAATGGTAGGGTAGTTGTTAACAATGGCAGGGTAGTTGTTAACAATGGTAGGGTAGTTGTTAACAATGGTAGGGTGGTTGTTAATAATGGGTTGGTAGCTGTTGACAATGGTAGGCTAGTTCTGGGCAATATTAGGGTGGCTGCTGACATTGACAGAGTAGTTGTTTACAATGGTAGGTTTGTTGTTAACAATGAAATGGCAGCGGTTGACAATGGTAGGGCGACTGTTAACAATGGGAGGGTAGCTGAGTACATTGACAGGGTAGTTGTTAACAATGGTAGGGTGGTTGTTTACAATGGGTTGGTATATGCTGACAATGGTAGGCTAGTTGTGGGCAATATTAAGGTGGCTGTTGATATTGACAGGGTAGTTGTTAACAATGGTGGGGTCGTTTTTAATAATGGGTTGGTAGCTGTTGACAATGGTAGGCTAGTTGTGGGCAATATTAGGGTAGCTGTTGACATTGACAGGGTAGTTGTTAATAATGGTAGGGAATCTCTTGACAATGGTAGATTATTAATTTTTGACAAAGGGATAGTAGAAGTAGTGGTAGGCGAGAAAATAATAAGCAGCAGCAGAAACAAATACACAATTAGTACAAGCTCAAACATTCTTACTCTTTGTATTCCTTGCACCGATTGTCATTGTATCGTTGATATATCTCTCATCTAAATTATCAGTGGAGAGCAGTATCGATTAGAAATCCATTAGAATATCCCTTCGACCAACACCCCACACCTTTTATAATACTAACGAATGTGATGAAGAATATGTGTCCCAGTCTGTCTGTCCGTATGTATGTATGTATGTATGTATGTATGTATGTATGTATGTATGTATGTATGTATGTATGTATGTATGTAAAAGCAATTTGTATCGTATCAAAATATGTATCTACAGATGTATCGATATGTCAGCATGCGTATATTTGTAGATGCAAGCGTGTAGTATGTACATGTATTTTGCTACAACGGTAGAGAGAGAGAGAGAGAGAGAGAGAGAGAGAGAGAGAGAGAGAGAGAGAGAGAGAGAGAGAGAGAGAGAGTGAGTATGTGTGATTTGCATTTTTAACGTAGCTTCAACAATTTTTCAGTCATATCGTCATGTAACATAATGCCCATGATGTCCCACCCAGTCACATTATCCTGACACGACGCCAACCAGTCATAACACTAACTTCTTAATGGTGATCGTCAATCAAGGCAGCTGTTAGTACCATTTTTGTAAGTCTATTTTTTATGACTCGGCCATGGATCAAACCCATGACCTCGCGCAGTCCATGCTTAGCGTTGTTCCAAAAATGTCTGTTAGACACATTAGGGCGTTACAAAACCATTTTCAAAAAAAGTATAGATTTTGGTCATAGCTGGATATATTCTGTAGGGAATATGAAGTTTATGTATGAACGAAAAGTGGATCATTGTTTATGAAAAAAAATGTAATGCATACCCTTTACAACTTGAAACATTTTGTTTGTCCAATTCCACGTGAGAGACACAGTTCTGTGTAAATTCCTAGGCATATTTTCAACTAAGCTAGTATTACGTAGGTTGTAGAACATCAAAGGTATTTATCATATATCATTAATATTTAAGAGCTCTTCGAGATAACTAACAAACTAATATCAAAGAACAAATGTACACCACTTCCAACAACCTTCTATCCACTAGACCTTCTGGACCAATTTGCAAATTTCTTCTGTGACAAAGTACAAACCATTAGAGATTTGCTTGACAGCACAATTTCAACTGACTCGTCATCATACAGTCATGATGCAGAATTTCAGCGACAATTATTAAGAGTATTTGAACCTGTTTCTATTCATTTAATACGGACAATCGTGATGAAAAGTGCACCAAAGTCTTGTGCACTTGATCCAATTCCGACATCACTGCTGCTTGAGTGCTTGAGTGCTTAGACCCAATATTGCTTTCACTAACTGATGTTATTAATATCTCTCTCTCATCGGGAGAATTCCCATCATTTTTCAATCGTAAAGCCACTGCTTAAGAAACCAACACTTGACCATAACGATTTAAAGAACTACCGCCCAGTTTATAATCTCCCATTCATATAAAAAAATCTTAGAAAAGGTTGTTCTAACCCAACTTGTATCTCATTTGAATTCAAACAGTCTTTTTAGCAATGTACAGTCTGTATATCGCCCTTGCCACAATACAGAAACTACTCCTCTGAAAGTACGGTATTTAATAACATTCTCTCTGCTTTGGATAGTGGAGAGATTACAGTCCTAACTCTTCTGGATTTATTTGCAGCATTTGAGACAACAGACCATGATATATTACTTCACTGTCTCCAGCATGTATTTGGCATTCAGAATACAACCTTACAGTGGTTGAAGTCCTACTTAGTGAACAGGAAAGAAATTGTATCTGCAAATGGAATACATTCCAGCCCAGTTGATCTTTGTTGTGGTGTTCCACAGGGATCTGTTCTTGGACCTGTTTTCTTCATTCTGTACACTCAGCCGCTCTCAAGTGTCATAGATCATCACCCAGTATCGCACCAGCTGTATGCTGATGACACCCAAATATACAAGTCTAGCCACCCAACTGAAGTTGATGCTACCATCCATGGAGTAGAGAGGTGCGTTTCTGATGTGAAATCATGGATGACATGTAACAAGCTGCAGATGAATGATGATAAAACTGAGGTTATTCTGATCACAACATAAAGACTTTCTCATTCACATCCTTTATCTCAGACAATAAATATCAGCAACACCACCATTAATTTCTCACAGTCAGTACGAAACCTAGGCGTTATTCTAGACAGTACTCTCACACTGCACCAACATGTCATGAACATATGCAAGGCTGCATATCTTGAATTGAGACGCATCAGCTCCATTCGCAAATACCTTTCAGTTGATGCCACTAGAACACTTGTGTGCTCATTAGTACTTTCAATTCTGTCTGGTTCGTCACAATATTTACTCCAGAAACTTCAAAAAGTTCAAAACACAGCTGCACGGATCATCTTTTGAGTACCTCGATTAGAGCAGACCTCACCACTGCTCTGTACCCTACACTGGATACCATTTCGATACAAAATCAAACACAAAATCTGTTCTCTGTGCTATGTTTCAATGACAGAATCCAGTCCAACATACCTATCCAGTCTCACCCATGTGTACACACCAGCTAGATACTTACGTTCTTCTTCTGATAATCTTATACTCATTGTTCCCACGGTGAAAACAAAGTAATATGGACAACGTTCGTTTGCATACCAGGGCCCAGCGACGTGGAACGAATTGCCCATTGAAATTAGACACAAAGACACAGTGGTTCCTTTTAAGAGTGCTCTTAAAACTCACCTTTATCAACTGCAGGGACAAACTTAGAGACATAATCGTGTTTTGTATCTTATATGTTTCAGCATGTTTTTATGTTTTCCAATTTCGTTGTTTTTGTCATTTGTTTTTCTGTAGTGTAGTCATATCATTATTAATGGTGTAAAGCGCTTAGAGCTTCGAAAGATTAGGCGCTATACAAAGTCCTCATTATTATTATTATTATTATTATTATTATTATTATTATTATTATTATTATTATTAATAATTGGGATTACAGTAACGGTTGAATCATATATCCTAATTCCAGGTAGGCTGTGGAATAATATGAACCTACATGATTAGAACCTTCGTAAGGGTGGGGCGATAAGGATGACCGATCGGGGCACCAAACACGAAGGTGAGGGTGTCAGTTTAAGAAGAATGTTCTTTGATTTTGTATTTTACTGGACAGTCCGAAGACGAAAGTCCGAAAAATGAGAAGTGAAGTACGGGAAAAGGGTAAATGACGATTTCAGAGTAAAGGACTAGGAAATCCAAGAAGGATGGGGCAGTCGGAATAGAATGACTCGAGGAAACAGGAAAAGCTGGAACACGTTCGATAGGAATGGGATGCAATCCGTTGTTGAGATTGCGCTCTTTTCACCAATGGTTACGATGATGAAATAAATCCATATTAGACAATGCTGTTAAATCCTGTTGATATGACGTAAGTTGAATTGAAATTACCACTGTTAATTTGTTTTATTAAATTTGTTATTTTTCTTGTTTAATTGAATGTTTTGCATTATTTCTTCCCAATACACTTGTCCAGTTCTTTGTTGATGTTCTATCTATTCACTCATACCGGGTCATACCATCGAGGGAGGTCATTCCATATATAACGTAGTTAAATCCAATTAAGTACTCCTCTTACTAAGAGAGTGACATTACAGTGTGATACCCAAGATTTATGAGAATGTAATGTCAATCAACCAAAACAAATTAATGAGCGGCAATTGAGTCAGGGTAAACGACCTGATTGATTTAAGCAAATGACAAACCGATTAATTATTATTTCAGGTATCCAGATTTACTGACGTACACAATGGTGCCCATAGGCAATGTACCTGTAATAACAGCACTGGGCAACATAAATTTTTAAAATGGTTTTAGGAGAGCACAGGAATGCAGACAGCAAAAAAATCCAATCTTCACACTGACCACAACTTACAGTAGTAGTAAATGGCTGAATTAGTTCAGTTTACATGTGGGTTTGATTTCTCAATCAAAAGTTGATGGATTCAGTCTTACCTAAGACTTTGACAGATATAGTTGCCCTCGCCATATTACTTAATACTGATCTCATACAAACAGTTTTTAAAAAAATCCTTCTGCGTTTGAACAGCTCTAACATGTTCCATTAATGCTCTAAACAAAATTTATATGGCTATATTAATGTGTTTTTGTATCGTGTGTTTGACCTTTCGTCCATGACTGTAGATTCTATCTTTAGATAATGAGCTATAAATAGGTTGCTGACTAGGATGTGAGTTCTTGAAACTGATCCTGTGTTCAGATTGGCGTAATTTCTCTATGATTGATTAAGTTACGTGTGATGTATTGCGACGTACGTCAGGTGCGATGTGTCACGGTTTGAACTAAATCAACATTTCGTGATTATGGTGAATTCATTCAAAGATGTTTTCGGACAATGTCATTTTGATACATCAAGACAGTAGCACTTCGGCATGTCCACGGATATTGGTACATCAGCACATTCAGGAACTGGAATTATTTCGAAACATTCAATTTATTTAGACTAGTGATAGAACTTTCCGGATTATTTTGGATTTAATTCATAATACTCTAAGTTTTTCTTAAATTTTTATTTTATAACTTAGAATTAAATTATTTTTATGTTTAACAAAACTTGTCGTTCTTGCTTGTTTCCGGTACTTAGTTAAAGACCAAAGAGTAGTAACAGCATGCAAACTAAATATAACAACCGAACTGCTGGAGTATAACGAATAATTGCATTGGATCTCGAGTATGAAAAAAATGAAGTACCAATTTCGATAGCAAATGTAGAAAAAGATCAGCATTATAAAATATGGCCTCCCTATGTGAGTGGTTAAGGGTTTCTTTCTCAGTGTACTACCCACATGGTGAATAGGTTTAAGTACTTATGTGAAGTTGTCCTGAAATGCATGACATATGCAAACTCATTTAGTGCAAGTCAAAAATGTTGAAATATTTATAAATCAATAAAGAAAAAAGATGAAGACCTCAATATCTGATCCAGCTACTCCAATACATGTTAGATAAAAAAAGACCCGAAAGCATCATTAATTTATATCCAAACAATTAGAAAACTGATAAATATGAATAATCAAGGATGCAAGCAGAATCATATCGAAAAGGCTTAAAGAGTATATCAAGGGACATAAATGAGTGCCGATATTACGGCGGTAACTATGGAAACTTGTATTGGTTATTCAACGATACTAAATCATACCTGAAACAGTAATATTTCGAAATATATATCATTGTGGTCATGTAAATGTTTAGCTTAGCTATCAGATCCATCAAACGGTTGAGTTAAAGTTAATTTTATCATTTGAATAGAACACGTGAACATAATGAATTAAGGTGAAATTGGGGATGTAACTGAGTATTTGTTCGACCTTTTACACACCAAATATGGCCACAAAAGAACTGAGAACAAGGTGGGTCTTTCGAATTGAATTTTAAAAATTGCACGTCGACATGGTCCAGTTACTAAGAGGATGCTATACGTGAATGGATACAAAATGAAGGCTAGTGTCAACCCGAGAATTTTTTTTTTGGCAGCGGAATATGTGCTAAATACATTGAGAGATGATTTTGATAGGCCATCAAAAATACAGTCTGGCTAGACACAGTCGTCGGTGTGATAGATGCACTATAACATTACTTGAAATCAAAGCAAAAATGAGAATTCGCATTGCTCCATAACTGTGTATGAAGTAGAGGCTAAAAAATACGTTACATCAGTTTGACCAAGAGTCTCAAACTCAAAGCACCCCGAGGGTCGCATGAGGCCATTTTAGATGGCCTAAGGGCCACACCACCTATGTTATCTCTCATGATACCTTGTGACGCTAAAAATTTTGCGGGCCACAGGATACGGCTTAGCGGGCCGCTTATTTGAGACACCTGAGTCATTAAAAGAAAGAAATTACCATAATGGCATGATAATTATATTCTATTTGATGGAGTCAAAGAATAACCATATGGTGCGTTAAACATTTATCTAGATCAATGTAATTACGAATAAACAAATATGTGATTAAATAAATATGTTCGACATGATTGCATTGTGTCAGTTTAACATAAAATTATCAGATCACAATATAATATATTTTACAGTAAACAACTTGATATACATCAAACCCGAAAATGGTTATGTGTACAAGTTTAAAAAACATCATCATCAGTGGAAACTTCCATATGTTGTTTAATGTGACTTTGAATGTATGATGCTCATATGTTTATGATATTCTTCACGTGCGAGCTACCACCACGTGATCGTGATACTACAAAATAATACAAGTACTTCCTGCATAATTAAAACATGAATTGCATCAGGGCTTTGCATGTATGTCAGTTCAGTGCACAATAAACTGTTGCTGGCTAATGGTTTTCAAAAGCACCGAATGCATAAAGGAGTTTTTGAATTGAATGAGTGGGATCGATACACTAGTCCATAACAAACTAAACGATGGAAACTATGCTGTATTTACAGATAACGAAGAGACACGTTTTAGCTCCTCAATAAGTATATCTCATAGTTGTTTAAGACAAATATTAAAATGTACAGTTTGCAAAATCATTTAATTGGAATATATAAAAGTCATATTCATGGAGATTGAAATTTAAATTTCAAAGATCCAAAAGAACATCACACAATTCAGACATAATTGTCAAGTTATGATAGTCTTCTACTCACCAAAACACTTGACAAAATTGGCCCGTAGAATAAGATCAAACTATATTAATTTAAACGAAATACGATTCATTTAGCAAGGAGTTCATTTTATATATATATATATATATATATATATATATATATATATATATATATATATATATATATATATATATATATATATATATATATATATATATATATATATATATATAAAGAAGTGTGTGTGTGTATAATACAAGTTAATAAATACTAATATAACTGCAAAATGTGTAGTATTATAGGATAATATCTATAGCAGATGTCTAAAAATGCATGTGGTAACAAATTTACAGCAAAACTAAAGCAAATCGTTACTATAACATAAAGTTTAGAGCGGAAACATTTTCCAATGCCAGTATATGCATAGTTGGTTATACCTATACATCTATACAATAAAAATAAGTGTTATTAAGATCTGCGCCATACTAACATTCAAATCTGAGTTATACTAACATTCAAATCTGAGTCATACTAACATTCAGATCTGCGCCATACTAACATTCAAATCTGAGTCATACTAACATTCAAATTGAGTCATACTAACATTCAAATCTGAGTCATACTAACATTCAAATCTGAGTCAAACTAACATTCAAATTGAGTCATACTAACATTCAAATCTGAGTCATACTAACATTCAAATCTGAGTCATACTAATATTCAAATCTGAATCAAACTAACATATCAGATAACGATTACTAGTATTCCGATATAATGCAACATTTGAAAATAAATACACCTGGTGACCTTCTTTACAACGATGTCAAGAAGAACACCATACTGATATATGACATTGTTAAGAGTACATGAATATTCTGAAAACTACAAATTTGGTCAGCTACCAAACTCCTTGTTTACCTCATGAATCTTGCCTAATGATGTCAGGTTTATAACTTGAACTTTTGACAAACTAGCTACTAGTCAATAAGAAAACATGATAGCTCGGGACTCCTGACATATGGTAATAGTATGAGACTCCTACTATACGGTAATAGTATGAGACTCCTGGCATACGGTAATATTATGAGACTCCTGGCATATGGTAATAGTATGAGACTCCTACTATACGGTAATATTATGAGACTCCTGGCATATGGTAATAGTATGAGACTCCTACTATACAGCAATAGTATGAGACTCCTGGCATACGATAATATTATGAGACTCCTGACATATGGTAATAGTACGAGACTCCTACTATACGGTAATATTATGAGACTCCTGGCATACGATAATATTATGAGACTCCTGGCATATGGTAATAGTATGAGACTCCTACTATACGGTAATAGTATGAGACTCCTGGCATACGGTAATATTATGAGACTCCTGGCATATGGTAATAGTATGAGACTCCTAATATACGGTAATATTATGAGACTCATGGCATACGGTAATATTATGAGACTCCTGGCATATATTAATATTTATGAGACTCCTGGCATACGGTATAGTATGAGACGTTACAGCGTACGTACTATGCATATTTTTTTTTACCACATACAAAGACACATACTTACGTTTCCAATTTTGTTAAGATTAACTGCGAGAATTTGTAACGTCGGAGAAGGAAAACTCTAACATCTCTTCCAAATGTGTCCACTACCAACTTTTGTTCTGTGGCAATTGAAATTATTCAGAATCCTTATGCAAATATTAATTTGCACTTTTAGAGCTTTTATTTTCATTCATATTATTAAATAAATACATTAGCGCAGCTTAGGATTTAAACATGAAAGTTGATTACATGAAGAAAGCATAACTTTCAATAGTTAGTGTCCCTAACGGTGAGTACAACGAGGGGGGTGGGGGTAGGATATTATAGCAAAAATGACGAACCACCATAGTCCACATATAAAGCTATTTACGGTTGATCTAAGCCATTACTTTGCTTTACTCTTTGTTCATCCTCTCATCCTTCTTCCTTTCTCTTCTCTCTCTATTGGTCAGTACGCTAACTTTTCATGGAGTATTGCTTGGAGAGAGAGAGAGAGAGAGAGAGAGAGAGAGAGAGAGAGAGAGAGAGAGAGAGAGAGAGAGAGAGAAGCCATTGGACATTTTAATAATCGAACAAATATCTGTTTTTAAACCTTTTCATAAGTTTCGGGTTTTAAAAATAAAATTAAAAAGCGTTACAAATTTTCATTATGCGGGTACGGTTTGGCCAAAGAGTTTATATATATATATATATATATATATATATATATATATATATATATATATATATATATATATATATATATATATATATATATATATATATATATATATCATATTTGTTCTACATTCAGTATGTATTTTGATTCATTTTTGCTTTTCTCTATGCATTGTTAGTACGTTAAGAGACGATAATTATAAATCATCCACAACGGCGGCCAACACATTCTTACGGTAATTTATTCTTTTTGATCCCTGTTACCATATTTCACTAAAATTGCCTATCATAGGTTAGTCAGTTAGTACTCTAGTACTCGCGCATGATAAACAGAAACTCACCTGAAAAAGGGGGGGGGGCATATTATTTTGGCCCAGCGTTCACAAAAGATACCTAATGACACAGCACGGTAATGTAACTCGTTATGCAAATCTAAAGCAGATGTGTAAATTCTCCATGCTTACGTCATTATTCCTTTAAAGTCAGAAACACACTTTGAAGTAATAAACCAGAGATTCCTAATTAGAAGACATATTCATACACTTGGAATATAAAATAAGTGGTCCAGGTAACATACCAGAATACATCTCTCTATTTACAACCCAACCCAACCCCCATCCCAAGGACATTAATTAACTGGAAATCATTGCATTTATTGTCTAGGTGTTATCTCCGCCAACCTGTACATTAGGAAACATTTAGTAACTCGATCGTTTTGTTTAAAATGTTGTGTCCGTGCTAATATACTACTAACTGATTGGTGAATTCAAGCTATAAGACCGTTACATTGATAGCTACATATCCCTGACCCAAATAGAATGGTTAACAGCCCTCCGCCAGATCATTATTCACCAGATAAACATGTACAATTAACAGCGCAGAAGCAGTGGGTGGATAACATTTTGTTCTCAATTATTTGATAAACCTTTTATAACCCCTTTTAGTCGAAAACACTAACGTGAAACACGACTACGTAAATGTTCGGTAACCGCATTGACTTCCTGAAGTACAAGTGTGTCACTTGATATTGCTATTGCGGTATCAGAGTATGACAAGTCTGGCTGTCCTAACACCTGAAACAACGGCACAGATTACGTACCTGCCCATGTTATTCATTCCTTAGTACTGATCCTTGCCGGGATTTAACTTCTGTATTTGTCGGGTAGAGCACTTCTTCATCGCCTGGACATATTTAGTAAACGCTGAGCTATGCAGGTGCTCCGTCACCCACTATATATATATATTTTTTTTGTATAGTGAATGGCGTAGATAACCTATGTCAGGCGTACTGATGACAAAGAAACGCCGATCTATATCTAATTTGGTTTAAATATGAGAAACGGAGTTATAGTAGGTCAGCTTATTGAATCTGTAATTTAGCTCGGCGGCATAAATGTAAACCATTGTAGTTGAGAGATGGCTTGCTTGTTAATGTTGTTCCCCATGGGAACAAGGGACCAGATTTGACGTAGGTGACACAGCAAAGTTAAACATCACATTGGTTCGCAAAATTGACTGGTAAACAGTAATTACACCTTATTTTAAAAGGTAAATTAATAGCGATGCCTTGTATTTACACGATAAATCGCTATAATGTAACGCTTTAAAAACATTCTACATTGAATCATTGGACGCATATGACTTTGTATAATTTGGGTTTATCTGCTATATTTATGGAGAATATTAGTACACCAGTACCGTTTAACACATGGACAAAATCGGGGTTGGAGGAAGAGGGAGAGGAGGAGCTAGCGTGTGCCATCCTCCACAGCCTCCCAACCCTCCGAAAAAAAATGAACGTGAAAATCAGTTCATTTCCTATAGTAAGTTGTTTTACGGTTCGACGGTTATAATTATGTCCAGGTAACGCTTCTAAGGCATGAACATATCAGAGGTTAGACCTCACCTAGGGTTCAATCTCAAAGACACCTTGCAAACTTATGTAATGCCCACACCCCTCAATGATAATCATGGATTCGCCCGTGACATGTCAATGTGTGTTGATACTGATGGACGACGTACCCGAAAATCAACATCATCGCGGGTGAAGGGCTGATTTAAATGTTGATCCACTTCCGATCCAGGAAACTCGAAACCCTTTATTTTCAAGGATGCACGTTTAGGATGCCGTAGCGGACAAAACCAGATCCAGCGAGAATGTCGCTGCTTAAATTTTAGTTATCAAATGGCAGGAATTCTATTTTAAGTGTTGAATCAAATTACAGGTCCTTAATCTTTTATTTCATTTTCCAGGTCGATGTTTTAGATTACACAGCAATTTGATATGGAGAGACGTCTTAGATTCACATGTTGAATCAAACTGTTTGTGCTGAAAAGTCCATTTGATATGTCGAGTATTGAGATTTCATTTGTTCAATGACACAGCGTTTGTTGAAACTTCAATATCCATTGTAGAGATTTTAGATTGTATCTTTTGACAGTGGTTGTTGAAATTTAAAGTCAAATGGCGAGAATTCAAAATTCACGTGTTGAATCAAATTCCTTAAAGTTCCATTTTATTTTCTAGATCGAGATTTTAAACTGTATGTTTAATTGTGAATTGTGTCGTTTGAATTACACGGCCGTAGTTGAAATTGCAATGTCATATGTCCAGATTTCTTAACTCACGTGTTGAATTAAACTGTTCATGTTGAAAGTTCGATTTCGTATGTCGAGTATTTAGATTTTATCTGTTGAATGACATAGCGTTGGTTTAAATTTCAATGTCCATTGTTGAGAATTTCATATATATATATATATATATATATATATATATATATATATATATATATATATATATATATATATATATATATATATATATATATGTGTGTGTGTGTGTGTGTGTGTGTGTGTGTGTGTGTGTGTGTTCTAATTTAATTGTTTGTATGTCAGTTTAAATTCTTTTCTTTATATATTTTTCATTACATGCTATTGTGATGTAAACTTGTTACTCAGAGATGATGTTTTTTTTTCAGAAAATCGGTGGGCCTGAATTATTCTTTGGTAAAGATGTAAAGATGACCTAGATCCTGACCTTGATTCAAAGTTAGTGAAAACCGTGTAAACAGGTTTTATTGATTTACAAACTGATTGGTTGTTGTCAAGGTCAAGATGGGACTAGTGAATTAGAAGTATACAACTCTATTATTTTAATTTTAGAACGACTGGTTCTCGTCAGTCATGTTAGGAGTATGTGATATAAACGATCACGTGACTCATACACCCTGTCGTGATTCCGCAATTTGGGAATTTTGAAACTGTGGATTAAAATACAATATAATCTTTTTTTTTTTTTTTTATTGAACACAAGGTATCAGGATTTTACATATTCCCCTACATCACCACCTGACCTGGCGTATGGGGCATGATCTTAAATTCTTTTGTGTCCTGATCTCTACATGTGTTCCCTACACAACACACACACACATACACACACAGACACTTACTTACAATCACAATTATTGTACACAAAGTCATACTCGCATACAAACCCCAAGATGCATGAAATTGCATTTAAAAATAATAATAATAATAATAATAATAATAATAATAATAATAAATATGTAAATTTTAAAAGTAAAAATAGTAATAATAATAATAATAATAATTCATGTACCAAAAGTTGATAATAGGGTCCACTTTCTTTTAAACTCGTCACTGCTGTTATTCACTTTGGCGACATATTTTTCCAGCGTTTTATATGATAAAACACAATTTTTATAATAGGCAAGATTTGGGCTTTTTGATGCACAACGTGATCTGTATATAACATATTTTGCAAGCAAAATTAGGAAGTTAATAAGATCGTCAAAGTTGTTATTTCCTATAAAGACATCTTTTCGTGTAATTCGAAAATTTGGGTCATAAGTTTGTATCCATTCTACCAACAGTTTCCAAAAGTTTTCAGTAACTAAACAGTCATAAAATAAGTGCTCAATTTCTTCTATTCCCTCATTACAAAAGGTACATTTATCATTATCACTTAAATTAATCTTTTTTAGAAACTGGTTTGTGGTAATATTTCTGTGGAGAAATCTAAAGTTAAAGCTAATCAGTTTTGTGTCTTTTGTACAAAATCTAGCCGAAACAAAAGAGTTGGTCCATTCATTTGTACCAATCGCACACTCTAGCTGTCTGGACCAAGTTTCCTGTTTACCATTTGGCTTTATTATTTTGGTTCTTATCAGGTCTTTATAGATAAATTTATTCTTTGCTCTTACCGTAAGGAGAGATGTTTTGTCCAAAGCTACAAGAAAACTATTTCCACTTTCATAGAAAGTTTTAATTTTCTTTTTCCACATCACAGAGATCTTTGAAATAAGAGCAAAGTACTGTATGAAATTATTTGTTTTTGTTTTTTGTTTTATTTCATCAAAACTTAATAGAGACCCTTGTGCATCAAAAAGATGTTTAATAATTATAATACCATTTGTTCTCCACCTTGTGTATGATTTAAAATTATCTACAGTCACTAAATTAAGAATATCTTGAGACAAGTATTCATTGACAGTAGATGGTTCATTTTTCCATTGAGATAACGCATAAATAACATCACGCCAAAAAATATTTTTAATTAATTTAGAGATTACTTTTAGTTTAGTTTTTCCTAATGAAAGTAACAGCATACCTCCAAATTTTCCAAATATTTGTTCAGAAACCAGTTTTTGCCATAAGCCATTTTCGTTTATTAAGAGGCGCCTAATCCAGGTAAGTTTTATATAACACACAAATGAGTGCAAGTGAATCATATTTAACCCCCCTTCCTCAAAAGAAGCAATAAGTGTGTCTCGTTTAACTCTCTCAGTTTTACTGCCCCAAATAAACTGGAAAAATAATGTATTCAGTTCCTTTTCTATATGGGGTGGAGGATTTGGCAAAGCTGCAAAAAGATGAATGAATTTAGGCAAAAGCAAGGACTTTATCAAAGTAATTTTTCCAATAATAGATAAATTTCTTCTACTCCACCAGTCAAGCAGTTTCTTAACTTCCTTTAACTTCATCGAATAATTAAGCTCTACCATATCCTCCAAGTTCAAAGAGAAATATACTCCCAGCAATCTAAAATTAGACATTGACCAGTTAATATCAATTTCTGGACATATTTTTTCATTAGAATATTTTTTGTTTCCAATCCAAATTGCTTTCGATTTCAAAACATTGCAGTGCAGACCTGACACCAAAGCAAAATCATTTAAAATCTGCATGGTTGTCCTCAAGGACAACTGAGAACCATCTAATAATAGAAAAGCATCATCAGCGTACTGCCCTATTTTAAACTCCATTTCATTATAAAAAATGCCTGTAACATCTGTGTTTTTCTTTAGTTCTGTTGCAAGAGGTTCAATTCCTATTATGAAAAAATAGGGTGATAAGGGGTCTCCCTGGCGACAACCTCTCTCCAAATTAAAGAATGGGGATAAATGTCCATTATTAATAACACAACTTTTTGATTTATTGCAAAATAGCCTGAACCAGTGACAAATTGATTCTCCAAAGTTAAAAGACTTCAGAGCAGCTTCTAGAAAGTCCCATTCAACTGAGTCAAACGCTTTTTCAAAGTCTATCAATAGGATAAGACCAAATTCATTTTTTTCCTCAAGGTATTGCATCAGGTCATACAACAATCTTGTATTTTCACCAATGAATCTCCCTTTCATAAAACCCTTTTGGGTGTCACTGATGATAAACGGGAGTACTTTTTTGACCCTATTAGTAATTGACGCTGAAGCAATCTTGTAATCCACATTAAGTAGAGAGATTGGTCTCCAATTTTTTATAAATTTCCTGTCTTTATCTCCTTTTGGAATGCACGTTATGATCCCCTGAGACTGAAATTCTGAAAAATGATTCATATCATATCCAGTATTTAGAGACCTAAAGAGAAAACCGCCTAGGTCTTTCCAAAAGAATTTGTAAAATTCTACCGTAAATCCATCAGAACCAG
The DNA here is from genome assembly GCA_029339505.1 of Unio delphinus. Classification (NCBI taxonomy): domain Eukaryota; kingdom Metazoa; phylum Mollusca; class Bivalvia; order Unionida; family Unionidae; genus Unio; species Unio delphinus. Next base: position 5,248,669 of record JAQISU010000021.1, on the reverse strand, counting down.
GGCTAGTTTCATTTTTCATATTTTTTAGTGCTAAACCACATTCCTCAAACGTTAACTTACCTTCACATGAACTTCTTTCAAAATCTGAGAGTTTTTTATCATGGTTAAAAAAGTGGTTAAGCGTTTGAAAGTTACATTTGTTTTTACTTTGGTATAATTTTTCATAAAAGTCTTTCTGTTGATTTAATATTTCTTTTGAATCTGTTACCCTTGTTCCATCTTCCTTAGTTAACTCTTTTATTGTTTTGTTTGTGTAATTTCTCTTTTCGAGATTAAGAAAATATTTAGAATTTTTTTCACCAGATTCATACCATCGTGCCTTAGATCTTAACATTATACCTTCCACCTCTTTTTTCCTCATTTCTTCTAACTCCGCTTGTTTTTTGTTCAATTCTTTCATCGTAGTGGGGTTATTATTTTGATTCACTAAAGCATGTAAGGTATTTATTTCAGCTTCCATTTTCCTGAGATTTTGTTTTTCCTGTTTTGCTTTAGCTTGTGAATACATAATAGATTCTGATCTTATTATCATTTTAAGGATTTCAAAAAACAATTGATCATTACATGTTAGTTTCACCTGAAGTGGGTTTTTCTTATCACCTTCACAATAATATTCTTCTACTGTGCTAGTTATACATTTTTTTACCAATTTAATATATTCATTTTGCTTTAATAGCTTTGAATTGAATCTCCAGTATCCAGGACCTCTCGGTGCTGCACATATAGACAATTTGAGTGTTATTGCTGAATGATCTGTTTTATAGCCAGGAATAATAGAGGCGTCTATACAATTTGAAAACATGTCCTCAGAGATTAAAAAATAGTCCAGTCTACTCTGTTTCACAGGGCTTGCCTGATGCCAAGTAAATACTCTACTGTCAGGATTGACTGTTCTCCAAGGATCCAGTAAATCTAGTTAATTCTTGATGTCCTGGACTGCTGCTCGGGCCATGGAGTGTTTATCATGCAAGATATTATAAGAGTCAAGCTCCATGTCCTGAACAACATTCCAGTCACCACAAATAATAACAGAGGAATTTTCAAAATTTATAATGTCCTCTTTCAAAGTTTTAAAAAACTCAGCATTATCATCATTATGACCATATAGATTCACTAGTGTGAATCTCTGTCCATTAACTAATAAATCTAAGAGAATGTATCTGCCCTGACAATCACATCTGTTTCTAAGAATAAGAAATTCTAAATTATTTCTAAACAGGATAGCAACACCAGCACTACTGCTAGATTTATGGCTAAAAACACACTTATATCCCCATTCAGCCTCCCAATACTTCTCAGTCTAAACTGTACTATGTGTCTCTTCTAAACATATAATAGATGCTTTTTTTTGTTTGACCCAGCAGAAAATATCTCTTCTTTTGAGATCAGAACTATGTAGACCCCTAACGTTCATTGACAAAATTTTAATTTGATTATCCATTGTTAAATCTTGTTTTAAGTAAAACTTTTACAGGGCTTATATAGACATGCATCACAAAACCATTATCATGAAAAATGCTCACATACACCTTGGGACACACTCTCACACACATAACCACATAATGCTTAAAAAATCGATAAGTGTAGTACAGTGTCATGCACCATTGGGTACATATATAATGTTGCCCAATATAGTGATACATGAACTCTGTTCTACGCTGGAGTGTTGGTATAATTAGTAAATATAAATATCAATACAGTATGATTGAGAAATAATACTTTTGTCCATCGATTCAAGATTGAAATACAATGTGCATATTTCAAAATTTTAGATACAAGATTATAAGAACATTCTTACCTTTTACAGGTTTTGTCCTTTTCCGAAAATCACTTTTCTAATTTAAATATATATAATTAAAATTAAAACTGTGCATATCCAATTTTGGAACAAAGTTCTATACCTCCAAATGTATCCAAAATCAATATGGAGAAGAATCATTTTGTTTATAAATTGCGATTTAGTGTTTCACTAATGTCGTCAAAAAGGTCAAATTTGTACCTTTTTCCCTCTTTTGTTTTTGCATACACACATTTTGCAATTAAAGTACCAGGCAGATTCAATTTTTGGATGGGAAGTTAATCTATTTATGAGACCCATATTTTGTCTAGTAACATTTTCTACTATTCTTACATTACATTTGTTCTTGAAATCCCTTTTCCTCTTGGCGATGTTAACTTTGGATTCTGCATTCCAAAATTTCACAATTAATGGTTTAGGGACACCATTCTTCCCAGGGATCCGATGTATTGCGAGAATATCTCTCTCATCTACCTCATGACCTGTTACATTCTTCACCATCTCTGCAAACTTTGCTCTGACATTTTCGTTTTGTGATTCAGGCAAGTTGAAAATTTTTATGTTATTTTTCCTTGAGTATTGCTCATTGTGGTTTGCAATCTTCATGGCTTCTTTGGAACAATCTGTATTACTTTTCATTTCTTCTTTTAGTTTTTCACATTCTTTCTTAGAATCAACTAATTCTTCTCTTAACTGATTATTTTCGAAGTTCATTGATTCTATTTTTTCCTCTAACTCTTTTGTTTTGTTAACAATTTGTTTGTCCACTTCCTTCATCAGTTCGATTTTCAGTTTCTCAAACAGCTTGGATACTATGTCGGACACTAATCCACCTAATTCCTCTCTGGTCACTAATAAATTAATACTAGTTTTTATTTCGAGTAGATCCCTCTGGATTAATTCAACACAACTCACCTCTTCATTAGTAACAGTCGAATCCCCTGACTGAGAGCTTGTAGTTGACCTTGTTTGTGGTTTACTGGATTCCTTCTTAGCACTCTGAAAACTACTATTCAAGGTAGACTGAACAGTTTTCTTTGAATTGCTCATTTTGTCAGTTAAGAGAGTTCAGCTCACTTATTGTATTCTAAACTGCCTCAATGAAATTGTGAGCAAGTATTGTAAATTGTGCAGATTAATGATTTTGAGGGTCTTCTCAAAAGGTGTAAATCAACACCAGGTTACACAAACCATAGATAAGAGACCCATTTAAAACAAAAACAAAAAAACTTTCACAAAACTACAAATTCTGCAAAAAACACATAATCCACAGATGAAATGGAACTATAGATTGAAGATAAAAAACTTCACATAGATGCTCGACTAAAGATGAATCTCTACATCACACTGCAAACTGTAAATATCACCAACATTTTTGGGAAAGATTTTCTTAGCTACTTTCACTGGCGGCCATCTTGCCGGATCTCTCACAATATAATCTTTGTTTAGTGGAATATACTTAGTTTTTAGCTTTTACAAACTAGGTTAAGTCATTTTCTTTATTTGTAGCCAGATTTTGAATCCATGTTAACTTTCCTTCAGTTCACTTGGATTTTAAAGGGTTAATTTGTATCTTTAGAAATATTTGATGTACTCATAAGTAATTGTTGGATAAAGACAGTTTATCAAAATATTATTCGGATTTCCAACACTGGAGTTTTAAATAGTGTGTTTCTACAAGGAACTGTAGATAAGCACAAAACAGACATCAGCGTACGTCGTCGTCTTCCATTTTGGATTTTCCAACAGGATTCTAACTTGATTTTATTAGAACATTTAATTACTAGGACTTTTGTAATTTAATTCGTTGATATTCTTTGATTATTTTTGGATTTGATTCTTAAAACTGTAAGTTCTTTCTCCATTTTTCCAATCTTTTTCAGGGAATTTTACCAAGCTTGTTTTTTTTTCACTCTTTCTTTGTTACCGTTTATTAGAGCATAAACTCGTAACAAAGTCATATATCGAGAATTTCAATGTATCATGTGGTTCACATTCATTGTGCTTAAAGTCCTTTTTCCTATGTGGACATACTTCCCGATAAGGTCACTAGCAGACGATATTATGCCCATTTTACTTGGACGATGGGCACCCATGCAGTTTCTCTTATATGCGACCATCAAAACTGACAATTTCGAACAAGCCGAAACTGAGCCAAAATCAGTTTATAAAGTAAAGTTTCAACAGAGTGATAGTAACAGAAAGCCTGATTTGCGTTCTATTTACGTATGTATGTTTTGTAACAGTATTGTCTGATTCAATCAATTTATGTCAAGCTCCAAACACCATATAAACACAACGTTAAATCTGCCAGCATGCCACAAATATGGCTGCTCATGACGCTATTCGGGTACTATGTATGAGTGCAAGGGACAGTTATGCACAAATTTAATGTTTGCATACACATGCCTGATAAAAGAATTTAACAACAAAAAATAATGTACATGAGTAAGGTCAAAAAGGTCAATAGTTTTAGATAGGTATAATAAAGCAAAACATAAAGATATAATTTACTATAAGTACTTAATATATTGTCCTGCAGCTTGCTAGTTATACTTTCGTTAATAACGAGCAGTAAGAAAACTACTATAAGTATATATGTCAATGTATTGTCGCTCATCAAAATCAATAAACGGGATTCTTCCATATCTAAAAATAACGCGGTTCTTTTACCGAGCACGACCTCTATTTCCTAGTAATTATTGAGACATGAACGACAAGTTTCAAACTGCAAATGCATACAATGTAATGGGTCGTCATGTAATGGGTCCTCATAATTGAATACAAAAATAATGCATCTAAACACACGATATTAGTTTGAATTGTTTTATTTAAAAAAAATCATCGTGTAAAGTGACTATTAAGACCAATAATCATTTAACTACATAAACATATAAAATCTGACAAAGCATACTTAAACGTCAAACCACCGCTGTGTAATTCTGTAATTCAGCTAATGCATTATAAAAACTCGACATACTAAAATGATCTTTCATCACAATGAATGTGATTCGAGATGTATTGTTTTAAATTTTCAATCATCTCTGTATACTTCAACAGCTAAAATCTAAAAACTCGACATTGGACATATAAGTTTCAATCGACACTGTGTAATTTTCAGATAAGATCTAAATACTCGAGATATGAAATAAAACCTCCAACCAACGCTATACAATTCATCAGATACAATCTAAATACTCGACATATGAAATAAAACTTCCAACCAAAACTGTACAATTCAACAGATACAATCTAAATACTCGACATATGAAATAAAACCTCCAACCAACGCTGTACAATTCAATATATAAATATAAAATCTCGACTTAGACAACGGAATTTTAGGAAAACTGTTTGATTCAACATGTGAAATTTGATTTCTCGACATATGATACATTAACATCTTTACAAAAAATTCAGCATTTGATAACCAAGTTTCAACCAACGCTGTGTAATTCAACAGTTGAAATCTAAATACTCGACGTATCAAATGGCACCATGTGAACATGTTTACTTAGAATTCTAGATAGCGGACATATAAAATCTAAAATCTTGACCCTGACGATGGAAATTTAAGGTCAGGCAGTTTAATTGAACACGCGAAATTGAAAATCTCGACATATGACATTAAAACTTCAACTGCAACGTTCTCACTGGACCAGCTTTTGTCCGCTACATGGCCTCATACATGTGCTATTTTAGTTTTATTTCAATTGCAACAAAAAGCTAACCCACGCACTAACATCTGCATTCAGCTTAAGTTGACCGCTCTGGTGGCCTAGGGGCTGTCCATTTAGTACGTAACGAATGAAGTGGGGGAGAGGGTTAACTCAAATGCATACGCTTGCGTATGTGGGAGGGTTTCTACTGATAATATACGAACGCATAGGAAACGGATTGGGGGGGGGGGAGGAGGGTGAAACCTCCATAATAATTTGTCTAATACGTAACATGTTCGATCCACAGGGGCTCGTATCGTTGCTTTATTAAAGCTGTTTTAGATTCGACCAATATAAATTAAGAAAAAGTATGACTTAGATCTGAAATTATGCGTTGAAAGGTACGAACATGTGTTGCGAATTGCTGAACAAGAACCTTTCTTAGATTACAAGTATGGTTGCTAAGTGCACCTAAAGACAATTTTTAAGGTGTACCTTTGTCTCTGTTTTGTGTGTTTATTTGTTGCATTTCCTTTTTAATGCCGTTTAAAACAATTTGCTCCAAACAAAGAGAAGTATTTTCGATTTATCTACTGCGTTCCTGATAATCACAATCATTACATGAGTATCAATCAATTGTGGGAACAAATTAAATGGAACAAAATCATTAAATAGAATATGTTGAATTGAATTGTTAACTGAACACAAGATTAATTCTCATATGACAGATTGAAATCCTATTATCCACTATGGTAAACGAGCCAGACTCAAAATGTTTCTGTTCTGTGTGGATTCAAGTAGTTTTATCTAAATTTAAAGGTGTTGTTTAGCTGTGCCTTTCGCTGTGAAATATTCTTGATAAGGACTAATGTGTTACCATGGTATGATTTTGAAGGAGTCATTTTTAATTTGAGATTTCTTTTATTGTGGCTATAAAAGCAGCTTGGTGGAAGTGCAAAGGGAAAGTTAGTATGAAGTATGTTCAAGAACTATATTAACATTGACACGGAAATGGAATCATGACCCCAGTAGGCTTTGATCAGACCTGTTATTCAAAAACATGTAGAATAACACCTTACAAGATTCAATGTGTTATGTGCTATAATTTTATTGTCACCCTTCAGAATCCTGGTGTCATTGATATGTAGGTCTGAGTTCAGCTTGGAGAAATGCATGCAGGTAATATATAATAAAATAATTGGTGGTCTGACCCCATTTTGTGACACGTGCCATGTGATACCTTGTAACATAAATAGCATTGTGGTCTATCATTGCAAATTAAGATTTCCGTACTTTGTCTGATAATGTATTTGAAAAAATCTTCACATTATGCACTCAAACCATCGTAGAGAAAATATCGCAGCAAATGCAGTCTAAATGAAGTTCAATGCTGTTATCAAAGTTTACAGTTTTATGTGGGTCGCTTTTACTGGCAAATGTTCATTATTGTTGCAGTTAAGCTAACCAAGGGAGGCAACCCATAGTGAGGGCTATTCTAGATACTGCATGGTTTCTTGCACGAAGTTATGGTGCACATGTCTCACATCGTTTTCAAGAATAGCACAAACTATAAACACTAAATTCACAAATATATATATATATATATATATATATATATATATATATATATATATATATATATATATATATATATATATATATATATATATATATATATATATATAGTGTAAAATTCACTTGATAGTCTTATATTACTAATTCTGACAATCTACAATTCACAAAACAATCTCTGGCTACCCAACTTTACTAGCTAAAGGTCGCTGATCCACTAAGTTGTGTTGAAACAGTCACGTCCCTCCTACGGAATTATTACAAACCCCAGAGAAGGATGGAGAATTAAAAAGGTTAAATAGCTCCAAGCCCCCAGTCAGCAAAGCCGACGGTCTAGGTCTTAAAATATAAAAGTAAGGTTAAATGTATAACAATTTAATAGACGATATCTCGGTATTTAACAATTACAGGATAATGTTTCAATGCAGTTGCTTCCATTCAATACAAGACTTATCCAAATCGCCCGATATTTCATCACATAAAATTAAAGGTGAGTGTTCCCTTACCATGCCGACCGCTCCGGTTACCTAAGTGGTTATAGCGTCCGCCTCGGATGAGGGAGGCCGTGGGTTCGATCCCCGTCCGAGTCATACCAAAGACTCGCAAAAATCGTACTGACAGTTACCTCGCTTGGCGCTCAGCATTAAGAGGTTAGTGTTAGTACTGCTAGGCTAGGTGTCGGGATAACCTGACTGGGTGGGACACCATGCTACACGTCTGCGGCCAGAAATCACTATGAACTGTCACGACAATGGGAAAATAAGAATGGAACAGGTGTGGTGATGTACTGAAGACTGGTAACAATGCTGTAGAAACAGGTGTGCACCTGGATGACCTCACTCGGGACCAAAGACATAGACTTATATAACACAACAGCATACAATATACAGTCACAAATAATTCACAAACAATTATACAAACAACTAAAAATATTGCTAGGGATAAGAAAGCAAATCTTTTCGAGGCATATAAGTGGGTATCACATAGGTCTTCTCTTCCTCAAACTTCTTCTTACTTTTGGTCGGTAGATAAGGACTCTCTTCAAAGAGCCTTGTCTCTCCACATAAAAATCTTCTTTTGGAAACGCACGTATCGGTGAGCCTTATAATTGGCCATGTTGATTTCACATACATGGGTAAGTCCGTGTGGAACAGCATTTCGACACGAGAGTAGACGATTCTACATTTGTCCACATCTTGTGTCGAGAATAGGTGAAGGGAATGCATTAAGCTGCGATAATTTATAGTGGAAGAGCGGATCTTTCACAAATCCCAACACGTGCTACAAAATTCAATCACAGTGCGGAGTCTGACTTCCAATCCGAAGAGAGTGGTCTGTGACGTCACATTCCCTATATTTCTCGATTTTAATTGGGATTTAGTTCATTTTCTCTCTTCTTCACAAGAATTTGTTCCGGTATCAGTACCTTAGTCACCTTCTCCTTCCTTACCACAGGTTGATGATTTTAAACAGAGACAGAAAGAAGAATTGGAGAAATTTGGACAACAGCAGAAAGAAGCAGAACTAACATTTCTCATTCAACAACAACAGCAAGAAGAAGCAAGAAGCAAAGGTACAGGAAGAAGAAGCAGCAGTAAAGACACAAGGTCTATGAGAGAAGAAGGACAATGAAAGTCAAACGGTGACTGTACTTTTAAATATTTTGTCTGAGTTAAGGAGTATGAAATAAATATAGCAGACTTCTTTATTACGGCCCCAGAGGAAAAGACCTTATCGTGCCAAACAACCCATCCCCGTTACTGCACCTGAGATATCAAAACTTATGATTTCTACCAAGTCATTGACATGAACCGTTCCAGAAGTAGGTCTTGGCCGTTTCAAAGGCTTAAGACAATAAAAGCTGATTTCGTCCCGTTCTTGAGTTTGTTTTTATTAAGAAATCAAACACCAAACGGTCCTTTTCAGAGTCACCCACTTTAAAAAAAAGAGATAGCGTTCTTTTTGCCAAAGTCAATTAAAACTCAAAATCCCTTTTACCCCATGATGTACGCGTCAGTGCGTGAGTGTAGGTCCTTATTATAAAACTTACAATAAGTGCATGACCCACATTTCTCTATCTCAAGGAACCGGACGCAAAAATGTGTTTTTGCTTGATAACCTTCGTAGCATCAAGCCTAGCCTCGTCCGAATTAACAAGCCTCAATACCAGATGTGTTTAGCCCGTGATATCGTGGTGGGACGGACGTATGCCGACCAGAACTATACGGTAGAATGGAAAAGTGCCTGGCCCACAAATAAAAAATCGAACCGAGCTAAGAACGAAGTGAAGTAGAACTCCTGTTACAGCAAGCGGGACTATACAAATACACACCCTGTGGAATTCCTGAAACGCAAAAGTTGCAAGACATCTCAGTTCCACGCTACACTGTGAAAGTGCATTCTCAAGATATGCGTGGAAATTTGTTCGAGGCAACGATTTTAAAGACGGAAAATACACTCACGCCTATTATCACGATGAACATTTCGTTGCAATTACCAGTATCGCCGCATTCCCAGGATACAGTTATTACTGTGAGAAATGCATGACTGGATGCCAGAGAAGGACAAGAAGAAGAAGAGGAAAGGAATCATTGAAAAAGTCAGGAAAATGTGAAAGAACTGAAGAAGAAGAAGAAGAAGAAGAAGAAGAAGAAGAAGAAAAGACCCCTTTCAGGACGACTCATATGCCTCGAAAAGATTTGATGTCTTGCCTAAACTATTTTTTAGACGTTTGTATAATTGTTAGTGGACTGTTTGTGACTGTATATTGTATGTGTTGTGTAAATCTATGTTTACCTCCCACTGTTTGGTTTTGATTGAGGTCAGCCCGGTGAACACCTGTTCCTACAATTGTTGCAACTTTGTTAACAGTCTTCAGTACCGTGACGTCACCCCACATTTTCCATTCATATTGTCCTTATATAACAAACCCACTTTCCTTGTCCGTATAAAAATCCAATATTCCCCAAGTTAAATTCCCATTGTCCGTATACGTGCGCAGTGATCTGAAAAGTCTTGCCCGGTTATATGCCCAAGGATGGTCTGGAATGTATTTTTACATTGTCCGTATACAGCCCCCATATACTACTTCTCTCTCTCTCTCTCTCTCTCTCTCTCTCTCTCTCTCTCTCTCTCTCTCTCTCTCTCTCTCTCTCTCTCTTAGGAGTTTGGCACCAGCTATAAATCGTATAGTGCTGGTTTTCTTGCAAGGTCCAGCTGTGGGACTAGATCCTTATAAATACCCAAAAGCTAAATATCTTCCTTAACGATATGAATTTTTCAGAGCTGTAAAGAAATTATTTTTCAAGTAAGATAATTTTCTATCGTAAAATAAGTTTTAAAGAGTAAATATTCATAAGTTTAACTTTAATAGAATTTATATCACATTAAATTGTACAACTATTTAAAGGTACGTGTTCGTATCATCAACATCTCGTATTAGTTTAGTAATTAACAAGATTTGTGAATGAAAATAAGGTAATCTTGCATGTAATTTGCTCAGTATGTTATAACTGTATAAGTTACATATATTAGTTTCCTCTTGAATACACTCTGATTTGGAGTAGTATAGTGAGGCAATAGTAATACAACATTGTTGTTATCTGTCTAGTTATTTTCATTTTGCCTTAAGCGATATGTATAACTTACGTTTGTGTCCAGAGCCTGTGAATACATACATACATACATACATACATACATACATACATACATACATACACACACCTTACATACATACATACATACATACATACATACATATATACATACATATATATATATATATATATATATATATATATATATATATATATATATATATATATATATATATATATATATATATATATATATATATATATATATATATATATATATATATATATATATATATATATATATATATATGCATGCATGCATGTATGAATGTATGTATGTATGTATGTATGTTGTGATTGCAAAACTTTTTCTTGCTTTCCAGCATCCTCAACAAGTTGTAATAGACTAGTTGAAACATAATACATTTAAAGGTTTAATTCTTGTAGAAACAGCCATGTAAAGGTTTGCAAACACAACGATTTATCTGTTTTGTTTGTCTTGTCTGTTTCTTGCCTTTGAAAAAGACTCATTAAGAGTCGAATAAAGTCCCAGACTAGTAAATGCTAGTTTTGCACTTGACTAACTAGACTGGTTTCCAGACTGTACGTGAAATAGGAGACCAGTGGTATATCCTTACTCTCAATTGCAGGAAAGATACTCGCCAGAATCCTACTGAACAGCCTTACTACGCACCTTGACCAAAGACTACTAACAGAAAGCCAGTGTGGATCTCGAAAAGAACGTGGGGCAATCGACATGGTGTTTGCTGCGAGACAGCGACAAGAGAAATTTCAAGAGCAAAACACTGACCTTTTCACCATTCACGTCAACTTGACAAAGGCATTTGATACTGTCAGCAGAGAAGGCTTGTGGAAGGTAATGGCCAAATACGGATGCCGGAGAAAATTTATAGACATGGTGCAGCATTTCCACAACAGCATGCAGGCACGAGTCCAGGATAATGAAGAGCCGGCTGAGCCATTTCCAGTTATTAATGACGTCAAGCAGGTCTCTGTTCTGGGACCGTGGCTGTTCGGTTTAGTGTTTTCCTTTACGCTAATGTTTCAGAGACGGAGAGGTTGGAGTCGGCATCAGGTACCGTACAGATGGAAATCTAATCAATCCGAGGAGGCTTCAAGCTAAAACCAAGGTTATTACAGACACCATCAGGGATTTTCGTGTGCTTAAGACTGCGCCCTCAATCCTGGCTCAGAATCTGACCTGCAATGTAGCATTGACAAGTTCTACAGCTCATGCAGAAGCTTTGGTCTCACCATCAGTACCAAGAAGACTTAAGTCCTGCTTCAGCCGGCCTCTGGAAATCCCTATGTTGAGCTCAACGGCCAAAAACTCAAAGTAGTGAACCGCTTCACCTACTTTGGAAGCAAACTGTCACAGAGCATCATTATTGACGACGAGGTGAACCTCTGGATTGCCAGAGCCAGCGCAACTTCGGCTGATTGTATACCGGGCAGTTGAGCTCCCCACACTATTTTACGCATGCGGGACGTGGGCTGAGTACCAACACCACGCCAGGAAGCTGGATCACATTCACACGACAAGTCTCAAGAAAAATCTTCAATATCATGTGGCAGGACAAGGTTCCAGACACTCAGGTACTCGCCCAAGCAGGTCTCCCCAGCATCCACACCATCCTGATGCAGATGTCAGCTACGCTGGGCGAGACATGTTGTACGCATGCCTGACCATGGACTGTCTAAGAGACTCTTCTAGGGCGAGCTACAGCAAGGACAGCGATCCCACCACGGAGGTCAAAAGAAACGCTTCAAAGACAATCTGAAATCTGCATTGAAAGCGTACAATATAAACCCTGATTCCTGGAGAAAACAACAAGCGATCGACTCACTTTGCGTTCCTGCGTGCACAAAGGCTCCAAGTTGTGCGAATCTAGCATGACAGCAGCTACAGAGTTCAAGAGGCAAGCCAAAAAAAAAAATGTGCAATCAACCCTCCTGGAGATCTCTCACTCATCCCCTGTCCCTTATGCAAAGGGTTGGTCTCATCAGCCACATGCGCACGCACAGTACATAACTGTAGCCGCTCCGTTCCTGAGATGACTACAGATGTTCTCGTCTGATCGACGACTAACAACAACAGGAGACCAGTCTATATTACAAGTCTGTGCTAGAGCGCTGTAATTCATTTCCGTTTTTTTTTTTTATCAAGGATGAAATCCAAGAGCATCTGAAGATTACCATCAACTTCCGCTCTAAGATCGTTACTGTTTTCATGCAATCCGGAAACAATTATCGAGTTTCTCCAATATAACTTCAAGTGTACTAGCTCTGTTAAAATGTTTTAAAAATTCAGCTGTTATTTATTACGTTGGGCACAAATATTAATTTAGGGGAAGAGCACAGGAAGAGATAGCTGGGCTGGAAACAAGCAGTGGTGAGAAATCGTCTTTCCTATAAATAGTCGGTGTTAACCCGTGTAACCTGTACTCTATAGCAATATATTGCCCGGAGTCATCGGTTTGACGCAGTTAAGCACGAACTTTAACCTTTTTCAGAAATATATTTATTTCATATTGATTTAATTACTCTAAAAACACTAGTTATTTTAGATAACAAATAGCAAGGATTTGTTAGCTATTTCTACAATGTAATACATAGCACATGTTTTTGTTTTATTGCTATGTTTTACTATCCAAATAACATCCTTGTATAGCGTATTCAGATATCGTTGGACATCAGAATGAGTAGTCAAAGTTTCAGGAATATCTTACTCACTTGGCAGCCTATATTGACACTCTTCCACTAATTTATATGTAAATAATATAATTGCTTCATTCTGACGGAATGAAAATATGGCACTATAAAACTGATGCATTTTCATGTTCCGTTGAGATACATTTGAATTTATTGCAATGTGATGGTAGTTGAGGTATGCAGAAGTATGTTTGAGTAGACTCGTGGGGGATATGTTTCTTAAACGAAACGAAACATTGCTTATAGTTCCATTATAATTTATAGCCATAATATATTTTCATGTTTCATTAAAGAATAATATTTCAACTAAACCCAATTTTGGCATTCCTGACTTTCATCACTTTAAAGCCAGCTGAAATGTATGCCAACGAAACTTGAAAATGTGTCCATTTCTTTTGTGAGAATTTAAATTTATTAGTGAAAAGACTTCAGTGTAAGTAATGTCTGACAAAAACTTTTTAATTTTACATTTTAGAAAAGCATCATTATTGGTTGCCAGTTGCGTGTGATATTCCAGAAAATTTGACTTTCTTTATTAGTCGACATCAAAACATGTTTCACAGCACCATTATTAAGGCAGTAGGACCCATCACCCCAGAACAAAAAAAACCCAGGTGATGTGCTTTATTTTGTAGGAATATCTTCTTAGCATGCTTTCAAACACAACCCCTTGTCAGAAATTTCATGTATTACATCACCTGTTTTGTTGTTGTTGTTGAATGGTTTAACGCCATTTTTCAGCAGAAGATAGGCTATACATGGCGGCCAGTATTAATGGTGGAGGATGAACCCGGAAAAACCCCGGAAAGAACCACCGACCCATGAGAAGCTACTGGCAAGCTTTCTCACATACCCACATTGGCAGAATCTGAGACTGGAACCCACACAGACAGAGGTGAGATGGCATTGATCCGTAACAGACTGCTTTAGACCACTCTGTCACTTGTAGCCTTTCATCAGTTTTGACACACTTAACGTAATTCTAATCTGTTCTGTGACATAAGCAATATAAAATGTATAATGCAGATTTACAGTAATTAAAAACAAAGACTTATTGAAACAAAATTACATAATGAATTTAACTTAGTAAATCTAATATTTTCCTAATCATAATTTTCATAGTGGAACAGATTTTGTCATAAAAGCTGAAGGAATCAATTTGTGAAGAAAAAACATGGTATAAAATTAAAATTGTTTACTTATATAAAACAAAATATTAGATTTAGTTTGTGACTTTTTTTTCTCCAATACTTGGTATTTTGAATATGTGGAAATTTAGTCATTTAATTTTTTATGTTTTGATGTTTTGGTAACTTAACTGTTAACTGGTAACTGTTTTGCATCCATCATATTATAACTTATTTTGCTATGTGTGCAAGAATTCAAGACTTAATGTTACAAGGGAGTGTTTAATTTGTATTTATCATAATTTTTTTCCATTATCAAACAACTTATTTTACAAAATTGATCAGAATAGAGGCTGATTGAAAATTTACCATTGTTGTAAGATTGCTTATTTATCAGATAGAAAATTCAAACACTTTTATTTAAAATAATTTATTTAAGTAGGTAAAAATGTAGACCAAATATGTAGAGGATGCTGATTTAATTATGATGAGCTCCAGAAAATGTGTGTTGTCATTTTTAATCACAGAAATGACTTTTCTGTTACCAACAGAAATAGGTGTGAGGTTGTTTTTACTGGCCAGTTTAGGAGCACTCCTGGTGTGTAGTAGTTCAGCTCAGAATCACATATCCATTCGTATTGCTCAGTGAGCAGTCATGTGCCAGAAGTAAACAAATATCATTTGCATCATCGGTTTTTCATTTAGCTATGCTATATTAATTTTTCTACTTAATGTCTGATTATGAAATGATTTGTCAAATGATGAATCCATGAGGTTTGATTTGGTCTCATTCATGTAACTCTTCAGTACGATATAAAAGAAACCCCCAGCACCAACACAGCAGGTTACACAGACCAGCTTTTTTTAACATGTATCAAATATGTAGTCTCGCTTTGCTTACAAACGGTGTTAAAACATACATGAAACTAAGTTGGTAATTGTACCTACATTTCGAGACACTCGTGAAAATTTACCTTATACAAAACGATAGTTTGTTTTGCCGACCAATTCACGTGAAACGATGACATGACAATATTTATTTGTGTACTTTAAGTTTGTGACTTAACTTGTGTGTTTTATTTCGGTAAATCATGAAAATTAATATTTTTATTGCCTTGAAAACATATTACTGTAAAAGGAGAAAATGTTATTGCATTTAGTGTACTCTCCTATTTATTAATTTTAACTTATTTATATTTTTGCTGCCTTCGAGGAAAATGAATGAAAAATATATGATAAAATTGTAAACAATTATTGTTTAGTTTTTTTCTATTTTACGTAAAACCATTAAATTTTTACTCTGTGAGATGGCATTTTAATTAATGAAAGCTTAATGTACAAGAAGATAAATATCTGAAACCATTGTTTTTTAATAAATTATTATAAATTTAAATTTTCAACCCCTACCCTGCTCAGGGACTGAAAGCAAAGTCATTCTAGTGCCTGAAAGATGATGGCAATCAATTTTGGGATTTACCAACATTAAGGAGTAGATTTTTAAACTTTGAAGTAATGCAATGTCTGGTTTTCAATGCTTCCTAAAGAAGAAAAAATATAACAAAGCCTAGAGTTAGGGGGATTATTAATGCAGTGCCAAACATGCATATTGCAGACCTCTTACACAGTGCCAAGCATGAATCATGTGGACCTCTTACATAGTGCCAAGCATGAATCATGCGGACCTCTTACATAGTGCCAAGCATGAATCATGCGGACCTCTTACATAGTGCCAAGCATGAATCATGCGGACCTCTTACATAGTGCCAAGCATGAATCATGCGGACCCATCTATAACCACCGTGAACTGAAAGAAGTCGTCCTCAATTCTTTCACTTGTAACTTAACCTGGTTCCCTACTTCCCAAACATAAAGTGCTTCAAGGATATTTTTTATCAGCAGTATTTTCCATGGAATTAAACAAAAAGTATGTAATGTTGCCTTTAGAAAGCACACATCTAACAACCGTTGGAACAACTATCCATTTATGACATCAAAATTGGTCGATATTTATGACAAAGTATAGCAGTTGACATTAGAGTTCATGTTTCTGTGACAAACAAAAAAGTCACAAAACGGTGGCATGTGTTAAAATCACCATACACTTAGAAATCACTATTTTTTTTTATTTTATTCCTACTGTACGAAGAAAAGAGTGATTTGTTTGAAATATCCATAATTTTAACATGAGGCAGTACCAGGTTAGACTTATGTTGCAAACAGTTTATTTACATTTATTTCACCCTTTATATTGCCTTGAAATTTGTCAATTACATTATCATAGAATTTCTAA
The DNA here is from genome assembly GCA_029339505.1 of Unio delphinus. Classification (NCBI taxonomy): domain Eukaryota; kingdom Metazoa; phylum Mollusca; class Bivalvia; order Unionida; family Unionidae; genus Unio; species Unio delphinus. The sequence continues at coordinate 5,231,894 of JAQISU010000021.1, read as the reverse complement.
AAATTATTCTTGACAAAATCTTGTTAAGTTTCAGTTTGTTATTAGCAATGAATATTTAGTTCCAATATACACTGTATTTAAATACAACACACACACACACACACACACACATGTAAATAGTAGTGATGGGAATCGGTCAGAAATTCATAATCGATAATCGGTTCCCCTTAACCAACTGATCATCGATTATAAGCAAATTTTAATTTTTGTTAAACAGTTATATCTTTGATCAAGAGTTCAATATATTTATAAATGTACAGGAGTAATCTCCTCTAATGACATGTGTACTTTAATCTGACAATAATATTACATTGTGTTACTTTTGTTCTACAACTTTGTTAAATGAATGCAACTTTTTATGGCTGATCAGTCATATGTAATTGAAATACTGCTACAATCCCCCGAAATTCTTTCATTCACATGTTATGTGTCTATAATTTAAAGTATAGAAGGACATGTTTTTCTTGTTTGTCATTGTTTATAAATACTACAAAAGATGTTGCAATTTGACAGAAACAAACCAACAAAACATGTTTAAATGTATTAACTCAACAATTTAATTACTTGACCATGTAATAATGACAATATGTTCCTAATTATGAATCATAAGGTTTCATATTTGTAGTTGTGAAGGGAATTAATAAATTTCAGGTCAACTTTTTGTGGCTGGGAGTTTTACTAGCCTTTGTGCTTTTGCACACACCTAAAAGGTAGTCTCCCTTTACACACAATCGATTATGAAGTTCACAATCGATTATCTGCTCAACCAACTGATGATCGATTATAATCGATAATCGGAACAACACTAGTAAATATTTCAGTAAATCAGTCCCCACAAACCAGACTAACATACAAATACAAGTTTGGTTTTGGGGTTGATTTATTAGACTTGTGTACAGTCGTCTATTAGTTACCATGTGCATGCATTTTATATATTTTCAAAACGCTATATCAGTGTAAATTTTTATTTATTTTATCAAGATGTTATTGTTGTTGACATTTTAATAATTCTGGTCTGTTTGTCATCATCACTATCATTACTATCACCAGAGTATAAAAATGACAATGTATTCAGGAAAATGATAATATTATTGATGAGGACAAAGACCTCATTCATCGTAAGCATGATGGATTTCAGTGAGATATAGTGACCCGTACATTCATCCGTTGACATTCATGTTTTACAGAGGATTAAATTGTATTTGTCAGTTATTGTGATGCGGTCATTCATTGTAGTGTTAAATTAATTATTATTATTATTATTATTATTATTATTATTATTATTATTATTATTATTACATGTATTATTATTATTAATACATGTATTATCATCATCATCATTATTATTATTATCATCATTATTATCATTTTTATTATTATTATACATTTAAGATTATCATTTTTATGAACAATACAATAGTCAAGTGAGTAGTTGTTGTCCATTTGTGTCAGAATTTTTTTCGGATTTCAGAGTCAGGAAATATTATTTTGATTAGAGCTGAAAATTTGTTTGCTATCAGAAACATGAGATTATGGTCAAACTATAAAGTTGGCAGATTGTGTCTTGGCGGATTTAACTTTATCATTTTGCTAATTTAAGTGATGATATATTTGGTGTCACAATTGATATGCTTTTTTAAGATGAGGTTTCTACACAACATGTAATGTCATTCTTGTCACCATAAAATCAGTTTTATAGGAACAGTAGAATGTGTATTCATGTTTCTTTGAAATTGATTACAACCATTTCAATTTCTGTTTCCATTCATCATTGAATTTTTCTGTGATACATCGGTTGCCTGAATCGCAGTGTTTTTGGCATTAAGAGATAATGTAGGCTTAAACATCTTGACGTATTTTAAACACTGAATTCAAACTGCCTCAGTTGTATGCCATGTGAGCTCTTGAGTAATCCATCCATAATTGATTAGCATCCTTAATCATAAGTTACTTTATCTTACATTGTATAGCATCCTTAATCATAAGTTACTTTATCTTACATTGTATAGACACTAAGCCATCTAATCAACTTGAAACACAGAAATTGAATATTTCTTGCAGTAATGTTTATTGATTTATACTAAGAGATCTCCTTAGTAACCCAATACATATAATATAACCCCTGTCAACAAGCTTCAATGAAGTCAGTCAACCATGCCTGCAGGATCAAAGATTGACATTAGTAACTACATGTATATTGCTCTGATTTGCTTAAGCCAGGTCACAGTCAATGATCACATGCATTATTGCTGTAAATACTCTAGAACCAAAGTTGATGGAAGAAAAAAAGGAAAAATTAAATGTTTGGCTAATAATTTTGCATTTGCAGGCAATTTCAGAGAGGGATGGGAAACATCTGTAAACTAAGGAGAAAAACTCCCTTGTGTTGGAGGTTCACATGTACATGTATGTTATATAATGATTGGTCAGCGCTCTCAGCCCACTAGTTAGCATAAAAGTTTATTTAAAATTGATATTGTTTTGTCTTGCAAGAACATGTTTGTGATTGAAAGAATAAATATGGGTAAGTTGTAAAAGTTTCATGACAATTATATGAAAAAAAGTTTGAATTGGTTTTTGGAATTGTACAATATATATAGTGACAATTATCTGGGTGTTTCATGAACTTGTCTGGCAGTAAAATGCTGCTTGTATGTGTGCATGATTGGATTGTTCAGCAGGCCATTGGAATGTTAATTATAGTGTTTTTTATGATTATCAGTTATAATCTATCATCAACAAACCAGTAGGATAAATTGATGGTGAAATAAAGTTGATATGAATTATTTATTACAACATACAAAACAAATCCATTACCATATTCCACAGGTTCATACTTTCGTAATTAGGAATATATAGTCCTGATTACCTGATTAAGCTGTTACATTGTTGAGGTAATAAATTTACAGAAATTTTGATGATTTCTTTCCATATCAATGTCAAATCTTTTGCATTATTTTAAATAATAACAAAACCATGTCCTTTTATACTTTAATTTATATACACATTACCTTGAATTAAAGGATTTTGGGGTATTGCAACAGTTTTTCAGTTACATAAGACTGTTCTGTCATACATGTACAACATTGCTTTCGTTTACCAAAGTTGTAGAATAAAATAACTCAATAGAAAAAAAAACATAATATTTTTATCAGGTTAATTTATGCCTCTCATTAACAGAGATTACTCCTGCTCATTTATTTACAATTTAAACTTTCGAACAAAAATATAGCTGTATAACAAACAAAAATTAAAATTTGTTCTTGGTGACTGATTATAACCGATTGTCACTTTGTTAAGTGGAACCAATTAATTCTGGCAGAGTCCCATCACTAGTTAAGTATGCTATAGTTGAAAAGGACAGTTGACAAAATCGAACTGCTAAAAGAAATTTGAAATGGCAGTTTGTGGCCGCATTTGGATGAAAATAGAGTATATTATTTAGAAAAGTATAGATTAAATGTTGGCAATTGAGGGTCAAGAACAAAGAAACAAGAACTCCTGAAAGACTCACTGATAGAGAACTATGTTAGATTGACATGTACATTGCTTTCTTGCAAATTCAGATAAAAAAAGAACATTTGACACACCAGCAGTGATGCTGCATGTTGTATATTGTTACCTGCTTAATGTTACATGTCTGATGCATGATGCCCCAGTGCTAGACATCACTACAAACTGACTCACTGCAGACATTGTAGCGATATGACTGAAAAATTGTGTAAGCTACATTAAAAATCATAATCAAACAAACAAAACCCTTGACATATCTAGAGTGTAGTATCTTGATATACCTAGAGTAGGTGTTACCTTGATATACCTAGAGCTGGCATTACCATGAATATACCTAGAGTAGGCATTACCTTGACATACCTAGAGCTGGCATTGCCTTGAATATATCTAGAGTAGGTGTTACCTTGATATACCTAGAGTGAGCATTACCTTGATATACCTAGAATAGGCATTATCGTTATATACCTTGAGTAGGCATTACCTTGATATACCAAAAGTAGACATTACCTTGACATATCTAGAGTGTATTATCTTGATATATCTAAAGTAGGTAATACCTTGACATATTAAGAGTATATTATCTTGATATACCTAGAGTGTGCATTACCTTGATATACCTAGAGTGTGCATTACCTTAATATACCTAGAATAGGCATTATCGTAATATACCTTGACATACCTTTGAGTAGGTGTTACCTTGATATACCTAGAGTGTGCATTGCCTTAATATACCTAGAATAAGCATTATGGTAATATACCTTGAGCAGGCATTACCTTGACATACCTAGAGTAGGTGTTACCTTGATATACCTAGAGCTGGCATTGCCTTGAATATACCTAGAGTAGGCATTACCTTAACATACTTAGAGTACCGTATTTTCACGCATATAACACGCCTATTTGTATAACGTGCACACGCAGATAACGAGTGGAAATTCCATCTTTGTGTAAAAAGTATCTTGGATTGTGCGCCCATGCATATACCGTGCGGTAGCCAACACAGGCGTGTCGGAACATAGGACTGCCAGAGGTGCCTCATCTGATACGCATTACGAGGCTGTTTATCGTCTCTCGCTCACCATCCAGTGATTTAACGCCAGCACCTTTATCCCTTTCTGCTCGTAATAAATACTTGGTATTACCGGTACAGTCATATATGCCATGTCATAATATTTTTCGCATAAACAGAGGCAAAATAGCAACTGCTATAAAGCTATGTGTATTTACTGGTTTCCGCTATCTTTTTTTTTTCAAAAACTGTTTATTGTTTGTAGAAATCTGATTTTAAACCGATTATTGGTTTTTGTCCTACATAGAAATTACAAGAAATATATTTCTTATAATGCAAGTTAGTGTATGTCTTGTGCGAATAAAAGATATTCATTAAATACCAAAACGTACAGACATGCAAGCAGCGCAACACTGTGTCAACTTCGAATTGTTTAGTTTCTACTTAAAGATTTGAATAAACCTCATTTATACTGTATGTGTATGAAAGAAATCTTTTATTAATTGTCACTGGTTTATTGGGGTGGTTGCTAGAAATTCATCGATGTGCTTTTGGCTGTAAAAAAAACCACCTGGGATGATACGCTTACGCATATACCACGCTTGGGGTTGGGGTCCGCTGATTGTAAAAACTCGTATAACGTTCATGTTATATGCGCGAAAATATGGTAGGCATTACAATTAACTTTTTGTGTGTGCTTTCTTTTGTTTCATTTCAGCCATATTTGCTGTGTATTGTTTATTTCATTTCAGTCAAATTTAGTGTATTTTGTTTGGTTTCAGTCACATTTGCTGTGTCTTATTTCAGTCAAATTGGCTGTGACATTTCATCATAGTAGTATCATATGGGTTTGATGATTGGCAATTTTGACTTTCATGTTATAGAAGACTTTCTTTGATCAACTTATTGTGTTCTAATGGCATAATTGTGGACACATTATCATTTTCATGTTTAATGGCATAATTGTAGACACATTAGCATTCTCATGTTTTAATAGCATAATTGCTGATGGAAGCATTCTCATGTTCTAATGGTATAATTGTAGACACATTAGCATTCTCATGTTCTGATGGTATAATTGTTGGCACATTAGCATTCTAATGTTCTAATGGTATATCTCTAGGCATTAACATTCTCATGTTTTAAGGGCATAATTGTAGACACATTAGCATTCTCGTGTTTTAACAGCATAATTGTAGACACATTAATATTCTCTTGTTTTAATGGCAAAATTCTAGACACATTATCATTCTCTTGTTTTAACGGCATAATTGTAGACACATTAGCATTCTCATGTTCTAATGGTATATCTCTAAACATGATTATCATTCTCTTGTTTTAATGGCATAATTGTAGACACATTAGCATTCATGTTTTAATGGCATAATTGTAGACACATTACCATTCTCTTGTTTTAATGGCATAATTGTAGACACATTAGCATTCTTGTTTTAATGGCATAATTGTAGACACATTAGCATTCTCATGTTCTAATGGTATATCTCTAGACATTCTCATTCTCTTGTTTTAATGGCATAATTGTAGACACATTCTCATTCACTTGTTTTAATGGCATAATTGTAGACACTTTCTCATTCTCTTGTTTTAATGGCATAATTGTAGACACATTCTCATTCTCATGTTTTAATGGCATAATTGTAGACACATTAGCATTCTCATGTTTGGTTTGATTAACAAATTTAAGCTATAACTGTAAGAAGATGTTGTGTTTGAAAATATCAAAGAATTTGATAATTTGTTACAGAGTTATAAACCAAAATCAATTTCTCACACCCAGTCCAGCAAAACTTAAGCCATTTGGTGCATAGCGAATAAGACATAGTGTAAATACATATCGCATTTCATTTGATACAGTTGCCACCTGTTCTGAGTTATTTTTCTCTCTTACAGTTTTGAAGATGAGCGAGTCAGGAAGATCACAGACTTCAACTGACTATGACTTTCTCATCAAGTTTTTGGCACTTGGTAAGTAAAGCATCAGTGCGAGTAATGAGTGCAACATAAAGGTGCAAGCTATGCACAATGGTCGCCTAATCTTTATACATTATTTTCATACACAGGCCTGTGTAAAAAGCATCAGATGATAGCAGTGATTAATGACTGCATGCTATTTGCAAGTTTTTAGTATGTCTGACCATAAGCAAAATTACTTTATAATAGTCATATTTTTGTCATCAGCATGCTGCTGTTTTCATCTTCTTTTTCTTCATTTCATAATTTTTCAATATTTTTTTTCTTCTTCTCAGTAATCATCTGGCATAAAACCACTTTCAATAAATGATGGGATTGGCCATCAAATATGGCTATTATTAAAAATACATTGAAAACAATAGTGATTTCTTCTCATCAACTGTTGAACAGATTGTGACTAAATTGGAAAAAAGGCGTTATTGACAACTTTTCAGATTTCAGGGTTCTACAGAAGATTTAGAAAGTTGCAGTTCCTATTTTCTCTGTAGCATTCACTCATAGAGGTAATTTTTGTGTGTTATTTTCTCTGTAGCATTCACTCATAGAGGTACTTTATTTGTGTGCTATTTTCTCTATAGCATTCTCTTATAGAGGTACTTTAAATGTGTGCTATTTTCTCTGAAGCATTATCTCATAGAGGTACTTTAAATGTGTGCTATTTTCTCTGTAGCATTCTCTTATAGAGGTACTTTATTTGTGTGCTATTTTCTCTGTAGCATTATCTCATAGAGGTACTTTAATTGTGTGCTATTTTCTCAGTAGCATTCACTCATAGAGGTACTTTATTTTTGTGTTATTTTCTCTGTATCATTATCCCATAGAGGTACTTTATTTCTGTGCTATTTTCTCTGTAGCATTCACTCATAGAGGTACATTGTATGTGTGCTACTTTCTCTGTAGCATTCACTCATAGAGATAATATTTTTGTGTATACAATTTTATCTATAGCATTCAGTCATTGACACATTTACTTTATATTTGATATGCTATTTTCTCTGTAGCATTCACCCATAGACAGTTGTATTGAATGCCTAATGACATTAAAACATTTGAATTTTGTATAAACTAAGCTGATCTTGGTCCAAAAATGTAAACTCACTGCTAAAAGCAATAGCAGTTGAAATGTCTTCTTTATAATATGCCTAACAGAATTTGACAAAAGGATTCAACTTTAAATATGGTCATTGGTTTCTGTTTCCAAGAAAGACCTTTAAAATTGTTCAGGACTATGGATTCTGTTTTCAAGAAAGACCTTTAAAATGGTTCAGGACTATGGTTTCTGTTTCCAAGAAAGACCTTTAAAATGGTTCAGGACTATGGTTTCTGTTTCCAAGAAAGACCTTTAAAATGGTTCAGGACTATGGTTTCTGTTTCCAAGAAAGACCTTTAAAATGGTTCAGGACTATGGTTTCTGTTTCCAAGAAAGACCTTTAAAATGGTTCAGGACTATGGTTTCTGTTTCCAAGAAAGACCTTTAAAATGGTTCAGGACTATGGTTTCTGTTTCCAAGAAAGACCTTTAAAATGGTTCAGGACTATGGTTTCTGTTTCCAAGAAAGACCTTTAAAATGGTTCAGGACTATGGTTTCTGTTTCCAAGAAAGACCTTTAAAATGGTTCAGGACTATGGTTTCTGTTTCCAAGAAAGACCTTTAAAATGGTTCAGGACTATGGTTTCTGTTTCCAAGAAAGACCTTTAAAATGGTTCAGGACTATGGTTTCTGTTTCCAAGAAAGACCTTTAAAATGGTTCAGGACTATGGATTTAGTTTGAAGGTTTAAGAAAGTATTTGAGCCATCAACAGCTATTTTCTTCTAATAAAAATTGTCATTAAGAAACCAACTTTGTATTGGATCCAGCTGTGTTAGATCAAGAAAGGTTTAATGTTTTATTCCAATAACAACATTTCCATATGCAGGAAGTTGTCACTTGTCAGTAAATTGTTTCATGTAACATTTTATTCTGCTTATCAGATTATAACACTTTTAAGATCATGACTTTCAGGCCTATGTTGTAAAACATTTAAAGGTTATGACATCCAGGTATGTTGTACAACTTTAAAGGTTATGACATCCAGGCCTATGTTGTAAAACTTAAAAGGTTATGACATCCAGGCCTATGTTGTAAACCTTTAAGGTCATGACTTCCAGGCTTATGTTGTAAAACTTTAAGGTCATGACTTTCAGGCCTATGCTGTAAAACTATAAAGATCATGATATCCAGGTATGTTGTAAAACTTTAAAGGTCAAGACTTTCAGGTCTATGTTGTAAAACTTTAAAGGTCATGACATCCAGGTATGTTGTAAAACTTTAAAGGTCAAGACTTTCAGGTCTATGTTGTAAAACTTTAAAGCTTTTGACATACAGGCCTATGTTGTAAAACTTTGAAGGTTATGACATCCAGGCCTATGTTGTAAAACTTTGAAGGTTATGACTTTTAGGCCTATGTTGTAAAACTTTGAAGGTTATGACATACAGGCCTATGTTGTAAAACATTGAAGGTTATGACATCCAGACCTATGTTGTAAAACTTTAAAGGTTATGACATCCATGGCAATGTTGTACAGCTTTAAAGGTTATGACATAGGTTATGACATTGAGGCCTATGTTGTAAAACTTTAAAGGTTATGACATCCAGGTGTCTGCTGTAAAACTTTGAAGGTTATGACTTTTAGGCCTATGTTGTAAAACTTATAAGATCATGACATCCAGGTATGTTGTAAAACTTTAAAGGTTATGACATCCAGGTGTCTGCTGTAAAACTTTGAAGGTTATGACTTTTAGGCCTATGTTGTAAAACTTTTAAGATCATGACATCCAGGTATGTTGTACAACTTTAAAGGTTATGACATCCATGGCTATGTTGTAAAACTTTAAAGGTTATGACATTCAGGCCTATGTTGTAAAACTTTAAGCGTTATGACATCCAGGCCTACATTGTAAAACTTTAAGGTCATGACTTTTAGGCCTATGTTTTAAAACTTTAAAAGGTTATGACATCCAGGCCTATGATGTAAAACGTTCAAGGTTATGAATCCAGGCCTGTGTTGTAAAACTTTTAAGGGCATGACTTTTAGGCCTATGTTGTAAAACTTTAAAAGTCATGACATCCAGTCCTATGCTGTAAAACAAAAAGTTTGTTTCCACAAATAGAATGGTAGTCCTGTGATTGAGTTCTCTCTCTTATTTCATTATCAGGTGACTCTGGTGTTGGAAAGACAAGTTTTCTCTACCAGTACACAGACAGTGCATTTACTGGGAAATTCATATCAACAGTCGGAATAGATTTTAGGGAGAAAAAAGTGGTATGTTGATTACAACGGTTAACTATCAGATTTTCCTAGCGACACTTATCCAGAAAAATCTGAGTAAATTTTTTGTTATTGTTATCTTACATCTTTTAATGGTGCTTTATACAGCAGGAGTCACTTTGGCTGTCTGTGGGTTTGTCTAGCTATATAGCAATCAAATACCCATATGGCAGTCAATACCTCACTGTCAACCCATACAGCAATCAGTAACTCATTGTCCATGCTTATCACACAGCAATCAATACTTCACTGTTCAGGTCTAACCATACAGCAGTCAGTACCTAACTGTCTAGGTCTACCCATATGGAAATCAATACCTCACTGTCCAGGTCTACCCATACAGCAATCAGTAACTCACTGTCCAGGTCTACCCATACAGCAATCAGTAACTCACTGTCCAGGTCTACCCATACATCAATCAATACCTCACTGACCATGTCTATCCATACAGCAATCAATACCTCACTGTCCAGGTCTACCCATACAGCAATCAATACCTCACTGACCATGTCTATCCATACAGCAATCAATACCTCACTATCCAGGTCTACCTTTAGAGCCATCAGTACCTCACTGTCCAGGTCTCCCCATACAGCAATCAAGACCTCAATGTCCAGGTCTACCATACAACAATCAGACGTGACTGCCCAGGTCTAGTCATAGAGCAATCAATACCTCACCATTCAGGTTTACCCACATAGCAATCAATAGCTCACTGTCTAGGTCTACCAAGCAACAATCAGTATCTGACTGTCCAGGTCTACCATACAGCAATCAGTACCTCACTGTCCAGGTCTACCATACGGCAATCAATAGCTCACTGTCCAGGTCAAAGGTCAATCATTCTGGTAGCCGTGACAGCAATTTAAAAAGCAAGGGAAGATATGGAACATTCAAATTTCAGTGCGAAAATTCCTGACTAGGAAAGTTTTAATCAGTAAGCGTTCTCATTTGTGGGGTAGCCAGAGCAGAAATTATTACTGTTTTTTCACTTTTCAGTAAATTTATATATCACATTAAGACTAAAAAATGACATTAAAAGTTGCCATGGAAAGAAAAGAAAGGAAAGTATAGATCATTGTTTCCATAATATTTATATCAAATGAGTGGTAGATATGGATATGTTTTAAAGATTTTCCAATTTATTGCCAGCAATTGATTACATTTAAAGGATTAAATAATTCATTCATTAGTAATTAATAAATTTGTATATCTTCTTTCCTGTTCATAATTAATGATACTGTATTGCAATTCTTCACATGTAGTCTGTACGTGAATAATGCATCATTGTATAAATGAATCATGTTTTTATGTCCACAGTATGGCATGGCATAAAACATGTTTTATGGTGTTGTTTCTCCATCGGTTTGTACACTGACAATTAAGTTTCCATGCAATGGTTTGTAAGCAGATTTACCTGTATAAGGCTTGGCCAGTTTTTGCAGGTGGGTTGCTTTACATAAGGCAAAGAAAAAATTTCATTGAGGGGTGGGGTCATTGTGTCAACAGAGCTCCAGATTTCATTATATCAAGTATTTTACTCACTAATTGAAAGGAAACCATGGTGGCTTTGTGGCTAGTGTGCCAGGTTAATGATCAAAAGTGTGTGGGTTTGAATCCTACCCTTGGAACAGCTTGGGTCAGCTACCATTGTGTATACTTGAGCAAAGCACATTATTTAGATTGCCTTACCACTAAATAAACTACATGTTTTTCTCTACAGCACCAAACCAAGACTCTTTCAGAATTGAATGTGTAAATATTATTGGATAGTGCTTAAATAGGGTTAGGAAAGAATTTTGGTCAGAATAATTTTGGGGAAGGTAAAGACATATTATATTTAGAAAAAGGTTTAGAAGACCCCCTAAATCTTGAGTGTTTCTTGGTCAGTGTAAAGCAGTTTTATATTCCAGGAGTTAAATTTGTGAATCAATTAGATGGATAAATGCCTTTCTTCTGTCCCAGTTTTAACATTTTTTGGTATATAGCACTTATATTATTTAGAAATATATATTGCGTGTTCTACAAAGTTCCATAGACTTTTTCGGGTTTGTCATATGTAGGCAGTCTCTATATAACTTAAGTATAAGCATTTGTGTGAGTCAGGTTGTAGTATTACTGTTAAGTTTCTATCATCAGCTGTACATTTTTATTATTAAAATTGTATTAGTTGTTTTGTACTAATTCTTGTAATTTAAATGATTGAAGTAGTCAGTTATTGGACTGGTTTTGGAATTTTAAATTAACCATAAGGTTTAGTTTTGTAAACTGTGCATTTAGCACATCAACCAGTCTGTTTCTTCTGCTGCTTCACTCACAGGCCACTTTATTCCTGAATTGCCAATACACTTATGAATATACAGCCTGATAGTCTTAAGAATTATATATTGACTTAAAAAGTACATATCCTATTATCTTTTTTTATAATTATTCTTACAATAAATTATTACAATAAATTATTACAATAAATAATTATTATGTAATTATAATTAATTTTTATGAATATTTCATGAATATGAGGCTTCTTTAGATTTCTGAGAGAAAAGTTGGGATTACCACAACTAAGAAAATTTTATTTTCATGCAAAAACCTCACACTTTAATTGCTCTGTGGAATAAAAAATAGGGATGAAAAGATATTATTGTAAGACTAAAGCAAATTGGATTTCATGTATTAACAAAAGCTCCAATACCTTGACTAAGTTATTCCTTATTGTATCCCTTAGAAAACAAAGCATCCTGTTAGTTTGGAAATCAAAAGATTCAAGATTGAGATCACTGTGATTGGCCATAAAAGAATTGTTTCCTTTGGATAACTTGGACTCGTCTTAAAATTTATGTAGGGGTATGCTTATTGAACTTTGCAGATCTGAAAAATGCATATTGTCAGGGTCTGTAGATGAAATGTCATGGTTATCATAAACTGAGAAAAAATTTCTTTGTTTGTAGCATTAGTCCTACCGAATACTCCTTTACCAAAAGTTAAATATATCTTGTTCATGATGAGTCTAAGGAGCTATTTTAAATTAATGTTCTTGTTATGGGTTCATGATAGGCTTTAAACGGCAGTTAGTATATTTGATGGAGGAAGAACATGTGAAAACTCGGGTGAGAACCACTGACACACCACACAGGAAAGCTGCTGGCAAGCATTCTCACATACCTGCATTGGCCAGGCCCGAGACTCGAAACCCACGCAGACAGATGAGACATGGCAGTGATTGGTAAAGACAGATGCTTTGCACCACTTTTCCACCCTGACCCCTTTCTAATTATTGCATCATTTAAAAATCTATGGTTAATATGAGAAAGTATTTGCATAATAACTTGAATTGGCTTTGTATGCTTTTGCCAGATTTCAAAAGTAGGTGTCCCTTGTTAAATCATAGAGTACCATGACCTTCAGCAATAGAGGCCATGGCATACATATCATCGTCATTTCTTCATGATTAAATAGAATGATTAATTCTTAATTATTTATCATTCAAGTACTCTTAATTATTAATTTCAATACATGTATAAAGACTTTTTTAATGATAATTTTCAGCATGATTTTGAAATAATAAGTCTAATTAGTATTTTCATTCACTAGTTGCTAAGGTGTGTTGTACATTAGATTTTACAATATGGTCAGTCCCATCAAAATTTTCAGATAAGGTCATTGTGGATAAGGAAGGTTCAGTAGTGTTTGAAAAATGCAACACTTTTCCCAGCAAATTTAAAACCTTATAATTTAGCACATGTCTAGATTAGTTCAGCACATTGTTTTAGAGTTTAAGACATATCTGAAAAAGAGGCTTCACTTTTCTTGACAGTTTAATAATGTCTTGGCCATAAGGGCAAAGTTAAGAAATATTTGCAAAATGTTGCTTTGTAAAAAGGAAAAAAGCTGATTTAAAGATGTACAATTTTAGCAGCATTCTATGATATTTTTTTTTAATTCAGAAAATAACATTAAGGATTTTTTTCTTCATTAAATTAGTTTGGATCCTGTTCATCCCATGAGATAAATAAAATTCCTGAACTATTTGACAACTGTGCATCTTATGGTGTTGATTTGAAGTTGATTCTTATACAGATGGGATTTTGATGAAATTTTTATGGTTGTTTATGCTTTAATATGTGTTGCAGGTTCACCGTTTGGGTGGTATTGATGGTGGAATAGCAGGCAGAAGTCATAGGATACACCTCCAGTTGTGGGACACAGCCGGTCAGGAAAGGTATATACCAGCTCCCCTCCTCTGACGAGTGTATGAAATTGCAGTGGTTATTACGTCCAATCTCTTCTTTGCAATTCCCATGATCACATCTTTCTAGTACTACAGCTCAAAGACCACTCGGGTGGCATCATGGTTAAAGCAACTGCATCGGATGCAGGAGGTCACGGATTTGAACCCTGGCTGAGTCTTACCAAATATTTATAAAAATGGTACAAACAGCTGCCTTCCTTGGCACTCAGCATTAAGAAGTTAATGTTAGGACTTGTTGGCCTAGAGTCAGGATAATATGACTGGGTGGGACATCGTACTACATGTCTGCAGCATGATGCCACAGTGCTTAACATCACTATAAACTGCCACATTGCAGACATTATAAGGATGTGACTGAAAAATTGTAAAAGCTATGTTAAAAATCCAAATCTCTCTCTCTCTCTCTCTCTCTCTCTCTCTCTCTCTCTCTCTCTCTCTCTCTCTCTCACACACACTACAGCTCAAGCATACAGTTAGGTCACTTAGATATATACTGTATGATCTGAACAAAGTTATCTCCCTTTTTTCTAGCCAACATGTTTAGCCTTTTTTTGTAAATTCAGGAAAGATAACCCTTTACCTGATAGTACCTGCTTCTTTGTAAACTGATTAAGGGCTCGAAATTGGAATTGTTTTCACTAACCCTCAGGATTACCAATATAAAAGATTGACTGATTCTGCCTAAACGTCACTTAACCTGCTGAAATCAAAGAGAAGCCAGTTAACTTTCTAATTCAATATTTATTATTCTTTAACCCTTTGAACCCCGCACACCTTGCAAATACCTTCATATGTTTACGATAGTTGCTTCACAATATTTCAAATTTTTATTAACAAGGATATCAATATTTAAACACATTGTTCTATATAATTCTAGGATAATTTTTCATTGAGTCAGTAAGCTCAATTTTTCATTTTGGTCAATACTAGCCAGAAATTCTTTTCCTTTGTTTATTATCAGTACACTGGGATATTTCCATTTGTTCAATGACCGTTTTGACAATTATCGTACTTATTTACCAGAGAAGTGAAGGATTGGTTTAATACTTGTCCATTTACACCACAAGCATTTTTATTTGCTCGCTAAGTACCGGATGTTGGTAGGTACTTAGTTAAGACAATGAACATATTATCAGTTTACCAAATAAAGGGAATGCTGATTCATGACCACTTGCTAAATGTTACGAGAGCGACAAGTCGTAATGTTCACTACTGAAACGATTAGTGATTTGGTTTTAGTGATTTGTTGGCAGACACAGTAAGGGATATTTAATTAGCCTAAATTTCAAACTCTGCTGTTGATATGTATGTACCATAAATAGAAGACATTACTTGACGCGTCTTTGTGAATAGGCATGCCTGTAAAATTTAGAGCATTGTAGTATATGTTTAGTTCCACATTTTTTATAACCATTTTACCATTGTTGTACAGCACATGTTTGTTATCTATAGATAGGTTTAGAATTATAATCTGATCTTTAAAGCTGTATAAATATTTTTCACAAAATAAATTGTTTATATGTTTTGAAGTACTGAAATAATTCTTTCACCATCAAGTCAGTGAAACATAATAGAGGCAACCAGGATGCAGGTAAAGGGATACTTCTGCCGGCCATCATGTCTACAGTAAAAAATACTGACAGATTTTTTGGGGTGAGCCATTACAGGTTCATTTGGACCCCTCGTTAGTTCTGGTGGTCAAAGACTAGAGGAGTTTATGTAATGGCCCATCCATTGCCAATTATCCATTTATCTGTACCAACCTGAATCATTACCCTTCTCATTCAAATGAAAACTAGGGCACTTGGTAAACACTTGAATCCTGAGGTTTAGTAGATTCAGGGTAAAACTGTATCGATATGACGTCCAATTAAAAAAGTCCACAATAATAGCCTCTGTTCTTTGCAAATTCAGAATGATATTAATATGCATTTCATTGAAACATTTCTTACCTCCTGCATTTAATCTTAAATGAAAATGGCACAATTTTGAGGTGAAAAATATAATGTCAGTATGAAAATCTTGTCACTAGTAATTCACCCGACATTGTATGGACTTTAGATTTTTGCTGAATTACTCCTGACATCTTGATTTTTACTTAATCTCTCTACTTTTGCCATTTACCAAACTACTACAGACTGCCATTTGATTTTTACTTAATCTCCCTACATTTGTGATTTACCAAATTACTACAGACTGCCATTTGATTTTTACTTAATCTCCCTACATTTGTCATTTACCAAACTACTACTGACATCTTGCTGCCATTTGATTTGTACTTAATCTCTCGACATTTGTCATTTACCAAACTACTACTGACATCTTACTGCCATTTGATTTTTACTTAATCTCCCAACATTTGTCGTTTACCAAACTACTATTGACATCTTACTGCCAATTGATTTTTACTTTATCTCCCAACATTTGTCATTTACCAAACTACTACAGACTGCCATTTGATTTTTACTTAGTCTCCTGACATTTGTCATTTACCAAACTACTACTGACATTCGATTTTTTACTTAGTCTCCTTTCCTTTTACTGGCATTTGATTTTCCAAACTAATCCAGATATTGTAATAACATTTTATTTTTATGTTCTCATGACAATGTGCTGATATTTGATTTTTACTTATTCTCCTGACGTTGTACTGACATTTATTTTTATTTACTCTTCTGATGTTGAGCTGACATTTATTTTTTACCAAACTACTCCTGACATTTGATTTTTACCAAACAACTACTGACATTCTAATGACATTTGATTTTACATTTTCTCCTGACATTGTACTGACATTTGATTTTTACCAAACTACTCCTGACATTGTACTGACATTTTATATTTACCAAACTACTCCTGACATTGTACTGACAATCAATTTTAACCAAACAACTACTGACATTATAATGACATTTTATATTTACCAAACTACTCCTGACATTGTAATGACATTTGATTTTAACCAAACAACTACTGATATTGTACTGAAATTTGATTTTACATATTCTCCTGACATTGTAATGACATTTTATTTTTACCACACTACTACTGACATTGTAATGACATTTGACTTTTACCAAACTTTTACTGACATTGAATTAATATTTTTTATATATACCAAAATACTCCTGACATTGTACTGACATTTTATTTTACTTATTCTTCTGACATTGTGCTGCATTTGTTTTTTTTAACCAAACTTCTCCTGACATTTGATTTTTACCAAACAACTACTGGCATTTTGTTTCTTCTTCTCCTGACGTTGTACTGATATTTGAATTTTAGCAAACAAATTTTTGAAATGTTGCCACTACTAAATGAAAACTGTGTTGGTCTGACAGCCAACACAGTTGCCATGGTTGTCATCTTGACTGTTTCCTTTTAACTCATTAACCCCTGGCACCACGTTTGTGGATCAGAAGGTAGTACTCTTCTTCTGAACTCTGTAGTATCAAGGTATTTTAAAATGCACCAAAGCGGGTGGTATTACAGAAAAGTAGAAAGATGTAGCTCTTCAATGATACCAAATAATCCTGACTTTCCAATCGCATTACAAAATACTGAGGGGTAAACTTACTATTTTACACCAAATATTAATCCGATGTCTTAGTCAGATTTTGTGTCCTTATTTTGAACTTTTTAGCCTCAGCAAAGCCTTGTTATTGCTACTCATATAACCAAGACAAATTGGTATGAAATTCAATACACACATTCAATGATAGTATCAAGTTTGATTGGTATGAAATTCAATACACACATTCAATGATAGTATCAAGTTTGATTGGTATGAAATTCAATACACACATTCAATGATAGTATCAAGTTTGATTGGTATGAAATTCAATACACACATTCAATGATAGTATCAAGTTTGATTGGTATGAAATTCAATACACACATTCAATGATAGTATCAAGTTTGATTGGTATGAAATTCAATACACACATTCAATGATAGTATCAAGTTTGATTGGTATGAAATTCAATACACACATTCAATGATAGTATCAAGTTTGATTGGTATGAAATTCAATACACACATTCAATGATAGTATCAAGTTTGATTGGTATGAAATTCAATACACACATTCAATGATAGTATCAAGTTTGATTGGTATGAAATTCAATACACACATTCAATGATAGTATCAAGTTTGATTGGTATGAAATTCACCAATACTGCTTGAGTGTAAAAATTTCCATCCATCCTTGCTTTTATGTCCAATTAAGTTGGGCTTCACCTCAAGCTTGATATATACATTGATAAACAAAAATAAAGATCCATTCAAATGTCTACCTCTAAGCAATAATAACCTTTCCAGTTTTTAACATGGAGACAGCATGGACACCAGAGGTAGCAAATGTAATTTTTTCAAATTTATCAAGTATTCTGTATACTGTAAATAGACTTTTCATAAAATTTGCAGAGAAAACGGCCAACCTTATTATAATAATTCGGAAGATTCGCTAATGTAGTTATGTGAGAAAGCTTGCCAGTAGCTTCTCATGGGTCGGTGGTTCTTTCTGGGTGTTTTCCCGGGTTCTTGGTCCACCAATAATACTGGCCGCCATGTATAGCCTATCATGTGCTGAAAAATGGGGTTAAACTCTACAACAACAACAACAACAACATAATTTTTTTTTTTCAAATAAACAAAATAAGCTGCCAGATTTGAGTATTCTATAATCAGTATAAAAAAAAACATTCAGTCCTATCAGACATGTCTATTATTTTGTATGGGTTTCCCAAGACCTGATTCATACAGATTGACAGTAACAATGACTCGGGTCATCCTTTTGGAATAAATTTCTCACATTCAGCTTGCACTACTTGGCGGATTGCCATGAAACGTTTCTCAAGGTTTAACTGGTCCTATAGAAAAGTGCAGATCTGGCATCCAATCTGGCCATGAAGGCAGCTTAAATGAAAATATTTTTATTGCTTTTTCTCATGAATGAAAAGTCATATTCACATAGTGTTTTCATCAAAAGACCTCTGATGACATTTGGTTGGTCCTGTATGAAAAGATTCCACTTGGACTTTCTGTATAGCCACCCCAGTGACCATCTCGACAATCTTATAGCTACTCCATCTGAATTGATGGCCATATTAAAATGGAATTTTCACTAAAAGACTTTCTGATATAGAGTCTAGTAACTATGGCAGCCATCTTAAAGGTATTTGTATTGCTACACATCCTAAATGGAAAGCCTTATCAACATGTGGTTTTTAACTGAAGACTGTGATATTTGTTGATCTTGAATGAAAATGGTGCAGATCTGACAGACACAATGTACAGATGTTAAATCTGGAAACAAATTCTTCTGAATCACTGCATATATCAACCTTGGGTTTTTACTAAAAGCCCTGTAATAGTATATAGTGCCCTAAATAACACTGGTACAAACCTTATATCCAATATGGCAGCCAAAGTGGTTAAATTTAAAATCTCATTGCACAAGAATATCAGAGATGGTTTCAACACTTATCATTTTAAAAAGAAGAAATTGTCATTTCCTGAATTTTTGTCAATTCTGTTCAGACATTATTAGAACATCAGTTTCTTGGAGTGACTTGCATTTATTGTTCTCTTTTGGTATTTATTATTTGCTTTTACTGGATATTTTTCTACTCCTTTCCTGGAAAGAAAAAAATTTAAAAAGAATACATTGCTTGTCATGTGTGATTTAATAAAAACAAATTGTAATGTAATAACTTTCCCACTGAATTTATACACAAACTTCTGACACATTTCTTTTAAGTTTTTTTTGTGTAATTCCTGTATAATAGGAAAAATTCTTCAGCATACAAAATTAATAAAATTTGCAGATAATTTATAATAATTGTATAAATATTACCAATTTAATTGGAAATCCTTTTATTTTAATATTGTACTGATTTTTTAGCATTGACTTAAAATAGTTATCATTTCCCATACTGAAAATGAATCATCAGGAAAACTAACCTGATAAAGAAAAACCAAAGAGTCGTACAATAGTTTACATTGTTGGGGTAAATACATGTTTAGCATTGCAAAGATAAGAGTTGTCTAATTTTGCAAATATATGCCAGAGACCAAATCTTTCAGAAGTTCAACAACAGGGGTTAACTTTATGATCAAATAGAAGTTAGGACGTCAAGCCAATAATAAATCTATCTTCTAACTTGCAAGTTCTGTACCATTTTATATGTTTGCAGAACCATTAATTTCAGAAAGTAAATGTTTAATCACAAAAGCCACACTCACAACAAAATCGACATGAAACTCGCCAACCACTAAAACTCAAATTGACATTCAGCAGAGTCACTCAAGATGCTACAAAATTTTTGTTAACAGTATTCGTTGGAGGTGATTCTTGAAAAGTGTGTTATTGAATAGGGGTTTGTGTGTGTGACTCGTGTAAGGGACATGTAATTTAGAATGGGTCATCTACTTAAATAAAGCTTTAGAAAATGACGAGATTCAAATCTGAATTAAAGAAGTAAACAAAATTCCCCATGAAGCATCTAATACATTATCAAACAAAAATAGATGTTAGACTTAGTACCATATGTCCTCAACACACATACATATAATCACAGCCACACAAGGGACCCCGAGTGGCCGATAGGTATAAAGCGATCTCTGTTATGAATCACTGCCATCTCACCTCTGTCTGCGTGGGTTCGAGCCTCGGATTTGGCCAATGTGGGTATGTGAGAAAGCTTGCCAGTAGCTTTCGTGGTTCGGTGGTTCTTTCCTGGGTTTTCCTGGGTCCTTCCTCCAATATTAATACTGGCCACCATGTATAGCCTATCTTGTGCCGAAAAATTGCATTAAACCCTACAACAATAACAAAGCAGCTACAGACAATAAATAAAAGATATACAAAAATTCTGTTTTTAGAATACTTTGTTAACTTTAAGTTTCTGACTTAGGTGCTCTCACTACATAGTTCATTGGAGGGCTTGAAGGTGGTGTCTCATTACAGTTCATCTTGACAATCATTTGAGACTGGGTGGTACTGTTGTTCACACTTCCCTAAAGGTCTTATTGAAAGTTTTGAACAATGAAGATGCTCTTTCTGCATCTGTCCTGTTACAACAGATGTCATATATATTAAGAATAATTGCTGTCGATAAAGAATTTTCAGGGTGTGAAAGGTATAAAATCTTCCACTTAACATTGAGCATCACACAGTCAGCCGTGAGCTTTGAAATTTAGTTAAGCTAGCCTTTGCTTACTTCACAGATGGCTCATCCATCCATGTGTTTTTTATATTTGCATTTAAAAATTAAGGTCCACGCAGGTCTAGCTTTGGCATTCCCACTAGTAGAATAATTACAATTTCATTTTATATATGGAGTAAAATCTGACTTGAAAGAAATCTTACCACTAATCATGAACGGTACCAATGTGTAATAAGTTGAATTTCTTCAGCATGCCTTCTCAAATTATAAAACTTTAAATGAACAGGGTTGTTCCACTTTGTGTACTATACCAATGCACATTAGCCTAATGGGCTGACTACTGTAAGAGCATATTTCAAAGGAATACCAAATCAAATAAATCACCTCAACTGTTGTCAGTCATGTAAGTAATATGTGGTGATTGTTTATATGCCTTCACATTATATTCACCTTGTTGACATTTAAAAAGTCATATAACTGCCCAGAGTATTAAGCCTGAAATTATGCAAATCACTACTGTTTCTTGTTTATACAAAGCTACAGGTTAGAAGCATATCTCTTTGACAGGTGTGGGCTTTAGAATTACCATATTGCCCCAAAGTCATAAATCTGGAAATTGCCTTGAGCAGTTTGAGAAATACCCATTATCATCCAGTTTTGTGAGCATTCCCATGTTTTGCAGGGTGATTCCTGAATTGTCCAAAATTCTAAGCTTGCACAGAACAAGCAAACAGACTATTTACTGTATTTTAACGCATGTTTAATGATTATCTCACCCCACTGAAGTCTAGGCAAATATTTACCTGGGATATCTTTATCTGATAATAATTCCATCATGCAATTACTTGACTGGTCTTGTGGTCTCATGGGATAATAATGTGTAATGTTTGTACAAAGTGCAATGTACAGTGATAATCCTCAAGACTAAATCATCAGTATACTATAATCTGCTCAAGGCTGACCCTTATGTTAAGTTCAGTTTTTCCATCTTTAGTAGCATCCTTCTTTGCCCAAAATCCCTCAATTCTAAATACCAAAAGAAATTTTGATCCTAAATTTTCAATTTTTTCCTTGAAAGACATACCTTTAACCAAAAGTAAACTAAAACTTGGAAATATAATTTAGATGTTAAATTCCTGATGCATGGTGGAACAGATTAACTTTGGTTAGCAAGTGTTGTTGTGGGCTGATGTATGAGACAAGAGCCAGAATATGTCCGAATGGCACAAAAGTTCAGAAGAATACTTGCTATGCAAAATTGGCACAAATTAGGGCATTTAATTTGAAGTAATTACACCATACAAAATAGTCACATTTAGGCTAATTCTAACACACACGCACACACACACACACACACACACCACAACATAAAGTCCTTTTTCACATCTGCAAAACCTAAGTAAACCGAAAGCTTAGTACTGAAAATTTTGGGTGGTTTCAAGGGTTTTCTTTTTTGAGGTGTTTAACAATATATATTGAATGAAAGATACTGACAAACTCATTTTTAGAAAACATGCTTGCCTATAGGATGTAATTGCTACAAATAATCATTTTCAGGTTTCGGAGTTTGACAACTGCCTTTTTCCGAGATGCTATGGGATTTTTGTTACTGTTTGACTTGACAGATGAACAATCTTTTCTTAATATTCGCAACTGGTTGACACAACTTCAGACACATGCATACTGTGAGAACCCTGACATAGTGCTTTGTGGGAATAAAGCTGATCTGGAGGACAAGCGAAAAGTGTCAGAAGAAAGGGCACGAGAGATGGCAGAAAAATATGGGTATATGTCAAAATTTATATTTTTCTTGTATTGCCTAGGTTTGCATGTCATTCATCACACAAATTTATGGTTTATATAATGTGTTTAGCTTTCATTTTGTTTCGACAATACCAGAATTTGCGAATATTAATGGCAGTTTTTGTTTTGCAAATATCCACATTGTTGACCAGTAAAACTAATTTAAATAGTAAAACGATAATTACTATCACAGATTCACAAACGAAGTATTTGACCAATAAATTTTATCCAGTTAACTGGGGCATGCCTTACTAAACATTAATTACATGCCTTGCTTAACATTAATTACATGCCTTACTAAATATTAATTACATGCCTTACTAAACATTAATTACATGCCTTACTAAACATTAATTACATGCCTTACTAAATATTAATTACATGCCTTACTAAACATTAATTACATGCCTTACTAAACATTAATTACATGCCTTACTAAACATTAATTACATGCCTTACTAAACATTAATTACATGCCTTACTAAACATTAATTACATGCCTTACTAAACATTAATTACATGCCTTACTAAACATTAATTACATGCCTTACTAAATATTAATTACATGCCTTTAATTTTACTTTCATTTTGACAATTATTTCATTGAAATTACTTCCATATTTTGATTCTTTATGAAGCAGAATTGTTTCAAAAATTTTCTATTGTCATAGCCAGTTTAAATTCATTATTGTTTCTATATCACTGTATAATATTGTTGAAAATTTATAATTTTCATTGGTATTTGTAGCAGGGTGTAGTGTACATGTCAACATTTGAAGGACCAACCTTTCAGCGGCAGTATAACCTTTTGCTATATTCATATTTTTCAATGTAGTGATTTTTAGTTTTGATTAGATTTAAACATAATTATAAGATCACCTTATTTTTTTATTGTAAATTTTATAGTGTTTTGCCAATTTGTTTCTATTTACCAAATAAATTTGTACCATGCACATGCCATATTGGATTTTATTTCAGTTTGTCCCATGCCATCAGTTCAACTCTGGTTAAAGTCCATCCATTTTTTGCCTTTCACATAAATAATGCTGTTAATTCATTTTCATTATTTGGCCATTTTGACAATTATTTTAGTTCTTTATCCCCTCAAGTGAAGTGGAGAAGGACACTTTTGCCAGTCATAATTTTGCCCTTCTGGCATACTGCCAATGTTTTCTTCGCAACTCAACTGGCATTCAAAATAAAACAGCAGGGATATTTCTGTCTTTTAAAATGTTGTCGCCAATAAAATCGCTAACCTCAATATTTTGTTTCCAGAACAAGTAGTGAATATTTTTCCAAGTCTATTAATGTTATAGACAATGAAAATTGGAAAAGATGGGATAATTATTTTATTGAAAACAAACAATACAGCCATAATACATGTATTACAGAATAATTGATTTGCCAATATGAACAAAGGATTTGTATATAACAGATAGATTCCAGTGCATTGTGTATCTAAGTTTGTGGTTTCCTTTCATGGTCTCTTTGAATGGTCCCAAATCCATGATTTTATGTATAAATTGAACTGCCATAAAGGTTGTTGCCAAAATAGTCATCAAATGGTAGTTTTTGTCGCCAATGAGGAACAAATTTGCAATTTGCGACATTGTCAAAGCTCCGGACAATCAATGAAAAAGACTATTTTTGAACATTTCAAACAAGGATGCCATATGAACCTGTCATTTTTCTTGATTTTGGTAGTTGATAACACAGTCAATCCTGGTCCCCTTTTACAGCCACAACATATTGTGTTCAACACAGTTCAGAAAAAGGACAGGGTCATTCATTATGATGACTGCCAAGAATGGATTATTCCAGTTGCATGGGTATCAACAAAATTGAGTAGAGAAAATTAATTTAAGCTAATAAGGTCATATTTTTCAGTTGAGGTTTGAAAAGATTTTTAAAAAAAAATAATTCAGAATTAACACTCTAGGACCAATAGTTAATTGAGCCTGTTTACATTAGTAACATGGTTTACATGACTATAGTAGTGGAAAGTGTTTGCAGGTTAGATACAGTGGGTAATATGGAGACAGGTGAGACTTAAGGTTTTATGGAACACTTGTTTATCCAGTGTGAAAGTTTATAAGTAGAGAAGAAATTGTACGGGAATAAATCAGTTTCAAAAATTATATTTTCACTCAGATTGCCATACTACGAGACCAGTGCAGCAACGGGTCAGAATGTAGCGAAAGCAGTTGAATGCCTTCTAGATATGGTGATGACACAGATGGAGAAATGTGTGGACAAGTCTCTGTTTCCTGCAGCTAGAAATGGACGTAAGACTGGTCGCTATGATATGGATGAAACTCAAGGAAGTGGCAGTTCCTGTCCTTGTTAATTTATTTTACTGTTATAGTTGCTCATATTACTGACAATTCTTAAAAATGAAATCGAATTTTACTACAGCTGGTTTTGTCACTTAAAACTTATTGGAAACAGTTTTAGATCCTGATGAGGCATATTCCTTTCTTTTAGGAATATTGACCTTTGTGGATATTAGCAAAATAAAATATTTCTTTGTGAGATGGCCACATCAAATCTGTATTAAAATTCACATGCCTCATGTATTTGAATAACATGTGAAGTCTCATTTGTTCTGGATAATAATATACATAATCATGTTATTCTGTTTAAAAAATAGCAAATGGTCAGAATTATCAAAATTCCTGTTCAAAAGTGAAGTTTATTTATTTGATGACTTCTGTGATTGGATGTATGTTCAGTAGTTACCATCTAGGAATAGTTGTAAGGGCATCTGTGATTGGCTGTATGTGCAGTAACCACAACCTAGGAATAGATATAAAATCATCTGTGATTGGCTGTATGTTCAGTATCCATCATCCAGTCAATCATATGCACACTATAAACCATGATTTAATATTCAACCCATCAGGACCTGCATCCAAGTGATTTGATGCATTCAGCAACTTTTGCATTTTAGTGAGAGCATTACAAACAATACATACTTTTCACAGCACCTGCCTTATGTTTCAGGAAATCTTGACTTTGAAGTTTAATTCTAAAATCTTTAAATTTTGTCTCATCAAAGGCAACCTAACTCTAAAGCCTTAGTGAAGATATTCCTTTCAACTCAAGTTATTAGATAACAGCAGATTTTTCAATGTCAGGTTTCCATGACCTTGGACAGTGGGTTTCTTGTTATCATGAAGGGCACTATATGGCTTAGGTGAAGGTACATTACATTGAATTGATGTTATTGCATGGAAATTGTTTACTTCAATATGTGACCATTGTGACCTTGACCTTTGGCATTGAGACCCCTCAAAGTCAATAAGTCTTATTTATATTGGATAAGGCAACCCACCTGCAAAGTTTGATGATGGCATGTCAAACAGAACTAAAGCTTTTTGTTCCAAATTCTTATATTTTTTTGGATTGGTGGTGGGGACCTTCACATTTGATCTTTTGACACTTTGTTCAATAGGGTTATTGTTCTTACATTGGTGAACTAACCTTGTTATGTTTTGTGAAGGTATATGAAGCAGAATTCATTGCAGGGAAATGATTTGTAGTGGTCAATCACAAAATCCTTTAAAAACTTTAATTCCTATATCGGTAGGACTCTTTGCATATTTTGATGCTGTTGTCTCAGTTGAGACTAAATTTGACCAAGAGCATTCTTATTACTGTTTGAATATAAAGAAATCCAAAGTAGATTAACTGTAAGAAATCCAAAGTAGATTAACTAAGAAGTGATTGCTTCTCTTTCATGCATCATTGTTCGTAGCAAATGCATTTTCACTGTTGCTCAGTTTCATTCTATTTTTATATAACTAAGTTTTTACTAATGTATTTAATGTATTTATAATGGACATGAGGTACTTATTTGTATCATGCTGGTTATATATTTTTAATAATTTTAAATTAGCTATTATTTTTACTATTGTAATGTCTATCATTTTGCTGTAAGCAACAATTTTCATATTTCTATAATATATCAAGGTTGTGGGTTTGAATTTTAGCTAACTTAGCGGAATATATTATTAGTCATTTAGCTGAATTGAATCTGTTTTCAATTTTAGCCTTACTACACATGGACCAGATGAGCTAATGCGATGACATTTCATCCACTAGCATCCTTTGTCCATTTTCTTTTGTCTGTTATCCACTAGCATCCTTTGTCCATTGTCTTGTGCCTGTTATCCACTAGCATCCTTTATCCATTGTCTTGTGTCTGTTATCCGCTAGCATCCTTGTCCATTGTATTGTGTCTGTTATCCACTAGCATCCTTTCTTCATTGTCTTGTGTCTGTTATCCACTAGCATCCTTTCTTCATTGTCTTGTGTCTGTTATCCACTAGCATCCTTTCTTCATTGTCTTGTGTCTGTTATCCACTAGCACACATTTGTTATAACTATTCCTGTTTACACTAGTGAAAGGATTGCAATTTCACATATATTCATCTTGAGATGTAGCTGCTTCTAAATCAAAATTGTACCCCTTGTGTGTCCAATATGGTTGATATGGCAACCATCTTCAGAATCTTATTACTATCCTTTGTCAGTGGTATCCTTCAACATGGTATTTGCACTTTAAAAAATCTCTTTATGTTGAGCCAAAATAAAAATTTCACTGATGTGTATCAGTTTTGACCACCATGGCAGCCATTTTGAAACCCTCGTTATCAGAGATCCAAATAATTATGTCATACTGTTTTCACTACTATATGATGTCTAATTGGTTCTAAACAAAAATGGGGCCAATTTGACATCCATTAGTCTTTCCAGCAGCCACAGTTTTCCTTTTTTTCTTACTTTTTCTGACTATTTTGTCAGACTCCCTATGCTCCCTTAATTTATTCAATCAAGTCCTGTTATTATTGTTTTTCCTCCCTCAATTTTATGTTGAAAGTTGATTTCATATTAAAATGAAGTTGATTCGATATTCAAAATGAAGCTAACTGAATTTTCTAAGTTCTGCTCCAGCAAAACATACATGGTACCCTGGGAAGGCACTTTTAATGTGGTATACTCATTCATAGATGCAGTTTAGTTTTTTTTATATCATTTTAGAAGTATATCTGTGAACTCAAAGTACCCTGGCACATATTTTTTAAAAACTGCCTTCCATGGACCCTGGCACATATTTTTTAAAAACTGCCTTCCATGGGTACATTGTATGTATAAAAGGAACAGCTTTAAATAGCTGCCTTGTCGGTCATCTAGTAAATCTTTTACTTCATCTTCAGGATAGATGGTTGTATCAGCATGGGATTTTCACCAAAGCACTAGAAACAGTATGTAGATTATTCTAAATGGTCAGACATCCAACATAAGAACCACACTGCCAGACAGTATGAAGTAATGTATTCATCTGGAATGAATGATAGCATTAACATTTCGATTTCACTATAAACAATTCTTGCAATATTTTATTGGTCTCAAATGAAATTGGTGCCGACCTAACCGTCAGCATGCTTATGGTGCTGAAAACATGCTTGAAAACCAGACCTGTTTGACTTTGTCAACTCAAAGGTCACTGTACCTCATTGAGTTTATGAACAAGATGACCTTTATGTAGGCAAATGAATTGTTTCCAAATAAACCATTTTTTTTAATGTGATTTTTTTATGAGCAAGATATACATTCACCTAAATGGATTTTTAAAAAATGAAACCTAATGTATGCACATATCTGAGGAATAATGCCAGTTCTATGAATGGATTTTTTCTGATATGTTAGATATGGATTAAACTTGCCATGTGGGTGTATTTTGATAGTATCTGAGAGGAGTTCAGTGATTTTCTCTCCAACACAGAGTTTTGTACTGCAGTTGTGAATATGCTAAGACATGTAAGAAAATATTTGTATTGCTATATTTGATATCATGGGTTATATTTGGCATGTTAGGTTATATTTGGCATGTTGGATTATCTCAAAGATATCTGAGATCATGTCAGTGTACTCTGGGAAAAAAAAGAATATAAAGGAGGGAAGAAACAGACTTCTCTTGAAGTACTTTTTAGCCTGTAGCGTGTCAATTGACCTATTGCTACTTGTCAATCATGCTTATTAATTAACCAATCAGTGAGCATAAATTCAGCACATCTACAGGAACTGCTTTCATACAACATTTTCCTCTGACAAGGTGCTTGTGGCATTAATGAATTGATTATGATAAGTATTTACAAATTTTGCAATGATTTGTTAATTTTTCCAACGGGTGAAAAGAAGTTAGTGGGAGACTTGTCGTTATGAATGTCTATATCCAGATCATCTAAATGAAGGAATTAGATTTATTCCTTTCCCAAAACCGACAAAACTTTGATAGATAAAGGCTTTTTTTTGGTCACTTGTACTGAATATGAAAAAAATTGATGGCAATTACATGTTTATTGGCATAAATATATGTAGAAAGCATGTTTTGTTGATGGCTTGAAGAATAAAAAAGAATTTGTATTTGAAAAATATATGCAAACATAAATGTTTCTAGAATACGGATGAAGAACCCGCTAACTTCAGGCATTGATGTATATTATTTTTCTTGGAAAGAAAAGAATGAACAACCCCAGACTAATTTTATAAAGTTTGAAAATTTACATTTTAATGTTTGATTGCCCCAAAATTAATAATTGAATGTCCTAATCTTTCAAGACACTTGTGATTCTTTACTATCACATTGGGCAGAAAGAGGGTTGAGGATACAAATTGTAATAATAAATACATCTAAAAACAATGGTTTCAGATAATTATCATCCTATATAGTAATCATATATTTACAGGTTTACATCAACAGACATCATTGACCAAACTTCCATCTGACGAACAGAGTAGAACTTTTGAAATTAGTATGTACAACAGTATACTTCTAAACAGAAATTATTTACGATTTTGTTATTAAGTTTTAATTCATTTACTTCCAATGCAGACCGCTCCAGTGGCCTAGTGGTTAGAGCGTCTGCCATGGATGCAGGTGGTTGTGGGTTCGACCCCCGGCCAATTCATACCAAAGACTTACAAAAAAATGGTGCTAACAGCAGCCTCACTTGGTGCTCAGCATTAAGAGGCTAGTGTTAGGACTGGTTGGCCTGGTGTCAGGATAATGTGACTGGGTGGGACATCATGCTACATGTCTGTGGCATGATGCCCCAGTGCTAGTCATCACTATAAAGTTCCACACTGCAGCCATCATAGCAATATGACAGAAAAACTGTTCATTAAAAATCTAAATCACACACACACACACACACTTCAAGGCAGCAGAAACATAAGCCAGATAAAATTAATAAGAATCAGATTATCAACTAAATACATTAGCATCTTTTGCAGTGAATTTCTGTTTACATGAATAATTTCTTGAGCAGGTTTGAATTGATTTTTATTTTTTACTGAAATAAAACACTTAGGTTATTACTATACGAACTTGAACTACAAATATAAATATTGTCTACTGCAGTATAGTTTAAGTAACTTTGTAATTTTACATTTTTAAGAATAATACAAATCATTTTTAGTAAATACATCACTTACACTGAAACATATTTTTGGCCAAATACTATATGTTAGGTGGTCATGTCACATGATTCAGTTGGCACAGTTATCAATCATATCACGTATCAGTCCCTTTGAGTAATTCTTTCTTTGTCTTACAGGCTACAATTTTATAATATTGTTCCTGCATTATATAATCATCTCAGCTGTCTGAGAGTTTTCTCATACTTATTAAAAAATATTGCCAGTATTAGTTTGTACACTGTGATTATAAAAAAGTTATTTAATTTTTCCAGAAAGTACATTTTTGAGCTTTCTCAATATTTGCTATACTTCTTTCTTTACTGTGCCACTGTGTCCTTGTCATAACTCCAGCACTGTCTGTGTCATATCTCCAGCACTGTGTTCGTGTTATATCTTGGGCATATTTTCCATTGGATCACTCACACATTTGTCACAACTTTTGTCTATTTGCAAGGATGATATACATGTAGGGGTTTCTTTTATGTATGTTTGTTTTTGTAGTAATAGCAATGGATGCAGGCAGCGTTCAGCTTTCCATGCTGTACTAGTTCCACTGCCAGACAGACAGTAGTCTCCCATGCATTAGACTCATTACAACGTGAAATATTGTTATTATAGGTATATCTTTTTTTTTTAGATCTAAGCCTCTTAATATCCCATATTTAACATTTAATGCTTTAATCTCCAGTATACTAATCTCTCATTTTTCACTGAAACTGCAGCAGCAATAACTTAAGTTTTTTGTTGACCCCACATTAGTGGGAAAGCAAGACATTGCAGTGACTTTTTCATTACTGGCAATGTTTGTTACAGTTTCAGTTCAAGTTTATCATGTACCTGGTATTAAATACTTTGATGGATTTTGTTCACGGTTGAGATGAATCTTTATGAGGCTAAGACAATTAAATCTGTGATATGCCCAGTCACCCTTTTTAGTATCACGGTCATGATCTTACAGAATTAAGTGTTAATTTTTGGGTTCAGGTGCGTTTCATTTTTTTATACAGTCAAAACTGAAATGCCGTGGGATAAAGTACAAAGTTTGGTTTTGAGGGTTTCTCCAATTCACCTAAAATTAGATGCAATTGCTAATGTCTTTTCTTTACAGAATATTTTGATTATTACCTAATTTACATTTTATTTATATAATGATCTTGTTTTCTATTGATATTTACACTGAGTGTTTATACATATTTATTTCAGCACAGACATTTGTACCTTTATGTTAATTTACATGATAGCATGTTACTAAGATGTGATCATTGATACAAAACGGAGTGTGAGACAGAGCAAATGAAAGAGTCTTTCTCAACAAAAATGTCAAATGTGAGAGCACAAGCCTTTTTTTAAAGTTAAAAAGCCAGTAGATGGAGGACTTTTGGGATATATTTTAATCAGGCATAGTTAATTGGAAAACAACTTAATCTCCTTTGATTTGCACAACCACTGGTACTGTGGTTGAATTTTTTTGTGAAAACTGTTGACATCAGATACTGTATCAGAAAACAACTCTCCTGTTAGATACTGTATTAATAAACAATTAACTTTGAAAGTTGTTACTTAGATTGCTGATTAGTCTATTCTTAACATTGTTGTAAGTG
The DNA here is from genome assembly GCA_029339505.1 of Unio delphinus. Classification (NCBI taxonomy): domain Eukaryota; kingdom Metazoa; phylum Mollusca; class Bivalvia; order Unionida; family Unionidae; genus Unio; species Unio delphinus. Next base: position 5,199,763 of record JAQISU010000021.1, on the reverse strand, counting down.
ACCATAATCTGTGCCAGTGCATTTGCCATGCTGTTTTATTTTAATTAATGTCCATGAGCTATTTATGGATTGCTGGTCAACCTCATAACTGGTATCTGGTAGCTGCCAGTTTGGTTTTTATGAGCTTTCTTTCTAGTGGAAAAATTAAGTTTGGGACTCGACATTCATTTGGTTTTCAGAGTGGATTGGTTTCCATTTCTTGAATAATTTGTGATAGCTCGTTTGATCACAGACCAGAAGAACTTATGTTATAGTTTTTCATTTTTCATCTGTCAGCACAAGCTTGTCTTTTTTATTGTTGCATGTTTGTTCTTGTATTGCAGATTTATAGAAATGTTACAGATTATTCTTAATAGCTATAATCACTAAATCGTTATATAGATCCTAAAGTTATATGAGATATATAGTATTATCACAGGTATATACATGTTTAAACTAAGTTGTGGAGGAATATGGGAACCGTTTTTTGTCTCTTTTTTTTTTTGTCTTCCTTTATGACATTTTTCTGTATTTTCTTCTAATCAAAGATCTTGTTTCTATATCAAAATATATTTTATTTAAATAATGTTGAATTAGAGTCATGACTCATGCCTTGTTAGAAGATGGTCATTTATTAATAAATATAATTTGACGGTCTCCTGAGTTTTTAAAAATTATTTTGACCATTTTTAGATACAAGATAGAGTAGAACTTATGTAGTGTTATCATCCACAGGATATTATATAGTCATGGAGCTACTCTTGTGTCCCATGCATTATTTTGAGCCACCCTAAAGTAAGGTAGGTCAGACTGATCTATATTTGTATCATATCACATCAGTCTTTATTATCATCATGGCAGCATTTCATAAAAATTAATAATTCAAAATTGTTGTAACAGTTATCCATTCGATAAGTAGGTAGTCCTTAACACTGCGATAAATATAATCTTGAAAACTGCTTGCATCAGTTACAAGTTGTTTGTATAATGAATTGTGATTTTGTAAGTATCATCATGCGACAGTTACAAAGTAGACACACTATTTATTTGTATATTTTGAACCTCTAATCTGGCTTTTTTGTTCTCTCGTTGTACAACTAAATTCAGATTTGATTTGATTCAATAATAAGAACAGCAGTAAAGCAAATAACAGTGACAAAGGGAATAATAAAAAGAATAATGATAAGAATAATGAAAGTTGATTGTCTTGTATCAGTGTGTGTTCAACTGTGTTTAATCTAACTGATTCACAGTTGGCATTATTGAGGCATGTAAAAGAATATGTAAAGGGCTGTTTTATAATTATTGCAGTGAAAACTACTTTTTAGCGGAAGCCTGTTTGCTTTTCTTGGGAATATTATGACTCTATGGTCTTTAAAGTAAATAACAGAAAAGAGCAACAACCAACAAGTTTGGTAAAATTCTTTAAATAATTTATTTCTGTTGAATGCAGTAAAAATTTAAAAAGAACTTAAGTGTATTGTGAATTAAATCCCAAATAGTTATTGAAGTTCTGTCGCATATGTATGAAGTTTCAAATGACTTCCAGTCAAAATGACTTTTCCAAACAAGTGTTCCAATATTGAATGAGTTGATGTGTAAGCTTGAAAGTGCCAATGAGCCAGTGGCCTGTAGTGTGATGATGTGCTAACAATATTTTAGTGTACATGTATCACAGTAATCCAAAAATGTTGACCTCTCCGGTGGCCTGGTGATTAGAGTGTTCTCCTTAGATGCATGAGGTCACGGATTCGATCCTCTGCCAAGTCTTACAAAAGACATACAAAAATGGTACTTACAGCTCAGCATTAAGAGGTTAGTGTTGGGACTGGTCGGCCTGGTGTCCGAATAATGTGATGGAGGGACATCATGCTACATGTCTGCAGCATGATGCCCCAGACATCACTATAAACTGCCGCACTGCAAACATCATAGCGATATGATTGAAAAATTGTTAAAAATATGAAAGATGTTCTTGTTTGAATTCACCATAACTCCAAATTAATGTTTCTTTCCAAGAATATTATTGATGAGTACTTTGTATTTTCAGTAAATAATAATTTTAATCAATAATTCCACCCAAATGAAATACTGAACACAACAATAAGACTGATTCTGCTAAAAATATTAATTGCAAGAATGGGTAATTTTTGAAGTAAACAAGATTATATAATATTTTCAAAAAATACTTTGACACAAAAATAGATCCAGATAGAGTGTCAAATGTTCATTTCTAGAACATTTAAGTTGTCAGCAAGTATTACTAAAATTAATACAAATCATGGTAAACATCAAGTAGACCAGGGTTTTTTAATTGGGGAATTCCATTCTCCTAGTCCCAGTCACAAACTTTGTTTACATTAAAAATAATCTCAATATTTAAACCATAATCATGCTGCTTACAAAATAAATTTTACAGGTTAAGAACAGAATGAACTTGATTTTGGACAAGATCAAGTACTTGATACAGATGTAAATAACATAATCATGGGGGAAAAACTTAAAAAATTTACAGATTAAAAATACATAATAGGAAGTAGAACTGTCTGTATTTTTTTTATGTTATTGTGGATTGCCATTTGTAGGTGATGGGGAATGATTCTGGCATGTGCAATGTGTCAGAAAAAGTAATCACTTGCCGAAAGTTCTCTGTACATGTACATAACAACCTCTTCAACTACCAATATGCAGATTTTTAATTCATCTGTGTAAAGTTATATTACATAGGTTGTTTTCTCCATGGCAGTATTCCTTAAGCTAAAGAGGATATGCAAGTAATGTAAATATTACTCTCTTCTTTTTCTCAACTCTTAATAAATAAAATACTTTGTTAAATCAAATAATGCGGAATTTATCTTAAGTATCATTTAGGAAAGGTATTTCATATAAAAATACTGTCAGATTCAGTAGTCTTTTCTAAGTTATTGTAGAAATGGTAGCTGTATTGACAAGTGGGCTTGAAATATGAAACCTTTATATATCACATTTCTAAATATTTTAATTTGCTTGTTCTAACATTATCATTCTATGCTACTGATAACCGATAAATGATATGCCACCCGCAAAGCTTTAATATTTAATGCACAGTTTTGATTACATTGATGTACTCAGTTATCACAGCAATCGCCGTCTGTAGCGGGGCCCCAGGTGACTGAGTGGGTTAAGGCCACATGAGTCTGACGTTTTATCAATAAATTACGGCAAAATCTCTGAAAACATGAAATCATCTTATTGGTTATATAAATGAACACAAGTAGTGCAACGGCGACCATAAACCTCCGCTCGATTAGACTTTTCTCACTCGTCTTTTATCGCTTCAGAATCGCAAGGAGACTGAAAAAGTACACATATACATTCAAAAAACAGTGACGTACAAACGCATAACTCTCATAGGACCATGTCACTAATCCAATCCAGCAAATTAACCTTTATTTTATTTTATTTTATATAACCGATAAGGTACTTTCATGTTTTCAGAGATTTTGCCGTACTTTATTGATAAAACTTTATATTCCTGTGGTATAACCTATCGTGTGCTGAAAAATGGCATTAAGCATACAAAACAAAACCTTTATGTATCAGCAGGCAATATGTTCGGAAAGTCCGAATTATGTATGGAAAATAGTTTGACCACGATTTTAAAAATAAAATTGTATCGTGTAGTGGTGATTCTTTTGTATTTTTATATGAATATAATATAATTCCCGCGGCCGTGTAGAAACAATAAACTATGACAAAAGTAAATAATAAAAAAATCGGTCTGATTACCTACACAATACCAAATGAGCCATTGGTGTTCCCTTATATTTAAAGCGGAAACGAGCAAGTATTGTTTTTAAAAATCGGACTACACGCAGACGTCATTGAAGCAGCCAGCAGCAGAGAGGGTGAACCCATCTCATAATAGAAGGAAAAGCGCCCATATTATCAATCCGAAAGTTTAAAAAAAAAATACGCTCCATTTTGAAGTAAACGTTTCGTTTATCAGAGAGGTTGAGTATGGAACGCCAGAGCTGTCTTATGATGACAATTGTTATTATATGATGTGCTTTTGTACTTATATGATGTGCAAACTTCTTTATATGATGTGCTTTCGTCCTTATATGATGTGCAAACTTCTTTATATGATGTGCTTTCGTCCTTATATGATGTGCAAACTTCTTTATATGATGTGTTTTGTACCTTATATGATGTGCAAACTTCTTTATATGATGTGCTTTTGTACCTGTGCAAACTTCTTTATATGCTGTGCTTTCGTTCGTTTATGATGTGTAAACTTCGTGCATTTATACTTATGATGTGCAAACTTCGTTATATGCTGTGCTTTCGTTCTTGTATGACGTGCAAACTTCTTTATATGATGTGCTAACGTCTTTATATGATGAGCAAACTTCTTTATATGATGTGCAAACTTCTTTATATGATGTGCTTTCGTCCTTATATGATGTGCAAACTTCGTTATATGTAACATCTTTATGAGAACCAAAAGCGAAACTTTCCCAGGCGCGCAAAGGGGCCAAACAGTCCGTTTACAAGAGTAATTTAGCCGACTCGGCTATCTTATCATCACCCTGTCAAATAGATTATACACAACTTCTAATCTATACAGTGATGACCATTAGTTGTCTAGGTGCAATCATGAGAGAGAGAGAGAGAGAGAGAGAGAGAGAGAGAGAGAGAGAGAGAGAGAGAGAGAGAGGGGGGGGGGGGAAGGTGTCCTGGTACTGATACTATTTATCGCAAAATATAGTCTCAATGAATGTCATTTAATTACATAGTGATCTTCATTAACAGAGAACCTTACCAACATTGTTAAATAAGTATAGAACGTTTCTAATTTTTTTAGTGGTATAATCATTTCAAGTTTCTTTAGTGTCAGCATAAGAGTACAACGTTTCTTGTATTTGTGATGTCCAGAGAGTGACATGAATAGGTAAGAATTTTAGAGTTTAGAATATAAATGTTTTGCCGTATTGAGTAAAGAGAGGTGTTAAGATATAGGTAAGTCCACAACTGTAATATTGGTATAATCGTAAACGGAGAAAGAGTGCAAGAATTCAATCAAACCGGAATTACTACTAATGTGCAGTACCTTTATTCGTATTCGCTTTGCAAAAGGAAATAATGATTCAAACAACATTTTCTACAACAGCATACCTTTTGACTTTTCATGCGTGCAGACAAATCATTATATATATATATATATATATATATATATATATATATATATATATATATATATATATATATATATATATACACACACACACACACACAAGGCCGGATTAGCCATAACACAAGGTGGCCGGGCCCCCTGTGGCTTAGGTCTACTATTATCGTCTGATTTCACAGGCAGTGTTGTTAATAGTACTGTGACCATATATATATGGACATGGCAGGATGGCTATGGGCCCCTATGCTGGCTGTGCCCAGGCCCCACCCCCCTCAAAGACCTTCATCCGACCCCGTATGTATAAACTTCAATACAAAGAAAAGATATCCGTGATGTTTTAATGGTCTACTAGTGCACTCGCACGACTTTCGTTTATATTATAAAGTTAACCTTCACGAAGCAATTTGTAATGGTATTATGTCATATGGGTTGTTTTCACAGATGTCACGATTAAGTACGCAAATACCCACAATTCAACGCGCGCGCGCTTTCTACCGCCATTTTGAGTCGCTAACAAACCGTTGTCAACATTAGTCATCATGTATATTCAAGAATAATAATCTGATTTAACTATCGATAAGAACATTTACTTCTTAGACACAATACATATATTATACTTGAAATTATATGCACTATAGCACAAAAAATAAAAATAAAACTGGAAGTTCCCTTGCTTATATCGAAAGACAGAATAGTAAAGTAGAACCGTAATCGTGTATAATTGATATCTAAGAAATGCACTTTTTGTTGTTCTTTACAAACAGATAATAATGACGTTTTTAAAAAGTCATTCGTATCATATCCCTAAACTTGTCATCTTGAAAGAGTATTTCCAGATCATTATTTTTTCTGGATAAAATATCAGCCACGAATTAAAATTTCATAGCATTTATTTTATGCTAGAACTTTTATGTCCAAATATTTTTCGCGACAACATGTGTTTGTCCCATAGAATATTTGAGAAACCATTTTATTTAGTATATTCAAATATTGTACTTGTGGAGGGGATGGTGGACGTAAGCTTATACTAGATGAAAGCGATAACTGGTCAAAGAAGTTTCATCTTTAGTGTATTCAAACGAAACACGTGTCTGACGGAACATGACGTTGTTTCGAATGTCAAAACTATGTATTCCTGAAATGCTTTTAGAAATATGAAATTGTATATAAACAATTGGCTTTTAAACTTTAACGATAATCAAATGCTTGATTTAAACCCGTGAAAATCGAAAAGCATTACATGTTTCTACTTGTTTCCATTTGTTTATGCGTTTGTTTATTGATCGATATACTTGTTTAGGAAAGAATAACAAATATGGTTGAAATATAAATATTTTACTTGAAGAAAACACGTAAAAAGAGTCACGCTATTCGATCTAGCAAGGTTGACATGCACAACAGAATGTGATGTATTTTTATATTCTTATTCACAAAATGAAACGTGCCGGTTATTTGGGATAGGGACTTAAAATGGCGGATATGGAAGTACACACGTTTTGTGACGTCACGTGAAAACAACGGATACCTCATCATGACAATAATCACTAAAGAACATGGATTTTTTGTCCTTGGAGACAAAACGCTCCTAGATGATTTGGCGCTCGGTAATTTCCGTGAGGCAATGCGGAAGAGACGCAGTGTAGGGAAGCCATCTTCAAGGGTTTCACTTTCTCAAATGACGAAGATGAGCATGACAATTTGCCATAAATTTGCTAGTGTCGTCACTATCAGCCATTATCATCACATACGCCAAACTTTAGTGACTTCCCGACTGTGCGTCACTTCCTGAAATCAGATTTTTCACCGGAAGTGTAAGAATAGTTCCCGAGCGTTTTCCGTAAGACATCGATTTATGCTATAAAAAAAAACTCTTAATTTTTTCCTCTGTGAGTTAAAAAACTACATCTAAAATGTACATTTCTGAGTTACTCAGCGAAAAAGGTACATTATGATATATAATGTGTATTTGACGCTAGTAGACCTTTAAACAATTGGGTGCTAAAAGGAACAAATATTGTTATCTTGATTTCCTGAACATTATTGTGCACCAGTAGCATGTCAGATCTTACAGACTGACTTGTTTCAAACACTACAGAGCTTTAAATCATTTAATTTGTATATTGTTTCAATGCAATTAAAATTACCATTTAATGTCTCATTGATCTTCCATTTACTTTTAACATCTTGTTTCTACAACTGAAACTTATTTTGTGTTCAATTCACAGAAGATTATGTGGCGTCTTTGGTGCAGTGTCCTATAATCCTAATAGATTCTATGTAAATATCAATTCCATAGTTTGTCGAGGTCCAGTTGTTGGGGCACTTTAAATTCAGTTCTTGTTGACATCGTTCCTCCGTTGTGATAGATTGTCGTACAAATATTGGTCTCGGATTGTTTTCCGAATCATCAAAGTCTATATTGCCGTCAACACCATAATTGTCAGCATCTGCCAGTGGACTGTCAATTGGATTATTCATGAGCCCTGCTGTATACAGCCTTATTGGAGATGATCTGACTGTACGTAATCTATGCCGTGCCCAAGCATTTCGCCAAATGTTTAGCTTCTCGTTAATTTTTGAAAGAAAAACGTGATGAAGAGCAAAAATATGTACATCATTCATTATGTCCAAGATCTCCTCATCTTCCATGAAATCGAAGAGATCATAATAATAACTAAGAACCCCTTCATATACATCTCTCCACAAACGCTCAATGCGCTGATTATGTGTACTTTGGCCTGTAATCATACTACCACGATTTGGTCCACGGGCTCTAATCATGTAGTCAGCTATTTTAGTGTTTTCCATGCCTTTGTCAGACCTGACCCTTAACGGTTGTCCAAACTCCTGCACACCCCTTAAAAAACTGTTTCAGAGTGTTTCAGCTTTGTTATTATCTGTGCATTCAAGGAAGGTGATGAAGCGACTGAAGCCATCAATGCCTCCAACAATGACAAAATCCCATCTAATCAACTTATGATTAGTATGTACATGCCATAAATGATTAGGTCCAGCTACGTTATACACTCTGCGATGTAGTCGTCGTCTTCTTCTGCTTTGGATGCCAGTTTCATCCAAACGATGTAAACTGTCCCTAAGTTGTGATCTTGGTATCTGTTTGAAATGGATATTACAATGTAAACACTGGACATAAAAAAATTATTAACAAAGATAGTAGGACATATGCAAGAAAGGACAGGGATATTTCTTTAAATATTTAACATGTTGGAAAAATGTGCTGTGAGACAAACATTAAATACAACTAATCATTTTGGGTTCTCGAAATCTTTTTAATTGTAGTCAATATCTATTTACAGGACAGTGGTGTTTATAAAAAAAAAAATTAATGAACATTTAATGACTTCAAGTTTAATTCCAAGAACGTAGTGAATTAACGCAGTGGGGTCGCTAGGGGGGTGCGGACCGCACCGGGTGACACCATCTCAGAGAAGTGACACCAAAATGAAAAATTGCAAATTTTACAGAGCACACACTGCTAGTTCTAGTCATTTTTCATAAGCGGATAACCGATCATAGTTAAATACATGACTAGCAGGCACAGGGTGCCATTTTTATACTGTGGATTTATTTTAAGAAGAAGAAATCCATGGTGGAAGTCTGGAGGGGTGACACCATGAGTTTACCGCACTAGGTGACACCAACCCTAGCGACGCCGCTGAATGAACGGATTCATTCATTTTAATCACATATTCAGGTTCCCAACTTTTTAGTCACGATATATGTAAAGAATGCAACGTCTGAGCTCTATATTTAGGATATCACATCAATGCTTTATTTGCTGGTGGAGTGACCATGCTGAGCATTTTCCATAAACGATTAATCAGTGAAAACACAATAAAATGACACAAACACCTGAAAGAGACAGTAAGCACTCACTCTAAACTTTGCTTATATTAGCAAATTAGGTAAACATATGTATTTTAGATCAAATTCATTTGAAACCAGTTATTTAAGAACTATGGTTAAGAGAGTTTTGTTTTATACATTGAACCCACATTGTACGCCAAAGACAATTGGAAAGTAGACTGCATATCACACTTCCATACTATTGCAAAAGCCTTTGCAAAAAAATGTTTCAGCACTGTGATTACATTAATTCCTAAGAAACATCTATACAATGGAATACAACCCACAAGTGGGTTTTTGTGTGTTAACTTTCGAATATAACAATGCTTCTGAAAACGACATTTAAAGCAATAAAATGTACGTTTTGTGACAAGTACAGTTTAAACCGTTCTGTTTAAATTGTCTTTAGAGTAATTTCTTACTGCATGCATAGTGGATGATAGAAAAAGGCATTTCAGTTTGTCAATCTGTGTGTCTGACTGGTGTGCAAAAGCTAAAAGAATCATGCAGACCTAAAATATCAGATTGCTTAACAAAATCAAATATTCCGATTGAATCCTTACTTTCAATAAATACGTATTGGCATATCGAGAAAGGTTAGAAGGAGGCTATATACATAATCGAGAAAAGTATTACGTGGCGGCCATTCATTCTAATCTGCAAACAACTTTTCGCAAATGTCTTTTTTTTAAAAAAAACAAAAACAAAAAAAAAACATCAAATTCAGTAACTAAAGCAAGGAGTCTAAAAAGAAAACGTTAGCTGAAAAAGATAGATATGAGAATCTGATTACCTTGACAATATGTCCGATGAATAACCTTTTTCTACAATTAGAGCGTGAACACCATACGATTTGATATTCAGTTATCACCATTAGCTAATACAATGCACTTGGAACCTTTATTTTAGTTTTGCATATTTTCTGTTATACAAATTAATTTAGATTTTTTAGTTACTAAATGACCAATTTACTAAGTGTCTTAACTTCTATGGCAATGTAAATAGTCTTTTGCAAACTTGTTTAGGAAGTAAATGCCGTGGCTTAATTTATTCCATCCAGATAGAGCAAGGCACATGACTTCCCATCAAAGCTTCAGTAATTCCAAAGAAATGATTGTTTGAGATAAATAAATTGTGAAAATTAAACATATGAAATGGTTTACAAACCTTCATATTTCTATGATACAATATTTGCCTTATCATTGCTTCACCACAAAGTGGGAATTCTCTTATTATTTCATTAACGGAGACGTCCAGCTTTTTCTTCATTGACATCTGAGAAGTTAAATCTACTGAGGTTGTATTGTCTCATTCTTCGATATACAGTAGTTTCTGAAACAGACGGTGTGCTACGGACATCCATAACTGTAAATCCTGCTTCGAGAAGCCCTTCAATAGTAAGCTTCCAAATTTGACGTATTATATCCGCAGCCTCATAATATCAGACCTATTGACTAGGCCCAAACATTGAAAGTCATACACTGATAGCTTGCACACAATATCAGGCGAAATTTTCTGTTCTTCAAATATTCCAATGTAAGAATCTAAATTCACTCGGTTAAGAACATTAGACATCGAGCCAGCCATTTTAGACTATTTCACTGGCTTTTCATAGCTCGCCAACTTCACACGCCTGCGCAAGTTCCGGTTTTCCTTCTCATTATAATGGAGTTTCATATAAAGACGAAAGCACCGCATATAAAGAAGTTTGCACATCATATAAGGACGAAAGCACATATAAAGAAGTTTGCACATCATATAAGTACAAATGCACATATAAAGAAGTTTGCACATCATATAAAGAAGTTTGCACATCATATAAGTACAAATGCACATCATATAAAGAAGTTTGCACATCATATAATGACGAAAGCACATATAAAGAAGTTTGCACATCATATAAGGACGAAAGCACATCATATAAAGAAGTTTGCACATCATATAAGGACGAAAGCACATCATATAAAGAAGTTTGCACATCATATAAGGACGAAAGCACATCATATAAAGAAGTTTGCACATCATATAAGGACGAAAGCACATATAAAGAAGTTTGCACATCATATAAGGACGAAAGCACATATAAAGAAGCTTGCACATCATATAAGGACGAAAGCACATCATATAAAGAAGTTTGCACATCATATAAGGACGAAAGCACATATAAAGAAGTTTGCACATCATATAAGGACGAAAGCACATCATATAAAGAAGTTTGCACATCATATAAGGACGAAAGCACATCATATAAAGAAGTTTGCACATCATATAAGGACCAAAGCACATATAAAGAAGTTTGCACATCATATAAGGACGAAAGCACATAAAAAGAAGTTTGCACATCATATAAGTACAAATGCACATCATATAAAGAAGTATGCACATCATATAAGGACGAAAGCACATATAAAGAAGTTTGCACATCATATAAGTACAAATGCACATATAAAGAAGTTTGCACATCATATAAAGAAGTTTGCACATCATATAAGGACGAAAGCACATATAAAGAAGTTTGCACATCATATAAGGACGAAAGCACATATAAAGAAGTTTGCACATCATATAAGGACGAAAGCACATCATATAAAGAAGTTTGCACATCATATAAGGACGAAAGCACATCATATAAAGAAGTTTGCACATCATATAAGGACGAAAGCACATCATATAAAGAAGTTTGCACATCATATAAGGACGAAAGCACATATAAAGAAGTTTGCACATCATATAAGGACGAAAGCACATCATATAAAGAAGTTTGCACATCATATAAGGACGAAAGCACATATAAAGAAGTTTGCACATCATATAAGGACGAAAGCACATCATATAAAGAAGTTTGCACATCATATAAGGACGAAAGCACATATAAAGAAGTTTGCACATCATATAAGGACGAAAGCACATCATATAAAGAAGTTTGCACATCATATAAGGACGAAAGCACATATAAAGAAGTTTGCACATCATATAAGGACGAAAGCACATATAAAGAAGTTTGCACATCATATAAGGACGAAAGCACATCATATAAAGAAGTTTGCACATCATATAAGGACGAAAACACATATAAAGAGGTTTGCACATCATATAAGGACGAAAGCACATCATATAAAGAAGTTTGCACATCATATAAGGACGAAAGCACATATAAAGAAGTTTGCACATCATATAAGGACGAAAGCACATCATATAAAGAAGTTTGCACATCATATAAGGACGAAAGCACATATAAAGAAGTTTGCACATCATATAAGGACGAAAGCACATCATATAAAGAAGTTTGCACATCATATAAGGACGAAAGCACATATAAAGAAGTTTGCACATCATATAAGGACGAAAGCACATCATATAAAGAAGTTTGCACATCATATAAGGACGAAAGCACATAATATAAAGAAGTTTGCACATCATATAAGGACGAAAGCACATCATATAAAGAAGTTTGCACATCATATAAGGACTAAAGCACATATAAAGAAGTTTGCACATCATATAAGGACTAAAGCACATATAAAGAAGTTTGCACATCATATAAGGACGAAAGCACATCATATAAAGAAGTTTGCACATCATATAAGGACGAAAGCACATCATATAAAGAAGTTTGCACATCATATAATGACGAAAGCACATCATCTAAAGAAGTTTGCACATCATATAAGGACGAAAGCACATATAAAGAAGTTTGCACATCATATAAGTACAAATGCACATATAAAGAAGTTTGCACATCATATAAGGACTAAAGCACATAATATAAAGAAGTTTGCACATCATATAAGGACGAAAGCACATATAAAGAAGTTTGTACATCATATAAGGACGAAAGCACATATAAAGAAGTTTGCACATCATATAAGGACTAAAGCACATAATATAAAGAAGTTTGCACATCATATAAGGACGAAAGCACATATAAAGAAGTTTGTACATCATATAAGGACGAAAGCACATATAAAGAAGTTTGCACATCATATAAGGACGAAAGCACATATAAAGAAGTTTGCACATCATATAAGTACAAATGCACATATAAAGAAGTTTGCACATCATATAAGGACTAAAGCACATAATATAAAGAAGTTTGCACATCATATAAGGACGAAAGCACATATAAAGAAGTTTGTACATCATATAAGGACGAAAGCACATATAAAGAAGTTTGCACATCATATAAGGACGAAAGCACATATAAAGAAGTTTGCACATCATATAAGGACTAAAGCACATAATATAAAGAAGTTTGCACATCATATAAGGACGAAAGCACATCATATAAAGAAGTTTGCACATCATATAAGGACGAAAGCAATATAAAGAAGTTTGCACATCATATAAGGACGAAAGCACATATAAAGAAGTTTGCACATCATATAAGGACTAAAGCACATAATATAAAGAAGTTTGCACATCATATAAGGACGAAAGCACATCATATAAAGAAGTTTGCACATCATATAAGGACGAAAGCACATATAAAGAAGTTTGCACATCATATAAGGACTAAAGCACATCATATAAAGAAGTTTGCACATCATATAAGGACGAAAGCACATCATATAAAGAAGTTTGCACATCATATAATGACGAAAGCACATCATATAAAGAAGTTTGCACATCATATAAGGACGAAAGCACATATAAAGAAGTTTGCACATCATATAAGTACAAATGCACATATAAAGAAGTTTGCACATCATATAAGGACTAAAGCACATAATATAAAGAAGTTTGCACATCATATAAGGACGAAAGCACATATAAAGAAGTTTGTACATCATATAAGGACGAAAGCACATATAAAGAAGTTTGCACATCATATAAGGACTAAAGCACATAATATAAAGAAGTTTGCACATCATATAAGGACGAAAGCACATATAAAGAAGTTTGTACATCATATAAGGACGAAAGCACATATAAAGAAGTTTGCACATCATATAAGGACGAAAGCACATATAAAGAAGTTTGCACATCATATAAGTACAAATGCACATATAAAGAAAATTGCACATCATATAAGGACTAAAGCACATAATATAAAGAAGTTTGCACATCATATAAGGACGAAAGCACATATAAAGAAGTTTACACATCATATAAGTACAAATGCACATCATATAAAGAAGTTTGCACATCATATAAGGACTAAAGCACATCATATAAAGAAGTTTGCACATCATATAATGACGAAAGCACATGATATAAAGAAGTTTGCACATCATATAAGGACGAAAGCACATCATATAAAGAAGTTTGCACATCATATGAGGACGAAAGCACATATAAAGAAGTTTGCACATCATATAAGGACGGAAGCACATATAAAGAAGTTTGCACATCATATAAGTACAAATGCACATCATATAAGGACTAAAGCACATAATATAAAGAAGTTTGCACATCATATAAGGACGAAAGCACATATAAAGAAGTTTGCACATCATATAAGTACAAATGCACATCATATAAAGAAGTTTGCACATCATATAAGGACGAAAGTACATATAAATAAGTTTGCACATCATATAAGGACTAAAGCACATCATATAAAGAAGTTTGCATATCATATAAGTACAGAAGCACATCATATAAAGAAGTTTGCACATCATATGAGGACGAAAGCACATCATATAAAGAAATTTGCACATCATATAAGGACGAAAGCACATATAAAGAAGTTTGCACATCATATAAGGACAAAAGCACATCATATAAAGAAGTTTGCACATCATATAAGGACGAAAGCACATCATATAAATAAGTTTGCATATCATATAAGTACAAAAGCACATCATATAAAGAAGTTTGCACATCATATAAGGCCGAAAGCACATCATATAAAGAAGTTTGTACATCATATAAGTACAAAAGCACATCATATAAAGAAGTTTGCACATCATATAAGGACGAAAGCACATCATATAAAGAAGTTTGCACATCATATAAGGACGAAAGCACATCATATAAAGAAGTTTGTACATCATATAAGTACAAAAGCACATCATATAAAGAAGTTTGCACAGCATATAATAACAATTGTCATCTTAAGACAGCTCTGGCGTTCCATAGTTGAGCCCACTTCACAATATAAGCTTTCATTTGCTAAACTAAGGCTTCTTACAAAAGAACGGAAAAAATAACGTTAATAACAATAAACCGAAGTCTCTAACTAACCGAAAGAGTCACTCTATGGTTTGTTAATTTTGTTACTATTTTTGTCGTTGTGGATTTGTTTTATTATGCGCGCGATATTTACCCGTTGACACCTTATCGAGGTCACACCCTCTCTGCTGCTATCAATTAAAAATCATTGTTATATCAATAATGGTATCATAATATTATACATCTAGATTAGCTCGAGAACGAATAGCAGCAATTAAGAAATTTCTACCAGTCCGTGATTTGTCAAGAAAAAATTACATGCGCGTCTAGAGTCACTGGTTGAATTTGCAGAAGGTTCAGAACATTTATTTAGACCCGTTACAAAAGTTACTGAAGGAGTTACAACTGACATTACGGAGGATCATATTCCAGTATCAAAACAAACCGCTGAGCGAATTGCTAAAATAGCAGAAAAACTAAACAATCTTTATAGCAGATTTTTTTAGAAGGAGTGGAAATTCATGATGAATTACAACAGAAAATGAAAGAAGAACAGAAAGAAAAATAATACAAAGAAAGGACAAGTTACTTCGGATGAATTTCACGACTCATTTGACACTAGTACTACTAGTAGTGGTATTCCAAGCACTACTTGGTGATTTCATATCCCAATAATGTTCTTTCCGACATAGCACGATTAAAAATTCTCATAGGATGAAAAGGAGCTGGGAATAACTCCAGGTGGTATCATGGATATTAGCGTGTACCGTGGACTTATCGACGAACTCTTTGACTGGTAGAAATTTATTAATTGCATTTAGTCTCGAGCTAATCTAGTTGTATAAGATTAGTATACGATTATTGAAATAAGAATGACAAAGATCTCTTCAGGCTAAAACTAGACAGCCCGGAAAAATAAAACTTAGCAACAAAAAGCATAGTGTGTCTTGCTGCTGAATGCTCTAAAACAGTGGCCATGGTAAGATCACCAAATTCAATAGACTACCGTCCGCCCCATTCTTGAGGGAATTCCAAGTTTTGATCACCAATTCCAGTAGGCTACAATCTGCCCCTTTCTCTCTCTCTCTCTCTCTCTCTCTCTCTCTCTCTCTCTCTCTCTCTCTCTCTCTCTCTATATATATATATATATATATATATATATATATATATATATATATATATATAATAATAATAATAATAATAATAATAATAAGGTGACAGATGGCCGGGCAGGAAGAGATGATTATTTGCAGAAATAGTTTCTCAATGAATTAAGACTACTGCAGCTTCATTCGTGTTTCTTATGAATGAAATTCCACACCAGACAGACTCAAAATGAAACAAAACACCGGGATAACTTGCGATCAGACTGGTTTTAAGGTTTTTCAATTCAGATATTTTAATACGGAATTTTAATATCAATACGAGTAAAAATTAAAAATAATTTTAAAAAAATGTTTCATGTTTCATAAAACGTTTGCTGGCCCATTACATTTTAATTTTGATTTTTTTATTCACTCGAATACATACACAAGAACATTAAAACAAGGCAAAAAGCAAAATCCCATTGCACTTGGTTGGGAAGGTCCGTCTCCTGAGATAACGTATCAGGTAATTGTTATCTATGAGTTGCATGGCCAGAATGATCGTGTGTGAAAACAAGTTTAAACTTATTAGGAGTAAATGAAATTTGTACCAGCTGGAATATACCACTGAGTTTCAAGGGGATAAAAGTGAGTGTTAACGACTGCTTTAACCAGAGGCATAGCGAGAGCGTTTGGAGTTTGGGCACAAGATTCATTTGTACCCCCCCCCTCAACTCTGAAACCCATTATTCCACATACAACCTATTTCAAAGCCCATTTTGGCACCCCACTTGTTTAGTCCCTCTCTGCCCCCTCTCCCCCCTCCCCATATACGCCTCTGGCTGTAACCAGTGGCACATTAACTTGTAACGTCATCTGGGGATCAAGTAAGGATGTTGTCCCTAAATATAAACTTAAAGATAAATAAATTGAGAGAACAGAATAACTTTCATATAGATATGTCATTACCAAAGTATGTTGCAATATATTATTCGAAACGCTTGATTTTATTACGATAAAGCTTCAAAGCGAAATCAACATGTATGTTATCTTGAGCAAGTCACGTGAAGCCCTGCTAATTTTGAAAGTTGAACACTTTATCGTTGTATACATTTCAGAATTGACTTTTGTAATTAAACCCTTTATTTACATTTTTCATCTTGCCATGCATTGTTTCAGGTCTGCGAGTGGAATACTATTATTTACAACTTACCTTGCTGTAATTCCTATGACGCTTATCTTTCTTGTTTGTATGCGAGTCTTTGCACGTTTGTGTTTATGTAATAAAAACTTCTTACTCAGGTAAACATAAGTCGAGTAGCAAGATAAACTGAACAATCCTGTCTGACATCCTGCCTGACTTGCAATCCGAATGCGGGTGTACATACAGGCGAAATGGAACTCAGCACCCAGAGCACATCTACACATCCAAAAAGTAGTGGGGATCCGACAGAAAGCGACGAACATGACTTAGCGGTAAGAGTTGATTTTCCTTGTACAACATTGGTTCCAATAATACAACAAAGTTAATCATCTACATATAAAATAACCTAACCAGCATGCTCCCCGTCTTTTTGACCCCTTTTCTCTCTCTCTCTCTCTCTCTCTCTCTCTCTCTCTCTCTCTCTCTCTCTCTCACACACACACACACACACACACACCAGTTCATTACTATCCTTTCCAAATAACTCTCCAATGAGCCAGATTATCATCCTCCTCCCACAATAAATAACTAATATTTTTTTAAAATCGAAAATATATTGAATATTTTTTCAAGGATAGCTAGGTTCGCGGCGAGGAAAAAGTTATTTTAGCATATGTTCAGACACCTGTTGTGTATGTCGGATGTTTCCAATAGTCCTAAGTTACAATAGTTGAATGGAGAAAGATTGGATCAAACAATGATTTTTATATAGTGTATCTGATTAGAAATTCATTCCAGTCATTGGGTAAGACAGACTACATTCTGACAATATATAGTGAATTAGAGTAGAAATTCATTTCAGTCATTGGGAAAGACAGACTACATTCTGACAATATATAGTGAATTAGTAGAAATTCATTCCAGTCATTGGGTAAGACAGACTATATTCTGGCAATAAATTGTGCATGCAATTATAAATCCAGTTTTGTCAATGGGTAAGACATACTTCTTTCTAGCAATATAGATTGTATCAGATTAGAAATTAATTACAGTCATCGGGTAAAACAGACTACATTCTGGCAATGTATAGTGTATCTAATTAGAAATTCCTTCAACTCTTTTGGTATTACAGACTATATTCAGGCAGTACATATTGAATAAGAGTATAAATTTCATTCCACTCATTGGGTAAGACAGATTATATTCTGGCAATATATAGTTTATCAAATTAGAAATTCATTCCACTCATTGGGTGCAGTAAGTCAAAGAGTGGAAGTCTAGAAGGCTAAGGAGTTGATGACATCTGTGGTCACAAAATGTAGCTTAGACAAAGTTACCGAAAACTGTATATGCGTACATTTGTTAAATTTCCTAATCGGAAGAGGAATGTAAAAAAAAGCAAATCTCTGTACATTTATATACCTCAAGTTAAATTAAATGCTCTTTGTACGATGCAGGAAATACATATGATGCTATTTGTCAGGACTCCAATTTTACTAGCACCAGTAACATAACAATCGCATAGATCGGGGTCACTATTCTCGTATGAAAACTTGTGAGGTACTTTTGAACTAACGTTTCCACGGTGATTTTACTGTCAGAATGAATAGATGTTCCTTGGAGGCATCTTATGTATTGTTTACATTTGCATGATATATTAATATCTAGATAACCATAAATGAACCAACTTTATATCATAACTCTTATGTGAACCCGACGTATATGTTCCTTTTATTCCAGTGTTTCCGTCTCTTCATTGTTAATATGGTCATGATGATAATATTGGAGTGTATGCACATACAAACTACATCTAAAGCGACCGCTCCGGTGGCTAGTGGTTAGAGCGTTCGCTTATGATGCGGGAGGTCGTGAGTTTAATCCTCGGTCGCATTTTACCAAAGATTTATTAAAATGGTACTGTCAGCTGCCTTGCTTGGCGCTCAGCATTAAGAGGTTAGTGTTAGGGCTGGTTGGCCTGTTGTGAGGATAATGTGACTGGGTGGAAACATCATGCTATATATCTGCGGCATGATGTACTAGTGTTAGACATCACTATAAGCTGCCACACTGAAGACATCGTAGCGATATGAATAACAATTGCATTGTTAAAGCTACATTAAACACCCAACACACACACACACACACACGCACACACACACACACACACACACACACTTCTAAATCTGTTACGTCACTCCAAATCTCATTTTAATCCTTTTATTTTCATGCATACTGTTGAGCTAATGTCAATCTGGTTTAGGACCAGGAGAAACCTTTCCAAAATTCCATCAAACATTATTGGGACCTACTACTACTACAACTAAATGGGATAACTCTCGAGAGTTTCTTCTGATAACGCGTGATATGATTTCGATTATGAAACATACCCACGTGTCTTTATGAAGGTATGTTATAGTGTTATATTAACTGCAGCATAGGAAAATGAGAAGTATGACAAAGCGAAATTGACGATGTTCTTTTTCTATGTATTGCCAAACATGCTTTCATTAGCTTTCTTCAATAAGAAAAATATCTAAGCAATGTTAAATATGCCTTTTCTGTTTCATGTTCTTGTTTACAGTCTCCTCTGACAAACTCACATGAGAAGAGAAGAGACAAAGAACTGGAAGAGATGAAATGGAGCCATCAAATATCCTGCAGGATAGTGACTTTCGGGGCTGTCATCGTAGTAGTTATATTATCCATTGTAGTTGTGGTGCTGGCGACGCGCAAACCAGAACCAGTCTATTGTAAGTCTGGATTTGAAGTGAAACCTCGCGACTTTCGCAATCCCAACATTTTCGATGACCTCACTCCTGAAGAATACCGGGCAACACGCGACTATATGCTTAGTATTCCTAGCCTTCAGTTACTACCGTTTGAAAAGGCAACAGTTAACAGCAGCTACATATTGTTGATTGATCTCTTTTTACCGAATAAGACAGATGCATTGGCCTATCTTGACAAGGGAGCAATAAAGCCAGATAGAGTCGCTAATGTAGTCCTTGTTCGGGGAGATGCGCAGCCGCCAGCCATCGAGGAATATCTAGTCAGTCCTCTGCCATTTCCTACAAACCACGAACTATACAGAAACCCTGCCTACCGCAGACATGTCGTTCCCCATACAAGTCGTACTATAGACAATGTTGAAATTAGATTTCTCCATCCAATGCTTACAAAGCTTTCGGAACAGCTCTATGAAGTTTTTATGGATAGTTATGGCCTTTGTTATCATAATTGTACACAGGGTATTAACTGTATGACTTTCTTTGAAACAGCCCCTAGCGGAAGAAAAAGTGGAGATAGGAAAACTTGGTTGTGGGCCTTTAAAGATATTGACGGGCTCTACATACAGCCACTTGGATTTGAGATTCTGATCGACCATAAATCTACGATTGTCGAAGAGTGGATAATGGAAATGATCGTATACAACGGGCAACAATTCGGCAATGTGGACGAGTTTTTAAATAAATATAAGCAAAATAAAATTAAGAAAATAAACCTGAAGAAAACAGATGACATTTACTCAACCTATTTAAGAAGAGGAAAAGATCCTTTGCCAAAGCCAACTGAAGGGCCGAGGTTGATGGAACCGGAGGGACGCCGTTTTTCAGTTTCTGGACAGCACGTACACTACATGAATTGGGACTTTGACATACACATGCGAACTATAACTGGTTTACAAGTGTTTGATATAAGATTCCAAGGGGAGAGAATTGCGTATGAAGTCAGCTTGCAGGAGGTGCTTGTGGCTTACTCGGGGTACGGACCAACTCAAGGGAATACATTCTACTACGACGCATCGTGGTTTATCGGAGGTGGATCATTTGAACTGGTGCGAGGGGTGGACTGCCCAGATACTGCTGTCTATATCGACGTAGACCACTTCGTGAATTCAGGAGAGGCACAACGGTACAAAAACTCTATTTGTATATTTGAAGAAAATACAGGAATGCCTCTGAGACGTCATTATTTCAACGCCTATGGTAGAGGGAATACTGCTTACGGTGGACTTTTGGATTATCATCTGGTTGTTCGCACAGTTGCTACTATTTGGAACTATGACTACCTGTTCGACTATATTTTCTTTCTGAATGGTGCTATCGAAGTTAAGGTTTCTTCGACTGGATATGTTCAAGCAACCTTTAACCTACCAAACGAGAAGCCTTATGGGATTTTGATCCACGAGGGAGCCATGGCTGCTCTTCATCAGCACTTGTTTCATTTTAAGGCTGACATGGATATTGGTGGTTTACGTAATAATTATGCAACTCTGGACATTGCATTAGAAACAATGAATCATCCTTGGTTTAAGAATGAGACCAAATCTCAAATGTATTTTAGTACGAGAGAGAAAAGGCATGAAATGGACAGTGTAAAATTATCAGACAAAATACCAAGGTACCACATAATATATAACAATAGAACGCAAAATAGACAAGGACACACAAAGGCTTACAGGCTGTATAACAGAGATGCTGTGGAGTTTATCATGGCAGGGCAGCCTGTTGCAAACGCATGTAAGTGGACAAAATATCCAATTGCCGTCACCAAACGGAAAGACACAGAAGACATGAGCACATCTATGTACGCGCAGATGGATCCTTGGGACCCCATTCTTGATTTCGAGGACTTTCTGTCGGACAATGAAAGTATATGGGATGAAGATTTGGTGGCTTGGGTAACTATGGGGGTCTACCATATACCCAGCGCCGAGGATGTGCCCTCCACGCCTACTGCGTGGAGTAAATTATCATTTTTCATAGCTCCTTTCAATTATTTTGATGAATGTCCAAGTATGTCGTCATCTGACCTTATTAACATATATAACACTAAGAATTCCAATGAAGTAAAGGTGGATATCAATGGCAGATCCAAGGTTTCAACATGTAGTCAGCAAATAGAAGGACCCTTCGAATACTACGGTGCTCTTGATCCAGTGAAGTAATTCCTCAACCTAAACATTCCCATATTTCGCTTGTTTTGCATGTAGGTTCATCGACATAATTGTACTGTGTATAAGTAAATGGTATAGTAAAAGGATGACATTTATCTATAGTAGTTCTGGTGTTGATTTTTATGAAAGACTTTAAAGACTGTGACGGACACTGGGAAGTTGCTCAAAACTTCCAGATGAGTTTTTCCAATGTTATTGGTAATATTTACGAGATAGTATCCACCTTAGCTAAGTAGCTTCAACATAAAATCTTTTTTGTTTCAGGCATTACAAGTATTTAAAAAGACAGTTCTCTCTCTCTCTCTCTCTCTCTCTCTCTCTCTCTCTCTCTCTCTCTCTCTCTGTGCATTGCTGTCAAAATCAGAGTTTTAATCAAGCTTTTCAAATGCACACGAATGGAAGCGAGTAGATTATTGTTTTAACATGTAACTATGCGTTTGCAAGGAATCAGACCAGAGTAAATCATGACTAAACATATATATCTCTAGCATGTAAAATGGAAATAATATCAGCTATTAGAGACGAAATGACCCGTTGTTGGAATTTAATAATTGTTTTGGGTCGGAATGGAGTTTATGAAGTTTTAAAGTTATGTTTGTGTCACTAGGAAGTCAACTGAAATTTAACAAAATATATATCCTTAAGTGAATTTGACATTAGTGGTCTCTAGGGTTTTACGGGAATGTATGATACTCTGTTGATATAACCGTATCTAATTTAATAGTAGCAGGTTAAATCCTCACAGAAGTTAACATTACGTTTGATAAAATCTCTCTTTTTGTGAATTAACATTATCACCGATACGTTGGGGCTTATGGAAATTAAAAATGACGGGACATGGTAGGGCTTATGAAAATTGGATCATCAGTGTGCGCCAGAACAAAGATTCGCCCTGACTGACCGTTAGCTGTTGGCACCGACCAACACCTATTCTGACTTAGCAAAGACATTTTGATAGACCAACCCCATGTTCATATTATTATAGCTGAATAGTGCCCATTATGATTGACTTATACACATTTTAATTGGCCAATATATATTCTTGCTTACCTATTTGAAACTACCAGCATGATTCTAACTAACGTCTTACCTTACTGACCAGCACTTATTTTGAAACTAACACTTCTTCAGACATGATCCAGGCAAATAATAATCAAGTTTTAAAAAAACGACACCTTCTTACATACCATATAAATGGAAATTCCGATTGTATGATTTATGCTGCAATATAAATGTTGAATTATTTATATCAATACATTTGGAAGATTGCATAACTGTTGTTAAAAAAACCAATTATATTGTTCTAAATACGACTCAAGGACTCCTTTACGTTTTAAAAGCAATTATAAAGTACTGTGTTTTCACTAGTTGTGGATTGTAACATTAGGGTATGTATAGTTCTCTATCAACATTTCAATATCGATGGACACATGCGATAGGATAGAATGAAGGACATATAATAAAATAATAATGAGGACTTTGTATAGCGCCTAATCTGTCGAAGCTCTAAGCGCTTTACACCATCAATAATGATATGACTGCACTACAGAACAACAAATGACAAAAACAATGAAATTGGAAAACATAAAACATGATGAAAACATACAAGATACAAAACATGATTACGTCGCTAAGTTTGTCCCTGCAGTCGAAACAGGTGAGTCTTAAGAGCACTCTTAAAAGGGACCACTGTGTCGTTGTGTCTAATTTCAATGGGCAATTCGTTCCACGTCGCCAGGCCCTGGTATGCAAACGAATGTTGTCCATATGACTTTGTTTTCACCTTGGGAGCAATGAGTATACGATTATCAGAAGAAGAGCGTAAGGATCTAGCTTGTGTGTACACATGGGTGAGGCTGGATAGGTATGTTGGACTGGAGTCTGTCATTGAAACGTAGCACAGAGAACAAATTTTGTGTTTAATTCTGTATCAAATTGATATCCAATGTAGGGTACAGAGCAGTGGTGAGGTGTTCTCTGATCGAGGTACTCTAAAGATGATCCGTGCAGCAATGTTTTGAACTTTTTGAAGTTTCTGGACTAAATATCGTGACGAACCAGACAGAATTGAGTTACAATAGTCAAGTCTTGAAAGTACTAATGAACACACAAGTGTTTTAGTGGCATCAACTGAAAGATATTTAAGAATGGAACTGATACGTCTCAATTCAAGATATGCAGCCTTGCATATGTTCATGACATGTTGGTGCAATGTGAGAGTACTGTCTAGAGTAACGCCTAGGTTCCGTACTGACTGTGAGAATTAAATATTGGTGTTGCTGATATTTATTTTCTGAGGTAAAGGATGTGAATGAGAACGTCTTTATGTTGTGATCAGAATAGCCTCAGTTTTATCATCATTCATCTGCAGCTTGTTAATGTCATCCATGCTTTCACATCAGAAATGCACTTCTCTACTCCATGGATGGTAGCATCAACTTCAGTTGGGTGGGTAGACTTGCATATTTTGGTGTCATCAGCATACAATTGGTGCGACACTGGGTGATGATCTATGACACTTGAGAGCGGCTGAGTATACAGAATGAAGAGAACAGATACCTATGGAACACCACAACATACGTCAACTGGGCTGGAGTGTATATAATTTGTGTCCTGTTGACTAAGTAGGACTTGATCCACTGTAAGGCTATATTTTGAATGCCAAATACACGCTGGAGACGGTGACGTAATATATCATGGTCTATTGTGTCAAATGCTGCAGATAAATCCAGGAGAGTGAGGACTGTAATCTTTCCACTATGCAAAACAAAGAGAACGTCACTAAATACTTTCAGAAGAGTAGTTTCCGTACTGTGGCAAGGGCGATATGCAGACTGTACATTGCTAAAAAGACTGTTTGAATACAAATGAGATACAGGTTGAGTTAGAACAACCTTTTCTAAGACTTTCTATATGAATGGGAGATTAGAAACTGGGCGGTAGTTCTTTAAATCGTTATGGTCAAGTGTTGGTTTCTTAAGCAGTGGCTTTACGATGGCAGTTTTGAAAAATGATGGGAATTCCCTCGATGAGAGAGAGAGAGAGAGAGAGAGAGAGAGAGAGAGAGAGAGAGAGAGAGAGAGATATTTATAAGATCAGTTAGTGAAGGCAATATTGGGTCTAAGCACTCAAACAGCACTGATGTCGGAATTGGATCAAGTTCACAAGACTTTGGTGCACTTTTCATCACGATTGTCCGTACAAAATTAATAGAAACAGGTTCAAATGCTCCTAACGGTTGCCGCTGAAATTCTGCAGCATAACTGTATGGTGACGAATCAGTTGAAATTGTGCTGTCAAGCGAATCTCTAATGGTTTGTATTTTGTCATCGAAGAAATTTGCAAATTGGTCTGGTAGGTCAAATGGAGAGAAGGTTGTTGGAAGTGGTGTACATTTGTTCCTTGACATTAGTTTGTTAGATATCTCGAAGAGCTCTTTGCAGCTGGAACTCTCCGTGATCTTAGTACTGTAGTTGGATGATTTAGCTAAATGGACTATGTTTGTGACGTTCTTCTTAGTGGCTTCGTAGATTTGTTTATGAATAGTGAGTCTGGTGGAAAGCCAAAGCCTCTCTGCTTTTCGGCGATGTCTTTTAGCAGTGCTAAGCTGGTCGCTAACACTGCTATACCATGGAGAACACTTTGTTTTATTGATACACTGCATTTGGTGGCTGGGGCATGATTTTCAAGCAATGAACGCAGACAGTTATCAAGTTGTTCCGCTGTTGGATGTAAGAATGTTGTTATGTTTTCGTGGATGTCATACATGAATTTGGTTTTATTTATCATACGGAGGTTTATCTTAGTATCAAATAGAGGTGGAGGGTTAGGGACTGATACGTCGAGATGGCATACAATGCAGAGGTGATCCGATGCAAGTTAGTGGGATACAAGGGTGGATTGCAGAATATTATCATCAGGTCTATAAAGAAACCAGTCTAAAACGTGACCAAGGTTATGGGTAGGTTGGTTAACGGACTGTTTAAGATTGAAAGCATGAATGGAATCTAGGAGTTTTGACATGTATGGTTTACCAGGACAGTCAAAGTGAAATTTGAAATCTCCAAGAATAATTATGTTGCCACCTATCAAATTTCCATACTCTAGAAGATTTGGAAACTGCTCCAAAAAGAGAGATTCAGTCAGCTTGTTTTTTTTCTACTAGGAGGAGGACGGTAGCGACAGAAAAAATGGAATGACCTTTGTTCCAGTGTGAGCGTTGTTTGGACTAGATCAAACGATGTGTGGCAGAAACTGAAGGTTGTGTTGTACTTAAAGCATTTGATCATGGAATTCTTTGTAATTACAGCAATTCCACCTCCGCGAGAGTTGCAGGGGAACGACTTGATGGAGTAATCGCTTGGTGTTAAATCCGCACACGTTCATCACCTGCGGAATGTAACTAAGTTTCTGTCAGGAAGACGTCAATATTCTGGTCGTTGATAAAATTAACAATTTATGTGCGCTTTTCCGGTGATCCTACTGACTGAGCGTTGAATAATGCAATACGTAGTGGTATTCCTGGGACAGATGACACAACAGTTGACAATTTAAGAGGAATTTAAACCAGGTTATTACAATTAACGGCAGAATTTTTAAATTGTTTATATGTTACGGGCGAAAGGGAGATAACGGGGAATTCTTCTTCCTGTTCTACGCCGGCCAGATTTGAAAGAACATTTCTTTTCTCGCTTCCGTTTACATTTAAGAAATGATGAATGTATTCCCAGTTCGTTTAGTCTTGAGCACAATGTAGTATCTAGAACCAAGGTGTGGTCATTTAATCCAATTAAGGAGTGTCCGTCGTATTGTAAGCGTTCACGTGACGGCGGTTTATTAAAAAACAAATGACGTCTTAACAGTGGGACAAAACAGCTGAGAAAAATTCTAATTGTTCTCGTTTCCCAAACAAGGAGATGAATTAACACATACGATCGAGCAGCAGGGGGGGTCGGAAAAAGTTGTCCGATTTGCCCCCCCCCCCTGCTGCTGATCGGAACAGCCAAGACAAGAAGATGTACATGACGAAACACAATAATGTAGACGATAATAGAGAACAAGCACAAATATCATAAATATAGGACAAAATCGGAAGAGCCTATCTCGAGCAGTTAACAATGGCGGCCATCTTTCCGGAAGCATATGCGCTTATTACAGCTTACGGCTTATTTAGTATAATTCAACATTCACACATTACCATACAACATCCACCTTTACAATTCAACATCTACCCGTACAAACAAACCGGATTGAAGAATTAGTAGTTATGTGCTTATCAATAACACATATTTTACAATCCAACACCAACCTTTTCTTTCTAGCATCGACTCTTATCACCCCTTCCTACCCACAAAGAGAAATGGAAGATGACAAGAGGAGTCAACTAATGGTCACTAACATACATTATTACAATCCAATACACAAAGGTAGGAGATAAATAATGGTCACTAACATGTGGTCTTCAAAGCGAACACCTACACATAAAATCAAAACATATGAATAAAGAAGGAATTATTGTATTCTCAATAAAGGAGAAAGTTACCATCCAAGAATCACAAATATACAAGTAAACGGATATGAGAAACGCAATCCAATACCGCGATACTTCCAAAGAAACTGACCAGGAAAGTGAAGAGGATGTATTTGTTGCATACCGACACATACAATTACATATTACTAAGGGAAGGAAGGACATTTATGAATTTTGTTTATCATTAGTTTTTTTTAATTATATACACATAGACAGAAATAAACACACACACATAATAAAGAAAACAAATGCATACAAATTACAATAATAATTCGTTTTCTGCTTCTAGAGTACTGGATGCCACGGAATAGAGTATTTGAATTATCCCTGGAACGAAATACTTTCAATGATGGCACCTCGCAAGGCGTGCTTATCAGCCAGCTAACATTATTGTAATTTTATTCTTCCTCATAGGCTACGAACGAATGGCAGCGAGAAAGCAAAGCTCATTAGTATCAATTTCGAATATCTTCACATCTGGTTCAGTATTTCTTGTTTATTATGATGTTGGCAACATTATTTTTCTTTATGTTGCATCCATTCTTCATCTTGCTCTTTTTAGTCATCCACGATATTCATTGGCATCGCATGAGTGTGCTAGTACTGCATTAAATCTGCTTTTCTCTATTATTATTTTGTACGTATCAAATCACGCTTTGTGGATATCGCTGAGTAACATAAATCATGTTTGTGTTTTTATGCCTGCCTTGAGAAAATATCCGAGCTGGATTGATTGTTTGTCCAGTATCACATCGTCTTAAATAACATAAATTATGAATAAATCCATTGAAGTTATCTACAGATGGGGCTTCATCAATATCGGTGATAAAATCAATAATATCATGTGTAGCGTATATTTGATATAAGTTATTCATATTTATTTTTATTGTTTGTTTGTCAGATTCAAATTTGACATTTTAAGTTTACGATTTATTCATTGGGAGATGACCTGTACTTTACAAAATAAACACCAGGTGTTGACCTCATTTCTGACCTGGCTTCAGAGTTCTAAACAAGCTTTCAAAATGATTGGTTGGTTCCAAGGACATTATGGAGCTTTGTATAAACATCTTTCTATTTTTAGTTGGGTCATACGGTGTGTACGTGCTTTTTTGAACGTAAATTTGTTCTAAAAGATTCTAGAAGATCATGTGACCCCTTGTTTACGTAAAAACAGGTATATAAATTATGTGTTGAGAGCGAACTATTTAGCAGAACTTGGGCTGTTAGAATATTAAGTTGTGTCGTTTTGAGTTATTTTAAATTACCATGTATTGGAAATTATTTCAATTCGTTTGGATCAAGAGGAAATATTTTGTTATTTATCTGGAAAAGAATTGTGCTCATAGAATTTTATTACCAAGACCTGACTTCATCAAGTGACATCGTCTTCCATCTTGGATATTTCGTTGGAATTCGAACTTAGAATTATTTGGACATTTTATTACCAAGACGTTTGCAATTTCTCTAGTGGATAATATTTTGAATTATTTTTGGATTAATTTTGGAACTGATTATTAAAACCGTAAGTTTATTTTTATTTTCTGGAAATTATTTGTGCTCAATAAATTGTTGATTAAGTTTTTACAAGCTTGTCATTCTCACTCTTTCCATGTTACTGTTTATTCGAGCCTAAGCACGTAACACATGTCATTCAACAATTTTACATTTTCATTAACATCTTTTTAACACATCGTAGCGAATCCGTCATCTACAGATGGTGCCATTAAATATAATTTATCCCACTTGAGAGATCTTATATTTATATTACGTAATAATGCGTTTTACCAGACCCAGATGGACCTATTATTATCATTTTAAATGAATTCGAGAGCAAATGATAATGTTTAACTGGTTATTGTTTTCGTGTCGCTGAGAAAGCAATAGCATCCATGTTGTACAAATATAATAAATAATATGAATTTCTGTTGTGTTAGATGCAGAGCATCCAAACCAATGAATGTATTAACAACAAGAATTAAAAAATGAAAAATGTGCAGGTGGAGATATTGCTGCTTTATTAAGAGAATTACCAGGAATTCCATGAGCTAAATGCCCTTACGTAAAACATCTACCAGAACATACATACTGTTGTCCTGGAACCCGACATTTGACTTGACGAACGAGATCAACCAAGACCCGGAGAGTATCCAATAAATAATATTGATCAAGCATGTCACGTTCATGATGTAGCATATACAAGTCCAGATTTGCAACAGCGATATATTGCAGATGTGAAGTTGATTCATACATTAAATCCTCACCCCCCCCCCCCAAAAAAAAAAAATCTTTTAAAGAATCATTAGCTATTTGGTTGATAAGATCTGCGATAAAAGGCACACCAGTGGTAGGGGTCGGTAATTACTCATAATAATAAAATTATTCTACTGGAATTGCTTTACTATAGCCCAAGATGATATTTGGGGAGTAGAGCAGCGATTACTAAACCCCGCTGATGCAGCAAATGTTACACGTTCTGTTGCTGCAAATTGGTTAGAACAACAGGCAAAATGTCAAATGTATCTATCACCACTTACCTAAACAAATTCAGTATGCAAATTTGGATGTCAGGGCTCCTAATGATCTTCATCAAACGGATACTTTGTTTTTACCTCACTATTTTATTAAAATTGGTGGACGTCAGTACACATACAAGTACCCGTTTACTGTCATCAACGTTGCAAGTAGATATAAAGAGGTAGACCCACTATCAACTAAAACAGCTGTTGATGTTTCGTCAGCTTTTTAACCAATTTATCAAAGAGAACCTGTGCCATGGCCTCAATTTCTAAATGTTGATAATAACAAAGAGTTTCTTCAATCAGATTATTCGTCGGATCAAACACATCGTGCTTTGGCAAGTCGGATGTTATGCTGTCAAGGTCAAATCTAAATTTAGGAGGTTTAATCTTAATCTTAGATTATATCTCAAACTCCTCCGTATTATTAGTTCGTTGATATTAAATCTAGAAATGATAAATTTTGGTATATATTTTTAGTTATTTTATAATGTCTAGCAAATAATTGTTTCAGTGTTGGCTTTACAGTTCAAATAAAACCAGGAATAATATGTTCAAAACCATCAATAATATTTTCTTTATAAGGTTCATTAATATTTTCATCGCCACTACCAAATACTGTTTCAACAATAATTGTATTAATAAATTCGAGATCTGATTAACTTTGATTCAACCGTTGTATTGTTTCAATGATTTGTTGTTTTCTATCATCACTGTAATGCTGAGATAGATCTAGTAAGATATCCTTCATCGATTGATGGATTTCCTAGTCTATCGAGATTATAAAAGCATTTGGTATTTTAGGTATTTTAATAATTCCATCAGACTTACTAAAATATAATCCTGGATTATGTAGATCTTTTCCGGTATTCTTGAAGGTTAGTATTAAAAAATATCATCTGTGATGAACTCAGCAGGTTTTGGTTCTGGTGGTCTTTTATACTCAGGTGAAATTTCGGGCAATCCTAAAACAGATCAGATTGAAATATCTGTTTATTTATATAACAGATGATAATATTAGTTCATGAACAGTAATATCTATTTTTGATTCTGTTCCTGTAAAAGATTTAAATCTGCGCTGAAATTAATAATTTAGCTGTTCGGAAAAGATGGCCGCCATCGCTTAACTGCTCGAGAAAGGTTCTTCCGATTTTGTGCTTTATGATATTTGTGCTTGTTCTCTATCTTCGTCTACATTATTGTGTTTAATCATATATTGGCTGTTCCGTTCGTATGTGTTAATTCATCTCCTTGTTTGGGAAACGAGAACAATTAGAATTTTTCTCAGCTGTTTTGTCCCACTGTTAAGACGTCATTTGTTTTTTAATAAACCGTCGTCACGTGAACGCTTACAATACGACGGACCTTCATTAATTGGATTAAATGACCACACCTTGGTTCTAGATACTACATTGTTCTCAAGACTAAACGAACTCGGATTACATTCATCATTTCTTAAATGTAAACGGAAGCGAAAAAAGAAACGTTCTTTCAAAGCTGGCCGGCGTAGAACAGGAAGAAAAATTCAAGTTATCTCCCTTTCGCCCGTAACGGATAAGCAACTTGAAAATTATGCCGTTAATTTTAATAACCTGGTTCAAATTCCTCTTAAATCGTCAACCGTTGTGTCAACTGTCCCAGGGATACCACTATGTATTGCATTATTCAACGCTCAATCAGTAAGATCACCGGAAAAGCGCACAGAAATTGTTAATTGTTGTTAATTGAGGTGGAATTGCTGTAATTACAAAGAATTCCATGATCAAATGCCTTAAGTATAACACAACCTTCAATTTCTGCCACACATCGTTTGAACTAGTCCAAACAACGCTCTCAATGGAACAAAGGTCATTCCATTTTTTCTGTCTCTACCGTCCCCCTCCTAGTAGAAAAAACAAGCTGACTGAATCTCTCTTTTTGGAGCAGTTTCCAAATCTTCTAAAGTATGGAAAATCGATAGGTGGCAACATAATTATTCTTGGAGATTTAAAATTTCACTTTGACTGTCCTGGAAAACATTACACGTCAAAACTCCTAGATTCCATTCATGTTTTCAATCTTAAACAGTCAGTTAACCAACCTACCCAAAACCTTGGTCACATTTTAAACTGGTTTCTTTATAGACCTGATGATAATATTCTGCAATCCACCCTTGTATCTCACTAACTTGCATCGGATCACCTCTGCATTGTATGCCATCTCGACGTATCAGTCCCTAACCCTCCACCTCTATTTGATACTAAGATAAACCTCCGTATGATAAATAGAACCAAATTCATGCATAACATCGAAGAAAACCTAACAACATTCCTACATCCAACAGCGGAACAACTTGATAACTGCCTGCGTGCATTGCTTGAAAAAACATGCCCCAGCCACCAAATGCAGAGTATCAATAAAAAAAAGTGTTCTCCATGGCATAGCAGTGTTAGGGACCAACTTCGCACTGTTAAAAGACATCGCCGAAAAGCAGAGAGGCTTTGGCTTTCCACCAGGCGCACCATTCATAAACAAATCTACGAAGCTGCTAAGAAGAACGTCACAAACATAGTCCATTTAGCCAAATCATCCAACTACAGTACTAAGATCACGGAGAGTTCCAGCTGCAAAGAGCTTTTCGAGATATCTAACAAATTAATGTCAAGGAACAAAATGTACACCACTTCCAACAACCTTCTCTCCACTAGACCTTCCAGACCAATTTGCAAATTTCTTCCGTGACAAAGTACAAACCATTAGAGATTCGATTGACAGCACAATTTCAACTGATTCGTCACCATACAGTTATGCTGCAGAATTTCAGCGGCATCCGTTAGGAGCATTTGAACCTGTTTCTATTGATTTAGTACGGACAATCGTGATGAAAAGTGCACCAAAGTCTCGTGAACTTGATCCAATTCCGACATCACTGCTGTTTGAGTGCTTAGACCCAATATTGCTTTCACTAACTGATGTTATTAATATCTCTCTCTCTCATCGAGGGAATTCCAATCATTTTTCAAAACTACCATCGTAAAGCCACTGCTGAAGAAACCAACACTTGACCATAATGATTTAAAGAACTACCGCCCAGTTTCTAATCTCCCATTCATATAAAAAATCTTAGAAAAGGTTGTTCTAACTCAACTTGTATCTCATTTGAATTCAAACAGTCTTTTTAGCAATGTAAAGTCATTGTTAGAACGAGAATGAAAACCAATTCCTTGAGTTGCAGTACCACTTCCAGTAGCACCATGAGGAGCTTCTGATTTAAAATATAATTCTGTATAAGCTGTTGTTAAATTTACTTAGATTCTTTACATTGCTGAGCGGTTATTTGGATATCAATACGCAAAAGAATTCATTCAAGAAAAGCGATCCAGTGAATGGGTTAAAAGATTACCATCTGTGATTACTGCACTGAATAACGAGATTACTAGAACAATCAACATGAAACCTATCAACGCGATTAAAAAGAAGTCAATACCCGTACAACCACAAAAAGATTTCCCTAGAAACGCTAGCGTTTCCCAACCAATTCTTGGTAGTAATGTCATTGTGAGGTACTTATACGAACCAGGAGAGCTTGAAGGGGGTAGAAAAAGGGCTACTGATCCTATTTGGAGCGTCACTACGCATAAGATATCTAGTATAACACGATCAACTGGTAGACCTCCAGTCTATAAACTGGATTCAACTGCCCCTCAGCGGGGTTTTACTCGACAACAACTACAAGTGATTCCCGAGGATACTCAATTGCCACCGCATGGTCTTAACTAGCACCGTTGCGTCTATTGCACTCAAGACAAGTCAACATCACATTATTTCTGACATGACCGAGATTGTTATTTTTTCTGTCCACGGTGAATTGGCGAGGATCCTTATCCGAATACTGCCAACGCATTATACAATTGCAACTCGCGCAGTGATTATTCTGTTGTTTCTTCAAAGTGATTATTAATTTAGCATCAATATCAAATTCTCGTTGTTTTTTTTTGTCCTGTTGTTTGTAACCGGAGAGTTTTTTATTAATGATACTAACATCAATATCACTTATTGTTGTGTCATTATCATCACCAATGATTTCATCATCGAGGACAACTCTTCGAAGTTGATTTATGTTTCGTACTCTGGATACTGCGAGATAGACTAAATTTGACCATTCGATGCGATTATCTACCATCCAAACAATTGTATCCGATATAGTCAATCCCTGTGAAGAGTGTATTGTTGCTGCGTATCCTAGCGTCCACGGGGATTTATTAGCACGCAATGCATCTTCAACGACATTGATATCAACCAGCACAATATCATTTAATACCAGAATTTGTTTTTCATTCTGTCCTGGAATATCAACTTCAATATTCTGTTTTCGCGTATCCGATGGCCTATAACAAAGGGGTACTGGAAGCGTTGCAAATTTTTCTTTATGCAATTCAAATAACTTCATTTGAAGTGTGTCCCTGACTATTTTTCTACTTGCAATGATTAAATCGTTTGGTCTCCACGCTTCCCAGAAATCATTCATTGGGGTTTCTGAAATCACTTCGCGCGCTATTTCGCATTGGATTCTATCCGGTTGTAATCTAATTAGCGCTTTGAACTCGCGTAATCGTTCATCAAGTGATCTATAATCAGTGGTGATTTCTTCATAGTAGTCTACAAAACCCTTTAGCCATTCATGTGGAGATGCACCGACAAATGGTGGTGGTTGGCCGTGATCACCGCACATGACGACTTTTGTGTTTTTGGTTAACAACCACTCAAGAAATGTTTTTAATACATCTAATGACACTGTGCATATTTCATCCCAGATTATGATTTCAGGAATGAATTTATCACCCATTCGATCAGGAGTCCATTTGTCACCTTTCCATCGAAAGAAGCTGTGATAAGTGCAAGCATTTACCCCTCGCTGTATCATCTCTCTGGCGAGTCTATGAGTCGGTGTTAGCACAATCATGTTAGTAGAAATACAAGTATTTCCACCACCACGATATAATTCAATTGCACGAGTTGTCTTTCCTGACCCACCACAACCGTTTAAATAAACTGTCTTGTATCTACAGATTGGATCAGATACCGGTGGTGCATTAGAAAATTCTGATTGAATTTCAATACGGTTACAACAAATATATTTATCATCCATGGCAACGTCTGCGGATTCACAATACTCATGTAGCATCTCCTTTTTAAATCGCCAACGCCCCCAATTTTCTTCGGGATCTGTGAATGCCGCTACAGCTGATTTGTACTTATTGTGTATATACATCGAATCAGTGGCTACTCTAACCGCGGTATTAGGAAATCTATTTATCATCGAAAATAGATTAATAGAAGCATAGGCTAACATTGAACTTCTCAAATGTGTGTACTGGGAATTATATCCATCACAGTAGGTAACAACCGTACCTAATTTCTCACCATTGGATAGAAAAGCATCCTTACGGGATACAAGTTTTCCCTGTTTCGTTAAATCCGCTACAATAAAATCGTATTCAGCGACATCTA
Source organism: Unio delphinus (assembly GCA_029339505.1). Lineage (NCBI taxonomy): Eukaryota > Metazoa > Mollusca > Bivalvia > Unionida > Unionidae > Unio > Unio delphinus. Next base: position 5,163,905 of record JAQISU010000021.1, on the reverse strand, counting down.
TGATCAACCGCGAAGAGTATTTTGCGTTATCGTATCGTCCACCCTGGGTAAATTTACCGATTATTCTTCTTCCGAGATCTTTTGCTTGTTCTTTTTTAATTTCAAATAACTTCTTAGACCAATTTATTATTTCTTCTTCACTGAAATCTGGAAACTGTTTTCGTAGTTCGTTGATTATTCTATCTAGATTGGGTTGTGGTAGCCAAACTTCTTTCTGAGCTCGATAGCATATAATAGCATCGGAAACAATCAACGATATTAGCATACCACAATCAATCATATATCTCAATAGCACTATTGGCATCCAGTGTTTTTCAGATAGGTGTCTACCGAGCCAAACATAACTACACGGATGTAACCCTGTAGCTAATTCGAATGATATCACACGAGCGAATCCGGTTATATCAAAATCAGGTAATGGTCCATTAATCGCAACACGAGTCATTTCATGCGTGGGGTGTCCAAATCGTTTGAAGTACTCAGCGCATTCCCCATACCCGAGAAAACTTCCGGGATAACACGCGGATATATCAATTGAAATCATACCATCACGTGAGTATTTCGTATTCCACAGTCCTCCATGACCGAATTCGACGCAACTCAATTTAACATCCTCGAGAAAATCATTTCGTGTTGGACGCCATGAGTTTTTTTCTCTTGCGAAGTGAGCTACCACTGATGGAATAGTAAAACTATCCGTGAGTAGTTTTTCATGGGAATTCTGCGGTGAAAAATCACTAGCGATTTTTCTCATTCTGTTATCTAATTCTTCAATGCGATATAATTCACCATTTGGTTTTACAAATTGATCGAATTCTTCATCACTTCTAAGTAACCACACTGACACAGGATCATCTTTACACAACATATGAATAGCATCGAATAATTTCTCTTCATAGAAAACATCCCCGACGAACTCCTTAGGGATATATTTCACGGTTCGTTCTCGTGGAAATATTGTTACCGCAGGTGTCCACGCGTGTTTGTTATGATCAATAATCTGTATTGGGGCTCCATTTTTGTTATATTTCGATTCGTATAATACTTCTCCGGTTATTGTTGTTACTGATATTGGGAATTTTAATGATGCTTCTAATTTAGCTATATCAGAAATCTTTGCACCATGCTGTTTCACTGTCAGTTCCCACTCGGTTATTTTCCTACGTCGCAGATCAGTTAGTTTATTTCCTCGGGATGCATTTGTGAAGTGTTCTATTATTCGTTCTGCTACACAATTAAGCCCTGACGAATATTTCATAGGAGCTAGTTTTGCGATATCGGGTTTATCATTTAACGGATATATCCCATAAACCATTGCTGTTACGGGATAAGATCTTTCGTAGTATGGTTTATCAATGCCGGTTAGAATCCCTGGTTTGGAATCTCTACTCACAATGACAGCTTTTTTATTCTTGAGGATTGGTTCAAATTTATCCTTAATAATCCATTTGCCATCGACTTCGATAATGAATTTGATTCGGAAAAAATGCCGTTTTTCCCCAACACGTGAAATTATCACTGCTGCTTTTTCATCAGTCATGGTAGCATCAACAACACCATCAATTCGAAATGTTGACCAACAATAAGATGCTCCATCACGCTTGAATTCATTAAAACAGTCTCTGATTTTACTAATCATGGCTTTATCAAGAATTGTATTCTTTGGTGTATTAGAAACTATATCGAGATTGAATTGAGCATCTTTCCAGGGGTAATCTCTCTTGGACGTTTTTTTGGTTTATCGCGATTAAATCTAGGATTGATTTTGTTACGTTTTTTGGGTCTATCGAGATTAAATCTAGGACTGATTTTCAATAATCTCTTAAACTCTTTCATGTTTCCGTCTCTTGGACGTTTGTTACGTTTTTTGGGTCTATCGAGATTAAATCTAGGACTGATTTTCAATAATCTCTTAAACTCTTTCATGTTTCCGTCTCTTGGACGTTTGTTACGTTTTTTGGATCTATCGAGATTAAATCTAGGACTGATTTTCAATAATCTCTTAAACTCTTTCATGTTTCCGTCTCTTGGACGTTTGTTACGTTTTTTGGGTCTATCGAGATTAAATCTAGGACTGATTTTCAATAATCTCTTAAACTCCTTATCAGCATTGAATTCAGCATTTTTCGAAGTCAATCTCTTGAACTCTTTCATGCTATACTAAAAACAAGTCTCTAAATGAAAGATTTATGTATAATGAATCCCTGCAAATGAATCAGTCATTGAATTAGACAAATAGTATAGTATACGAATGAACCAAGAATTCAGACAACACCCTGTGAGTACAAATTATGAAGCATCCAGTGATGGTGTTGTAAGAAACCGTAGACTGAAGAACCCAGTTGGGTGGGATAATGGTATGGGGTATTTGTTCTTTACTGTTGGAAAGAAGAAATATTACAATCATCGTTTCGTGTATGAATGTTTCCATGGATTGATCAAAGATGGTTTTGTTATTGATCATATTGATTCTAATCCGAAGAACAATTCCTTATCAAATCTTCAAGCAATCACACATAGTGAGAATACCAAACGAGGGGGGACTGGGAAATACTCGAAAAAAGCGAGACCTGTGAAATCTTTGAATACAATAACTAACGAAGAAAAAGTATTTAAATCAATATATGAAGCCGGCAAGTATTTCAATATTTGTAGACCCTCAGTACGATATGTTGCAGAGGGGGTTTGTCGATCGGCTATTGCAAAAGGGACCGGACAGAAAATTCGATTTAGTTATGTCTAATGCGTCATATTTTTCATTTAGAAATATATAATTGTTATAGAATAATGAATTCTGAAAACATGAATAGCATCATATCCGAGATTTCAAAATTGAAAGGTTGGGATATTGAACTATCAGATGGGTTAAATCCTGATCAAATCATGTCTGATTTTCAGGATATAGAATACGGAGTTAACAACAATAAATATATGCTACCAAAGAAGTATGCGCTCATCAAAAGAATTCAGAATTCTATTAAGGACTCTCTCGCATTTTCCAGTGACGTAAGTGTGTTCGCTCCGTTGTATACCATCGTAGAACGAATACGAAAAGAATTGGGGTACGAATACGAATTGAAAAAGGAGGTTAATTCTAAAGTTAGAAACCTACGGGCGTTAATTCAAGAAAATGAACAATTTTGATTGACCAACCATTTATCATTATTTGATTGACCAACCATTTATCATTATTTGATTGTGACCGTCCCTTATAGAGATTTTAATTTTTTTTTTAGCATTTTTTGATTAAAAATGTCAAATCGATAGGCCGTTAATGGATGGTTTTCCCGATATGATATATCAGATTGAGAGTGTGGAAACTATCAGTATTAATTAAAAATAATTATTTTATTAGTAACTCTGATACTTTCCACATCATTGATAACGCTGTTAAAACGCTTCCGTGATCGTGTTAAAAATCATCCGACATGTCTGACATGTAACAAAAAGTGTTTTCGTCTGTTAGGTCGGATTGAAAAATTGTTTTGCAATTGAAAAATTGTTTGCGATTTCAAATAATGGTCAATGAAGCATTAACAACCCGATTGGCTCGTGAACGACTGGATGCAATCAGGAGATTTGTACCAATTCGTGACTCTGTACGGAATAAACTACAACAACGACAGAGTCTTCAGACTGATTTTGCTATGGGATCCGAAGAATTGTTTAAACCAGTAACCACAGCAACGAAAGGGATAGAGCGTGCTATACTGGGAGATGTTCCCGAGACGGGAAAATCTGTTATTGGTGAACTTGAAAAAATAGAAGCGAAAACTGAACAAACTGAACAAACAAAACAAATGGAATCAAAAGAAATAGTAGATGATTTACGCGTGATATTTAACGAGGCGGGTTTAGCAGCAATCATTGAGACTAAACTAGCAAAAATTCCTGCGCTTGTTGTTACGACTTATGAAAACAGGAAAAATTTGTTGAAACCAGAACATCATAACTTTGTTAGAGATATAACTCACTGGGCTGATATATTCTACAAAATCAAAACTGAAAAAACAGGTAGAATTAAGAAGAAGGGTAACGCATCATACATTGGATATATCAATGAGGTGGGCGAAGTGTATAATCAATACGAAGAGTTTAAACAACAACAAAAACCGCAAAAATTGCGAGGAAAGCGACAGCAACCTGCAAAGAAAGTAGTCTACTCTCCTAAAAAACAACAACTACCACCTGATGATAATCTTCTTGATTATTTATTACAAGAAGCCGATTTAGAAAAACAGGATGAAGCAACTGGTTATAGCGGAAGTGGATTGCAAGATTCCAGTGGAAACTCTTCGAGGGAAAATCCAAGGATTGGAAACTCAAAGAGTGGAAATCTAAAGATTTCATGTCCTGGTAGTGTTATCAATGATATATCACGATTAGAAGTTCTTGTAGGAGGTTTCCGAGCTGGAAATAACTCACCGGAAATAATTAATGAAGCAGCTGATATATGTAGACGATTATTTGCCGGCGGTATCATGGATATCAAAACATATCGAGATTTCATTGACGAGTTAGCGGAAAGTGGGTATCACAGTGATTAAATAAAAACGCTAGCGTTTCCAATTGAAAAATGGTTTCTGATTTCAAATAATGATCATACACTACAATCATGATAAACCAACCCCCGTCTACGTAGTTAATTCACGGTTTCCAGTTTATAGAGCATACTACGGAGATGGTTTAGGCAATACCATTGCAGGGTTATTTGCGAGAATGGCTCCAAAAGTGATGCCGTTGGCTAAACAACTAGGAATGAAAGCAATTGAAGTTATTCGTGATAAGGGTATTGGTGCTGTTGGAGATCTTGCTGGAAAAGCGTTTTCAACTGCGAAGAATAAAATAACATCATTAGTGAGACGAAAAAAGAAACCGTTACCGTCTACAGCGGAAATGCCTGCAAGTGTTAGTAAAATAATAAATAACGCAGTAGACGAAAAATTAGCGTCGATGGCTTTAACTCCCTTGATAAATCAAGGGGACCAAAGCAATATTGCAAATATGATAGCAGGAAGCGGCTTTAAAAAACTACGTCGATGAAAATCGTTTACGATGAAAATCCTACGGATTTTTACGATTTAGACTCTGATAAATAGAATAAAATGTTCAAAAAATCACATGATCCGGCGTTTGATATAGACGCCCCAGTTGGCAAGGATGATTCTGTACGCGATTATCAATATTACGCTTATCATGCAATAGACGCAAATAGTCGATCGCGAATTGAACTTCAAGTCCATGATACCAGTAAATATTTTTTGCCTTGTGAAGCGTTTATCGAAGTAGAAGGAGAACTTGTAACAGCTGATGATACTCCTGCTGTACCAGCACCGTATCCAGATGGTACTCAAGTCGGTTTTGTCAATAATGGTATTATGGCGTTATTTGAGAGTGCTAGATATCTCATTGATGGTAAAGAAATTGAGTCCATAGATCGCGATGTTGATATGGCTACAACAATAATCGGGTTAGCGAGATATTCTGATGATTATACAAGATCAGCAGGACCCTCTATGATGTTTGCAAAAGATGGTAAGAATACCGCTGGAGGAAATCCATTTGTTGTAAGACGACCAAAAAAACGTGATAATAGTGATGCTGATGTCGAGAATATGATTATAAACAACGACGTTAATTTCAATCTAGGAGCTGCAACACGAAACTCAATGTTGGAGGGAACGCGTAGATTATTTTCATGTGCGATTCCACTGCATCATATTTTTGGATTCTGTAGAAACGTCAGAAAAGTTATCTACGGGGCGAAGCATACAGTATCGCTTGTACGAAAGAGTGATGATAATGATGCAATCTGGAGGATTCCAGCAGATGCTGCAAATCCCAATGCTGATGCCGGTAAAGTCAATTTAACAAAAATATCATTGTGGATGCCAGTGTTGACTCCAGCAATCACTGCAGAAGAACGATTACTATCATTTATGGACCAAGGAGGAAAATCGTTGTTGAGTTGGTTAACCGTGAGTACAGATGTTAAACAATCAAATATCAACGGGTTATTCACGTGGAATCTAGCATCAAAACAAGGCGTTGCTGCGCCACGTCATATATTTATTGCGTTACAGGATAACACACGAGTTGGCAATCAACTCTCCAGCCATATGATATTTGATCAGTTAGGTGTGAAAGACGTCTCACTGAGAATAAACGGCCAGCAGGAACCATCCGAGGATATACAACTTAATTACACCGAAAATCATATTGCACGAGTTTATCATCGTCTGTTGTCATTTATGGCACGCGATCAAAATGTGGATACTGGTTTGCAAATATCACAATATGATTTTAAAAATCTGTATCCGATCTATTACTTCTCACTGGAACATCTCGATTTGACAAGACAGTCCGTCGTTGATATACACTTTAGAGCTAATGTGACTCGTCCTGTTGGTGTTGGTGCTATTGCTGATTATAGAGCGGTTGCTGTCATTCTCAGTGATAAATCAATGTTACTTGAAGGTGTTGGTGGACGAATGAGAGTGGTAGATGCCCCAGTAGAAAATCTTTGATTGATTTTTCTCGATTTTTCATTGAATTAGAATCAATCTATTATGTATAATGTCATATAGTGTTATTAGTGTTACGTTAACTCCTGGTCAAATAAAAAAATTGCAATCAGAATCGGCTAAAAAATGTGGAACCACAATCACGTTGAAACCTAATCAAATGACTGGTGGTGCAAATAAATTATCGCTGACAACTCGTCAGGTGAAACATTTCAATGATGCACTTGCAGCCAAAAAAGGTGTTCAGATTACTCTTTCTGCGGCTGCTATCAAAAATATGATTAAAACAGGCGGTATATTTCCGTTGTTAGCTGCGATTCCAGCATTGATTGCAGCAGCAGCCCCAGCGGTGGCTAAAGCGGCAGCGTTAGGAGCCGTTGGTACTGCAGCAGGAATGGCACTAAAGAAGGCAACTGGGAAAGGATATAAAAAAAAGGGACGATCCGTTCACGGATTGGGTCTAAGACTACCAGGAACCCCGTATTCGTGGTACAGCGGAAAGGGTCTAAGACTACCAGGAACGATTTATTAATTCAGGAATCGAAGATTCCCATGTCCAATTTTGATTTAATGGATGCGGCTAAAAAACTCGCGATTAAAAACTTCAGAGGTGTCTTTATGAAAGATCAATTACCACATCAACCAAACAGCGTTGAAACCGGAATCATTAATTTAGATAACAGCACCGGACCTGGAACTCACTGGGTTGCATACGCTATTGATCCACGTGGGATTGTTTATTTCGATTCATATGGATTAGCCCCAACAAAAGAGTTTATGCGGTATATAAAAACCCTTCCAATGAAGACTTGGTATTCTACGCTACCAACACAAACGATGATTGACCCACCAATATGTGGCAGCGAAGTATTAAATGTCCTTGACGCTATTTCTAACTCCTTGAGTAACCCAAGCGGAAAACCACCTCATATTGTCGTAAATGACTACACCAGCAATCGCTTTTTAGAGAGAGAAAGAGTTTTACAATAACATGATTGATATTTGGGGGAGATCTTTGAAACCCAAACCCGATGGCACTGCACCACCTGATTCTATCAAGGATGTAAAAAAAATAATTGAAGATGAAATAGCTGAGACGTTAAATTTAACAAGTGTTGATCCTAATGAAATAGTTGTATTTCAAGACAAACAGGGTAAATTGAAATCCAGTGATGTGTCATTGAATGACATTTTGGTTAAACAACGAAACGCAATCGAGAACACCGTTGCGTTATTTTCCGATCAGGGTAAATTGAAAACCAGTAATATTTCTCTGGATGATATTTTGGTTAAACAACAAAACGCAATCGAGGATACTATCGCGTTATTTTCCGATCAGGGTAAACTAAAACCGGGTGTACTCGTTTCGACGATTACAGATCGATTAAAAACTCTCAACGATGATTTAAAAGATTTTTTGGTTGTACTAACAGCACTTGAATCTAAAATTGAAGAAAACGGAAAACAGTTTATATCATTTCGTAGAAATATCATTGATAAATTTATTGGAACCCCGTTAGATAAAATTGAAATAAAACTCCCGGATATTAAAAAATCCATCGATGAGACGAAAAACTTCATCGAAGCCGTCAAAGGTGATTTTTCGAGGATGATAACAATCATTGAAAAAACAAAAATTCCTCATGAGAAAACCAATAACGTAGTATATACAATCCAACACGGATCATTTGAGTGGACACCTGCAAACAACAAATTAGATATCACAGCTACTATCAAGGGTATTTATCGATTAACGCTGGTAGCACCAATTCAATTTAATATATCATCGTCGAGTTCATCCGGGGTTAACAATACGATTTCAACGATCATCGACAAGGATAAAACTGAACGGTTAACGATAAAAGCCGATGATAAAAGTTTGGCTAAGGCATCAGTAACATGGTACCTGGAATTCGTAGCGGATTTAAGTAAATAACTAAATCGTTCGGATTTCACAATTGAAAACGCTAGTGTTTTTAAAATAAACAACAATGACTTTGTCATCGACGCAATGTCGCTATGATCAGGTCAGAGAATTTCAAAATAGACTCAAAACCCTCACTGAGGAGTATCAAATAAAAATAAAAAAATACCGACGAAGAATCACCGCAATTGATGTTATTGTGTACTCGGTGTCAAGCGTTCTCACTGGCGCCGGAATAATACTTGCATCGGTTACAATGATTGCCCCGGTCGTAGTTCCAATTTGCATTTCTGCGGTGGCTACAATCGGGGGTATATTAACCGGGATAGCAAAAAAGATATCATCATGCAGCCAGAGTAAACTGCAGAATTACTTACTTCAATTTCATATTGCATCAACCGCATATTCGCAATTATCCCTGATGATATCGTCGTCACTCGATAATACGATTATATCAGATAGTGAATTCTCAGCGATGGTCAGTATTTTTGATTCCGCGATATCGAAATTAGAGCGACAACATGAGTATAATAACAACGACAACACCGATGGAATCAGAAAACACGAACCCAAAAAACAAAATGATCTCAATAATATCAACATTACCAGATTGTGAATTCTCAGTGATGGTCAGTATTTATGATTCCTCGATACCAAAATTAGAAATAAATCATGAGTATAATGACGACACAGCAGGAATTACTTCAACAAATAGTGGAGAACACGAACCCAGTACAAACGAGTATGATATCAATAACATCTACGAAACCCGAGTTTAGTGTGAATTTCCCCTCTCCGGTCCCAGTGAAGGAGATAGCGCTTGCAAAACTACGAATGTATCACAGTTGGCCTAATATCAGATCGGTAGCATTTGGTAGTCAACAACCAAATAATTCTTTAGTGTTTGCAAATAAGAATAAACCCGACGGAACCCCAGACTGGAACGTCGTTTCGATACCAACAGGGTCATACCAAATAGAACAAATCAATAATGAATTCGCGCGTAGAATAAAATCGATTACTGGAGTAGAGTCAAAAATCGCTATAACAGTTCATGAGCCGACACTATCATCCGCAATTGAGATAAGCACAGAAGGATACGTCGTAGATATCTATCAAAGTTCTATTAGAACCGTACTAGGATGGCCTGAAATCCCACCCGGGGGAAAAACCGTTGATTTACCAGAACCACAAAAAACTGATTATATCACCGACAGAATAAAACCTGATAATCCAATAAAGAGTTATAAAGATCATAAATCTGTTATAGATTTTTTTGGTCTCGGATACCGATCAAATGAAGAAGAGAAGCCAGAGGGGGAAGGAATAAGGATATATTATTTAGTTAACAAACCTGAAATCGTTAAAAATTTCACAGCAATGAATAATGATTTATCGCTGTTGTTAATATCTCTTAAATCCGGCTCTCTCACCCGAGATGAATTTATCAGCGTCGTAGAAACATGCAATAAAATTATCGACGATATGGAAACATTTAACCTAAAAATTATTCAGGATATATTAGATGAAGATAACCCAAAATCGAGAACAAAATTTGCATCAGACTATAAAATCCGCGTTGAAGATATTCCGACATTCAAACTACCGGGATATAACGTACCGGAACTAAAAAAACTTCTCAGTGACACCATCGATGTTGGGTTTAAAATAATTCATGATACGTGGAAGAAAACAGCATCAGGGGAAATAAAAATCCTCAAACATAATAATGACCCAGACGGTGGCGGCAGGCATATCGCTCCGTTCAACGTGAATATATCCTCAGTGATTGCGCTCAATTTAGTGTGTGATGTTATCGAAGGAAGCTATCAAATTAATCTCGAACGATCAAATCAAGCTCAGCAAGGATATATTCTTTATTCATTTGCACCAACAGCTCCTCCAGGGTTTTTAATTATTGAAAACCCAATTAATCCTGTCTACATGCGATGCCATAATAATTCATTAACCAGAATTAATTTCAAACTCACCGACCAGTCAAATAATCTGATTGATTTACAAGAAGAGGTGTTAGCGATTAGTCTGTTTGTGAAATCATAAATGATTTTCGTCCTAAAGACTCGATCAAATATTCGGTTAAAATCATTTTATTATTTTTATTAACCCATAGCAGCAGAGAGGGTAGATGACAACAAGTTGCGACCAAAATTAATTAAAAAATCGTTTTCATTTTTTTAGTTAAAATGATTTCATAGGGAGATTTCAATAAATTTTTTGTCTGAAAACGTTGTAGGGTTTGCCCCTGAGACATTTTTTTTTGATCGTAGGAAGGCTCGTTTTAGGATTTCAATCAAATTTTGTCTAAAAACGTTGTAGGATTCACCCTCTCTGCTGCTTCTTTCTATTTTTAGTTGGGTCATACGGTGTGTACGTGCTTTTTTGAACGTAAATTTGTTCTAAAAGATTCTAGAAGATCATGTGACCCCTTGTTTACGTAAAAACAGGTATATAAATTATGTGTTGAGAGCGAACTATTTAGCAGAACTTGGGCTGTTAGAATATTAAGTTGTGTCGTTTTGAGTTATTTTAAATTACCATGTATTGGAAATTATTTCAATTCGTTTGGATCAAGAGGAAATATTTTGTTATTTATCTGGAAAAGAATTGTGCTCATAGAATTTTATTACCAAGACCTGACTTCATCAAGTGACATCGTCTTCCATCTTGGATATTTCGTTGGAATTCGAACTTAGAATTATTTGGACATTTTATTACCAAGACGTTTGCAATTTCTCTAGTGGATAATATTTTGAATTATTTTTGGATTAATTTTGGAACTGATTATTAAAACCGTAAGTTTATTTTTATTTTCTGGAAATTATTTGTGCTCAATAAATTGTTGATTAAGTTTTTACAAGCTTGTCATTCTCACTCTTTCCATGTTACTGTTTATTCGAGCCTAAGCACGTAACACATGTCATTCAACAATTTTACATTTTCATTAACATCTTTTTAACACATCGTAGCGAATCCGTCATCTACAGATGGTGCCATTAAATATAATTTATCCCACTTGAGAGATCTTATATTTATATTACGTAATAATGCGTTTTACCAGACCCAGATGGACCTATTATTATCATTTTAAATGAATTCGAGAGCAAATGATAATGTTTAACTGGTTATTGTTTTCGTGTCGCTGAGAAAGCAATAGCATCCATGTTGTACAAATATAATAAATAATATGAATTTCTGTTGTGTTAGATGCAGAGCATCCAAACCAATGAATGTATTAACAACAAGAATTAAAAAATGAAAAATGTGCAGGTGGAGATATTGCTGCTTTATTAAGAGAATTACCAGGAATTCCATGAGCTAAATGCCCTTACGTAAAACATCTACCAGAACATACATACTGTTGTCCTGGAACCCGACATTTGACTTGACGAACGAGATCAACCAAGACCTGGAGAGTATCCAATAAATAATATTGATCAAGCATGTCACGTTCATGATGTAGCATATACAAGTCCAGATTTGCAACAGCGATATATTGCAGATGTGAAGTTGATTCATACATTAAATCCTCACCCCCCCCCCAAAAAAAAAAATCTTTTAAAGAATCATTAGCTATTTGGTTGATAAGATCTGCGATAAAAGGCACACCAGTGGTAGGGGTCGGTAATTACTCATAATAATAAAATTATTCTACTGGAATTGCTTTACTATAGCCCAAGATGATATTTGGGGAGTAGAGCAGCGATTACTAAACCCCGCTGATGCAGCAAATGTTACACGTTCTGTTGCTGCAAATTGGTTAGAACAACAGGCAAAATGTCAAATGTATCTATCACCACTTACCTAAACAAATTCAGTATGCAAATTTGGATGTCAGGGCTCCTAATGATCTTCATCAAACGGATACTTTGTTTTTACCTCACTATTTTATTAAAATTGGTGGACGTCAGTACACATACAAGTACCCGTTTACTGTCATCAACGTTGCAAGTAGATATAAAGAGGTAGACCCACTATCAACTAAAACAGCTGTTGATGTTTCGTCAGCTTTTTAACCAATTTATCAAAGAGAACCTGTGCCATGGCCTCAATTTCTAAATGTTGATAATAACAAAGAGTTTCTTCAATCAGATTATTCGTCGGATCAAACACATCGTGCTTTGGCAAGTCGGATGTTATGCTGTCAAGGTCAAATCTAAATTTAGGAGGTTTAATCTTAATCTTAGATTATATCTCAAACTCCTCCGTATTATTAGTTCGTTGATATTAAATCTAGAAATGATAAATTTTGGTATATATTTTTAGTTATTTTATAATGTCTAGCAAATAATTGTTTCAGTGTTGGCTTTACAGTTCAAATAAAACCAGGAATAATATGTTCAAAACCATCAATAATATTTTCTTTATAAGGTTCATTAATATTTTCATCGCCACTACCAAATACTGTTTCAACAATAATTGTATTAATAAATTCGAGATCTGATTAACTTTGATTCAACCGTTGTATTGTTTCAATGATTTGTTGTTTTCTATCATCACTGTAATGCTGAGATAGATCTAGTAAGATATCCTTCATCGATTGATGGATTTCCTAGTCTATCGAGATTATAAAAGCATTTGGTATTTTAGGTATTTTAATAATTCCATCAGACTTACTAAAATATAATCCTGGATTATGTAGATCTTTTCCGGTATTCTTGAAGGTTAGTATTAAAAAATATCATCTGTGATGAACTCAGCAGGTTTTGGTTCTGGTGGTCTTTTATACTCAGGTGAAATTTCGGGCAATCCTAAAACAGATCAGATTGAAATATCTGTTTATTTATATAACAGATGATAATATTAGTTCATGAACAGTAATATCTATTTTTGATTCTGTTCCTGTAAAAGATTTAAATCTGCGCTGAAATTAATAATTTAGCTGTTCGGAAAAGATGGCCGCCATCGCTTAACTGCTCGAGAAAGGTTCTTCCGATTTTGTGCTTTATGATATTTGTGCTTGTTCTCTATCTTCGTCTACATTATTGTGTTTAATCATACATTGGCTGTTCCGTTCGTATGTGTTAATTCATCTCCTTGTTTGGGAAACGAGAACAATTAGAATTTTTCTCAGCTGTTTTGTCCCACTGTTAAGACGTCATTTGTTTTTTAATAAACCGTCGTCACGTGAACGCTTACAATACGACGGACCTTCATTAATTGGATTAAATGACCACACCTTGGTTCTAGATACTACATTGTTCTCAAGACTAAACGAACTCGGATTACATTCATCATTTCTTAAATGTAAACGGAAGCGAAAAAAGAAACGTTCTTTCAAAGCTGGCCGGCGTAGAACAGGAAGAAAAATTCAAGTTATCTCCCTTTCGCCCGTAACGGATAAGCAACTTGAAAATTATGCCGTTAATTTTAATAACCTGGTTCAAATTCCTCTTAAATCGTCAACCGTTGTGTCAACTGTCCCAGGGATACCACTATGTATTGCATTATTCAACGCTCAATCAGTAAGATCACCGGAAAAGCGCACAGAAATTGTTAATTGTTGTTAATTGAGGTGGAATTGCTGTAATTACAAAGAATTCCATGATCAAATGCCTTAAGTATAACACAACCTTCAATTTCTGCCACACATCGTTTGAACTAGTCCAAACAACGCTCTCAATGGAACAAAGGTCATTCCATTTTTTCTGTCTCTACCGTCCCCCTCCTAGTAGAAAAAACAAGCTGACTGAATCTCTCTTTTTGGAGCAGTTTCCAAATCTTCTAAAGTATGGAAAATCGATAGGTGGCAACATAATTATTCTTGGAGATTTAAAATTTCACTTTGACTGTCCTGGAAAACATTACACGTCAAAACTCCTAGATTCCATTCATGTTTTCAATCTTAAACAGTCAGTTAACCAACCTACCCAAAACCTTGGTCACATTTTAGACTGGTTTCTTTATAGACCTGATGATAATATTCTGCAATCCACCCTTGTATCTCACTAACTTGCATCGGATCACCTCTGCATTGTATGCCATCTCGACGTATCAGTCCCTAACCCTCCACCTCTATTTGATACTAAGATAAACCTCCGTATGATAAATAGAACCAAATTCATGCATAACATCGAAGAAAACCTAACAACATTCCTACATCCAACAGCGGAACAACTTGATAACTGCCTGCGTGCATTGCTTGAAAAAACATGCCCCAGCCACCAAATGCAGAGTATCAATAAAAAAAAGTGTTCTCCATGGCATAGCAGTGTTAGGGACCAACTTCGCACTGTTAAAAGACATCGCCGAAAAGCAGAGAGGCTTTGGCTTTCCACCAGGCGCACCATTCATAAACAAATCTACGAAGCTGCTAAGAAGAACGTCACAAACATAGTCCATTTAGCCAAATCATCCAACTACAGTACTAAGATCACGGAGAGTTCCAGCTGCAAAGAGCTTTTCGAGATATCTAACAAATTAATGTCAAGGAACAAAATGTACACCACTTCCAACAACCTTCTCTCCACTAGACCTTCCAGACCAATTTGCAAATTTCTTCCGTGACAAAGTACAAACCATTAGAGATTCGATTGACAGCACAATTTCAACTGATTCGTCACCATACAGTTATGCTGCAGAATTTCAGCGGCATCCGTTAGGAGCATTTGAACCTGTTTCTATTGATTTAGTACGGACAATCGTGATGAAAAGTGCACCAAAGTCTCGTGAACTTGATCCAATTCCGACATCACTGCTGTTTGAGTGCTTAGACCCAATATTGCTTTCACTAACTGATGTTATTAATATCTCTCTCTCTCATCGAGGGAATTCCAATCATTTTTCAAAACTACCATCGTAAAGCCACTGCTGAAGAAACCAACACTTGACCATAATGATTTAAAGAACTACCGCCCAGTTTCTAATCTCCCATTCATATAAAAAATCTTAGAAAAGGTTGTTCTAACTCAACTTGTATCTCATTTGAATTCAAACAGTCTTTTTAGCAATGTAAAGTCATTGTTAGAACGAGAATGAAAACCAATTCCTTGAGTTGCAGTACCACTTCCAGTAGCACCATGAGGAGCTTCTGATTTAAAATATAATTCTGTATAAGCTGTTGTTAAATTTACTTAGATTCTTTACATTGTTCATCATCTTCGAAAGACTGACGATCATTAGAAACGAGATGTAGATCATTAGGAACGAGATGTACATCATTAGCAACGAGATATACATCATTAGCAACGAGATGCACATCATTAACAACGAGATGTACATCATTAGCAACGAGATGTACATTTTGAGTCCAAGTTTTATGCTTCATAGCACCAACATATTTAAATCTTACGTATTTTTCCCTTTTCTTCTTATCCATATGCAGCAATACTTACTGAATTTGTTATTATTGATATCCTTAATACTCATTGACGTAAATAAATTTTTAAGATCAGTTTTAGCTTTTGGAGGTTATTGTTGAAGAGATTGTGATATTGCACTCTTTGGTCGTTGTTGTGGAGACGTCGGTTCAGGAGAGTGTGGAATTTGCAATGATTCAACTTTTCTAGAACCTAACAGTTCTCCTGACATTTCACTTATTCATTGACATGAATTTGCTGAAAATTTATAAAATTCTTCGATATTTTTTTTTAATATTACCAGCATTGCTTGTTTTATATTCATTACAATCCATAGACCGATTATTTGGTAATACATCAGCATAATGTTTAGAATTATCAGCTGTATAATCAACTAATTGGATCACCACTCATGCCTTAAATTGTTTCATATTTTCCCGGGGTGAATGTATTAATTTAATTCTAGAACACGATCAGAAATAGGTTTTTCTTGCTGTTTATGTGTTTTTCCTTGTGTTGTTTTTCTTCTTTTTGATCTTTATATGCGTTATATACTTTTTGGTACCGCATTGATGTAGCCTAAATATGATGCGCTATTTATGTTAATTCGAGCTTTTTGAGTTTTAATTTTATAAATACATCATGTTGTGGACTGAAAAATATATTTACCACGTTCTGGCTTTAATAATTTATATTTTTGTTTATAGCTGGTGACAACAAAAAATGGACAATTTTGTTCTCCAGTTTTACCAATGAATTGTAATGCATCTTCAGTAAATCTCAAACATAATTTTTTGATTGTTTCTTCATCAGTTGTTTTCCCTGATAACACTAGCTTTTGGTTCTTGTACTATTGGTCTAGGCATTTGACCAGGAAGAGCTTGTAAAAGTCTCGATGCTTCATCAGTTGTTTCAGTTATCTTTTCAAGCTAAGAAAGAAGAGGTTTAGTTGTTTCAGTAAGTGGTTTAAAATAATTGTTGAGTACTTTCAACATAATCAACCTGAGACGTTGACGTTCTTGTAATCTTTGTTTAACAGAATCACGGATTGGTACAATTTTTTTAATCGCTTCTAATCTTTCTCGAGCTTAGCTAATCAAGCTATATAAGAATTCACAGCGGGTGCCTAATTATTAATATAATAATGATCTAATTACTCAAACCTAAACATCAGCAGAGAGGGCGCGACTTAAATAAAAAAACGTCTGGCGGGTAAACAAAACGTACAAAAGGATTTAGAAAAAAGAAAAAAATGATAAAGTAACAAAATAAACTAACCCAACAAAGAAACTCTCGGTTAGTTAGAGGCTTCGGTTTAGCGTTATTGACCTTATTTTATTATCGTAGGAAGCTTGCTTTATCTTCAAAAAAGACGTTCCAACAAAAAGGTTTGTTCGCTTTTTATGCTGCTGTAGATCTATTAATATAAAGACTTTTGGTACCTTAACCTCTTTCCATTCATTACAAACTGTATAGCTTCACTACAAGTATTTTGTACATTAACTGCCCGTGATCTAAATTTTCAGTTTTGCACTCACATTCCCTTGTTCAGTTCTGTTTCTTCTAACTGAAATAGGTAACCACAAGTATTTTGCTTGTCTTGAAAATGTTACATTTATTTACCTTTCAAAGACCGTAACTTCCATATGACATGAAACAAAACATTAACAATGTTTTTCATAAACAATCTACTCAGATAAGTTGCAATTTCATTGTTTTCATTTACCGTCGCATCAAACAATAAAAAAATTGGTACAAATTGTACATGTTGATTTAGCTTTGATACTTCAATTTTGCACAGTTTGTTCGCGTGTAATGCTTCGTCTTTGTTATTCATTTACGCTAAAAAAAATCCATAAATATTGTCTTCCTTTAAACATCATCTTGCAGTAAACACTTACAATAACAAGCATAAAAAGTGCAATGAAAATGTTTTTGGGTATTTTCGTCATTATATAATTCATTCGGTTAGGCTTTCGCCGAATTTTAAATTCTGCTATCAGTATTGTAAACATTATACCTACCATCATTACTATGGGTAGACGCATATACAGAAAAAGCGTCGTCCAGGTTGCTTATGTACTGAGTTACCAAGCTTTGTTTTCTCAATCTTTCATAAAGCAGACACGTGTATATGGGTAGCTTGCATTGAATTATGCAGTATTTTCATGTTGTTTTTTTTTTTCTTCTGTAGCTTTTGTCATGTGTAATTCTTTCTTTACACTTGCATGAGGATCAACTAACTTGAAATGATTTCTGTTGCCTGTAAATGTTGGACAGTTAGATATCGCTCCTCCAATCAGAACTGCCAATGTGGCCATTTATTGCTCTGTATTTACTAGTAACATCATTTGATACTTCTGTCAGTGTTTGTCTTGGTTGGAAAAGCATCTGGATCTCTAATATCAAAATGGGATATCTTAGGATCATGTTTCAAACAAAAAGATAAAGTAGTGTTGTCTTCAAAATAATATATCTTGATTCTTTAACGTCGTACAGTTTAGATTCCCTTTGTGGATTGATGTAGAAAACATCCACTTGTTTGCCTCTAGATCCGGCGTAGTGAAGAAAATCGCCTCCCCCCCCCCCCGAATACTCCACCCCGTCAATATTTTATATACAAAAGGATCACTCCTGATTATAATTAGTGCTAAATAAAATTTACTATCCATAAAAAACTATAATACTATGACACCTCACAGATACAAATTATCCCCATAGAATTGAATAAGACACACCGGGTCGAAATTTTTTCATTCATGTCTCTCATACTCTTGTTTCCTCTTCATCCTCCTTTTCCTGTTTCAATTACTTTCATAGTCTTTCTTTCGTCTATCTCAAATTTCCATCTTCACTCGATGGAAAGCTATACTAATAGTGATCATCATTTAGTTTGACAAGCATTTCGTCCACAATACCAAAACTCATCTATTGCTTCCTTCAACGTCTTCATTTTGTCGATTGTTTTACAAGACATCTACCATTTTGGTTATTCCGTAGAATGGCGTGAGAATGATGAACGCTTCCCTTTATAATTGTGTCAGGTGACTGAAAACATCCCTTACAATAACTTCACCTATTATCTACTATCCACAGAGAAGGGAAGAGTAAAACTCCTAATATCTACTATAAAAAACGCAATATTTACTATCCACACAGAAGAAAATGGTAAAAATAACCAATATCTATCATAAAAAACCAAAATATTTACTATCCACACAGAAGGGAAGGGTACAAAAAAACCCCCCAAAATATATACTATACAAATATTAAACATTTACTATCCACACAGACGAGAAGGGTAATAAAGCCAAAATGTATTATTATACCCCTCTCCCCAATATATACTATCCAAACAGAAGGGAAGGAGAATAAAACCACAGTATCTACTATCCACACAATGTACGCGACGCATACAAAACCCAATATCTACTATCCACACAAACGTACGCGCACGCATACAAACACACACTCTGCTATCCACACAAAATACGCGCACGGATACAAACCCCAAAATCTACTATCGGTACAAACTTACGAGAACGCATACAAACACACACGCATTAGGAAAGAAGTGAGTGTTTCTAATCACACTACTCAACACTCATACAAATTGGCAACTTGAATCGTCTCTTTTTTTTAAGAGAATTGGTTAGATCTGAGAAGGGCTGTCAATTTTAGCTTAAGATAACATGCTTAATGCTGGTATCTCCCATGTCTGGCTCCACACACGCAACGTCTACTCCATTCTTGCTCCAAATTTAGTTCTGTTTGGGATAACAAATCCCAGTTGAGTGGCCTTATCATCCAAGTCTTCACTTTGTGGGATAGTGAGGACTTCCCTATGTTTTCTATTTTGGAGTCGGCGATGATTAAGTCTCCCCATCTCTGGCACTGATGCTGTGGAATGTAGCTGATGTTGTTGTGATTGTGGTGCTGGTTGTCGGGCTGGTAGTGGCTGTGGAGGCGTCCTCACCTTAGGTTTGACCTCACTCAGTTGTCTCACTACCGTTGATGAACTATGTTATTTCGGTTTCCTTCTCTTCTTTCGTTTTCTCCCTCTATCCTTGCAATTTCTCCTATGGCATTCATAGCCAGCTCATCTAAAAGCCGTCGGGCCTAATCCAGGTGCATCGGTAGCTCTAAGAATTTCGATATTATCTTACGCATTTCTCGAAGTTGATATGTCCACAATGGGTAAAAAGACTGACGAACACTTCCATTTATATGAGTAAAGTACAGGCGTGACGGAAAACATTCCTTGACACCAAAACTCACAATGAAATTTGAACTTAAAGTGTTGTGCGGCTACTAGAGCATGTAGCACTGTTTAATCTTAGCATACGCTAAGTATTTAATATTGCTCATTAATTTTAGGGATTATGGCAATCCATTATGGTCTAAGATTGCGTTCACGTCTGGCGACAGGCTTTCCATCAGGGTACGGTCTGCTTCATCGGAAAAGAAGGAGAACTCTTTTGTGTCCAAACGGCAGCCAAAAATGCCTTCTGCTACTGATGCTACTGCTGTTGTTGTTGCTGCTTTCTCTGCTCTCTTTGCTACTGAAGTCTGTACTTCTCCGTCCACTCTTATTGTTTGCTCATGGTTTCCTCTCTGTAGGACTCTTCTATCAGGTCTTTGACCACTTTCAACATTTTTACATTCTCTATCTCTTTAGGCTTCGGCATCAGACTTTTGTTTGACACGGTGTCAATTCACGTAAGCTTCGTTCAGTGGCTTAACACATCTTAACAGGAGGGCGAGTCAATAATGGATGGTCAGACTGACTCATTTGGATTATAGTTATATTCGCTCATAGGGACATGCACGACTGGTTAGTGCCCCAACTAAGGCCTGATTGATTGTTTCGAGGGGGATGGATGGTGCCTTGTCACCCAACGCATTAAAGCAATTAACAATTGCTAGTTGATTTAGCAGGCCTGTCATGGGATAGCATGTATTTTTCGACCTGTATGTAAGGCTGCCATGAATGGGAATGGACCCAACACGCCCTGAATGCAAATAATGTCGATAAAAGCATGTATACTGCATAATAATACATCTCGTAGGACTGCGCACTGCTTTTATGACGTCACTCGAGTTCAGTGCGTACACACTCCTAGGCGCACCTGATTCATAGACGAGTGAGAATCGGTCAACACCCGAGTCTTTAAATGTCAGAGTTGGCAGGGTGGAGAAGGAACCTGTAGGAGGGACCAAATATCAGCTGCTATGCACCTGAAACGTCAGAAAATAAAAACTGCGAATTCGACCCAGTTGTCTATATTGTGGTAAAATTTTTCTACTAATTTTGTGTAAGCCACAATTGTATTTAGAGTCACGCTAAGTAGTTATACATTTTCCTATCAAATAATTTGTATTTGGTCTATAAGTGTACCTCCAAACTGTATTTCCAAAATGGGATCAGTGCGATCCTGCTAATTTGTATGTCAAGTTGGGAGGCTGTTAGTTTTGATTTAGAACGGTGTTCAAAGGGTCTTGGTAGTTATTGAAGTTTTCTAAAGTTAAAATTTCAGGCCAAATTGAAACTTCTTTGTATGAAGCATTTGGTTTAATACTAAAAAGGGTTGGGTCTACCACTCGGGTGGGGGTAT
Source organism: Unio delphinus (assembly GCA_029339505.1). Lineage (NCBI taxonomy): Eukaryota > Metazoa > Mollusca > Bivalvia > Unionida > Unionidae > Unio > Unio delphinus. The sequence goes on along the minus strand of JAQISU010000021.1, from coordinate 5,142,526 downwards.
CAGCTGTTAGATGTATTCTAGAGATTTGAATCTCTCCTTTATTTTTTCCTTATATTCTTGAAGGGCTATCATTTCTCCCATCACCAATCTGTTCCAATGGTAATGCATTTCGATTGGTCCAATCCACATTTCGTGGATCATGTATAGAGCTCGTTGACGATTAGGACTAACACGCATATAGGTAGTCAAGGAATTTTACCCTAATATGCTGATGTCGGGCGAAGATGTTTTTTGGCCTCCATATATTTCCTTTCAAATATATGGGGTAGGCTACCTTCTTTGTAATATATATTGCATTCTTACAATATGATTCCCAATGTTTCGATGGATTTGATGTTGTCACATTGTTTTCCAGTAGGTGTGTTATATCCCATAGTTCAATTTGTTCAAGGATGTAGTTAATCATGTCCGCCCTTATTTTAACATCCATCTTCTTGTTTTGTCCTCTCCTGTTTTGATCATCTTTGTCATAATATCTCATTAATCTTTGTTTCACTGATGCGATTGATCGTCTTGTTGTGGTGGTGGTAGATGGTGGCATCGCTATCAGAGACATTGCTGTTATTAAAGTAATTGTTTTTTTGTAGTATTACTCGTTGTCTCAGTTGATATTGTTTTGGCTGTTGTGTCTTTATTTACCTCTACGTTTTCTTCAATACTTGTTGACAATGTAGATCTCGATCTTACTGCTGTAGTTATATATATATATATATATATATATATATATATATATATATATATATATATATATATATATATATATATATATATATATATATGTTTATGAGATGTTATTATTGATTGCTCTGGTGATGTCGTGATTTGTGTTGTTAAGGTATGTTTGTTTTGGCCTCGATCACTGTGTTGTTGCTGCCTTATGTTGTACAAATAACATTGCTGTTGTAGCCTCTTTTGTTACAGGTGTTATTTCAATTCTTGTTGTCATTCGATTTGTCTTATCATCATTTAGGGTACCTTCGTTAGCCACGTGCTCTTTTTCTTCTAGTTGCATTGGTTTGTCGACTGTTGTTTCAAAACTCCTCAAGGTCACCCTTGGAGTACTGTTTACCGGTTTTGATATAGGTGATGTATGTTTGACAGCAGTGGTAGCTGTATGTAGTTCTAATGTGGGATATTTCGCTTAACTAAACTGGTGGTTTCTTAGCATGTGTTGAATTTTTAATTGGATGCTGGGGAGTTAATGATGAGGTAATATAAATTATGTTCCTGAACTTTGAATTTGAATCTTGCTCATTCCATGTTCTTCACTTAACCGTATCGATAGATGTCTTCTACTTGGAAGTCCATGTCTTTAATTATTTCTGCCTGCGTTATTTTCCCAAAACCAGAGAGCATTGTCCGTTTAGCTAGGACACAAATGTTCTATCCTGTTGCAAATTCGTAGATCTAGACCTATTATCAGATTCAGTGCTTCTTTTGGGATTAAACTTTCCATCTCTAACTAAAGTGCTGATTCTTTTATTACTCACTGCTCTGCTAATCGAGACTATTGTCAGAGAAGGAGAACTCTTTCGTGTCAACACGGCAGTCCACAAAATAAGTCTGGCTCCTATTGCTGTTGCTGCTATCCTCCTCACTCTCTGCTAAAGAATAATTTTTTATGGTAAATATTAAAAGTTATGTAAAAATATAGCCATAACCCCAAATTATTTCTGCATGTTTCAAAGTTGAATGAATCCAAATTCTTGGATCATTTTTCACCATTATAGAGCACATCAACTTCATCCCACGGTTCAAAATTTCTATCTACAACCGTGTGTGATTGTATCTGATTTTTATGATTTTGCAAACCCCTCTTGCTCGAACAATCGAGCAGGACCTCATAATCATTCTAGTTTTAATTTTACAAAAATGCATTTTAGTGAAGCATTCTCTCTCTGTCTTTCTCTGTCTGTCTGTCTCTCTGTGTGTCTGTCTGTTTATATCTCTCTGTGCTCTCTTTGCTTCTCTTTTCTATCCATTCTGTTCACTCCTCTTGTTCTTTCACTGAGTGTTTTTCAAATATTCAAACATGTCTAAGTCTCACACAGTTCTTCTTTTATAAGTCTTTCTAGATTTACAAGTGTGAATGCCTCTGGAAGGGTGTCTTCTTCGTCTCTTTCTGCCTTGCTCTTTCATTTTTATAGCAAACATCTCTGTGAAATGTATTCATTTTTATAGCAAACATCTCTGTTAAATGTATTCAATTTTATAGCAAACATCTCCGTGAAATGTATTCATTTTTATAGCAAACATCTCTGTTAAATGTATTCAATTTTATAGCAAACATCTCCGTGAAATGTATTCATTTTTATAGCAAACATCTCCGTGAAATGTATTCATTTTTATAGCAAACATCTCTGTTAAATGTATTCAATTTTATAGCAAACATCTCCGTGAAATGTATTCATTTTTATAGCAAACATCTCCGTGAAATGTATTCATTTTCATAGCAAACATCTCTGTTAAATGTATTCAATTTTATAGCAAACATCTCCGTGAAATGTATTCATTTTTATAGCAAACATCTCCATGAAATGTATTCATTTTTATAGTAAACATCTCCGTGAAATGTATTCATTTTTATAGCAAACAGCTCTGTGAAATGTATTCATTTTTATAGCAAACATCTCCGTGAAATGTATTAAATTTTAAAGCAAACATCTCCGTGAAATGTATTCATTTTTATAGCAAACAGCTCTGTGAAATGTATTCATTTTTATAGCAAACATCTCCGTGAAATGTATTAAATTTTATAGCAAACATCTCCGTCAGCAGAGATGGTGAATCCTACAACATTTTTTGTTTTTATTTTTGATTATACCCCTCCAAATAACACTAGACCCTTCTCGCGAAAAAATGACAGTGAACATGGGATTCGCATTCGCGTTTTCGTTGATGTCGCAACGTCGTTGTCACTCACCCTCTCTGCTGCTATGGGTTAACCGAATATTTTATCAAGTCCGATACGATATCGTGTTCGAGGGTCATGTAAATTTATTGTTACAAATCCGTGTGGGGCAGACTGAGCATGACTAAAGAAATTTCTAAATTGATTGAAGTCCATATCAGAACACCATGTCTGCCAAATATTTCGTAGCGTATGTGTATCAACGCCGTTGAATACAGCAAGCATATTACAGTTATCTCTAATCACTTTTGGAATCTGAGTGTAGCGTTGAGTGACATAGATCACATCAGTGTTTTTATGCCTGCCTCGGGAAAATATTCTAGCAGGATTTTTTTGATTATCTAACATGACATCGTCGTATACCACTAAATTGTTGATACTTCCATCGAGGTCATTCACGGATGGCGCCTCGTCAATATCGGTTATAAATTCAATAACATCCTCGCCGGCAATCTCTGAAGCGTTTTCATTAAAATCTTTTAGCACTTCATAGCATCGTTGATCATCTACGCTAGGGGCAATTAAATACAACTTATCCCACTTCATCCATCTCATTATTAAATTGAGCAACAATTGCGTTTTACCGGATCCAGATGGCCCGATTATAATTGCGCGGATAGAGTTTGGTAGCGCTGCATGATGCTTCACTGGTTCTCTTGTTTTAGTCGCTGAAAAATCAATTATATTCATATCTCTATACATAAATTATGGATCTATATTGTGTGAAGTGTAAAAAACGTACTGGCACAGATGACTTGACGACGATTACAACTAAAAATAACCGATCAGCGCTTTCTGGTAAATGCGTACAATGTAGTACAAAGAAATTTAGATTTGTTTCTAAACCCAAGGAACTCAAGGAACCTTTAAAAAAAAACGAGGAGGTGATATCGCAGCCAAGCTAACTAAACTCCCTGGAAACCCATGGGCAAAATACCCTGGAGAAAAGCACCTTCCAGGATATAGCTACTGTGGACCGGGAACAAGACTTGATATCAGACTCAATGATCAAAATCAGCCCCGACCCGGTGAGGAACCAATAAACGCTATTGATAAGGCCTGTCACCTTCATGATGTATCTTATAAAAGCAGTAATCTGCAGCACAGGCATCTAGCAGATGTGAAATTAATTCATGCGTTAAATGCTATTTCTGATAAATCTTTCAAAGAAAAATTGGCTTCCTTTTTGATAAAATCGGCTATGAAAAGTAAATTGATGTTAGGGGCTGGTAATTAATAACAACATGGAATCTATTTATTATTCCCCAAGAGGATACTGGAGGGGTAAATCAGCAATCCATAAACTCGCTAGCGCTGCGAAAGTGAAAAAAACCACTGCGGCTCATTGGTTATCCAAACAGGCACTATGGCAAATTTATCTACCACCGCCTAAACAAATCAATTTCTCGCATTTTGATGTGACCGGACCCAATGAAGTTCATCAGGCTGATCTATTATTTCTGCCACATGATCGTGGTTACAAATACGCATTAACTGTAGTTGATATTGCAAGTCGATACAAAGAAGCAGAACCGTTAAAAACAAAATCAGCCACTGAAGTGGCTTCTGCATTTGAAAGGATTTATCGAAGGAGTCCTCTGCACTGGCCAAATCTGTTACAAGTTGATCCGGGCAAGGAATTTCAGGGTGCAGTGTTATCAATAATGAAAAATCATAAAGTCACTATCAGACGAGGACATACTGCGCTTCATCGTGATCAGGCCATTGTAGAACGGTTTAATAAAACCCTTGCTGAGCGGTTATTTGGATATCAATACGCAAAAGAATTCATCCAAGAAAAAAGATCCCGTGAATGGGTTAAAAGGTTACCAGCTGTGATTACTGCACTGAATAACGAGATTACTAGAACCATCAACATGAAACCTATCAATGCGATTAAAAAGAAGTCAATACCTGAAATGGAAATTCAACAGGATTTTAGCGTTTCCCAACCAATTCTTGGTAGTAATGTCATTGTGAGGTACTTATACGAACCAGGAGAGCTTGAGGGTGGCACAAAAAGGGCTACTGATCCTATTTGGAGTGTTACTGCACACAAGATATCTAGTATAACACGATCTACGGGTAGACTTCCAATCTATAAACTGGATTCAACTGCCCCTCAACGGGGTTTTACTAGACAACAATTACAAGTGATACCTGAGGATACTCAATTACCACCGCATGGGCTTAACTAGCACCCTTGCGTCTATTGCACTCAAGACAAGTCAACATCACATTATTTCTGACATGACCGAGATTGTTATTTTTTCTGTCAACGGTGAATTGGCGAGGATCCTTATCCGAATACTGCCAACGCATTATACAATTGCAACTTGCGCAGTGATTATTTTGTTGTTGCTTCAAAGTGATTATTAATTCAGCATCAATATCAAATTCTCGTTGTTTTTTTTTGTCTTGTTGTTTGTAACCGGAGAGTTTTTTTATCAATAATATCATTATCATCGCCAATGATTTCATCATCGCCACCAATGATTTCATCATCGAAGACAATTCTTCGAAGTTGATTTATTTTTCGTACTCTAGACACTGCGAGATAGACTAAATTCGACCATTCTATGCGATTATCTACCATCCAAACAATTGTATCCGATATAGTCAATCCCTGTGAAGAGTGTATTGTTGCTGCATAACCTAGCGTCCATGGGGATTTATTAGCACGCAATGCATCTTCAACGACATTGATATCAACCAGCACAATATCATTTAATACGAGAATCTTCTTTTCACGCCCTGACTCTGTCAGGCCTGGAATATCAACTTCGATGTTCTGTTTTCGTGTATCCGATGGCCTATAACATAACGGTACTGGAAGTGTTGCAAATTTTTGTTTATGCAATTCAAATAACTTCATCTGAAGTGTGTCCCTGACTATTTTTCTACTTGCAATGATTAAATCATTTGGTCTCCACGCTTCCCAAAACTCATTCATGGGAGTTTCCGAAATTATTTCACGGGCTATTTCACACTGGATTTTATCCGGTTGTAATCTAATTAGTTTCTTAAATTCTTTTAATTCATTATCAAGTGATCTATGATCGGTATCAATTTCTTCATAATAGTCTACAAAACCCTTTAGCCATTCATGGGGAGATGCACCGACAAATGGTGGTGGTTGGCCGTGATCACGGCACATGACGACTTTTGTATTCTTCAATAACAACCACTCAAGAAATATTTTTAAGACATCTTCTGACACTGTGTCTATTTCATCCCACATGATAATTTCAGGAATAAATTTCTCTCCCATGCGCTCAGGAGTCCATTTATCTCCCTTCCATCTAAAGAAACTATGATAAGTGCAGGCATTTACCCCTCTCTGTATCATTTCTCTTGCAAGTCTATGAGTTGGTGTTAGTACAATCATGTTTGGATTGGAAACACGAAATAACTCAATTGCCCGGGTTGTTTTTCCTGACCCGCCACAACCGTTTAAATAAACTGTTTTATATCTACAGATTGGATCAGAAATCGGTGGTGCACTAGAAAATTCTGAACACTGATTGCTTTCTAAGTAATTATTTTCAATGGTAACATCTGCTGATGGAATATAATCATGAAGCATTTCCTTCTTAATTCTCCATGACCCCCATTTCTCGTTGCCAGTAGCCTTAAAATCAGCCATTTTGCTATTTATGTAAAATGAGTCAGTAGCAACTCTAACTGCGGTGGTAGGAAATCTATTGATCATTGAAAACAGATTGATAGAAGCATAACCAAGCATAGAAGCTCTCAAATGTGTGTACTGCGGATTGTATCCATCAGTGTAAGTAACAATTGTACCCAATTTGGTTCCATCGGACATAAATGCGTCCTTACGATTGACATATAAGCCCCTATTCGTTAAATCTTTGATTACAAAATCGTATTCAGCATTGTCTATAATCAATCGTGAAGAATATCTCGTATTATCATCTTTGCCACCTTGGGTAAATTTACCGATTATTCTTCGTCCAAGATCTTTTGCTTCATTGTTTCTGATTTCAAATAACTGTCTGGACCAATCCATGATTTGTTGTTCATTAAAATCAGGAAACAGTTTTCGCTCTTCGCTAATTATTTTTTCTAGATCAGGTTGTGGTAACCAGACTGATTTCTGTGCTCGATAGGATATAATTGCTTCACTGACAATTAATGATTTTAACATCTTACAATCAAGCATATACCGTAATAACACTATTGGCATCCAGTGTTTTTCAGACATGTGTTTACCAATCCAAAGATAACTACACGGATGAAGTCCTTCAGCCATTTCAAATGATACTACACAAGCGAATCCGGTTAAATCGAAATGTGGCAGTGGTCCATTAATAGCAACACGGGTCATTTCGTGTGTAGGGTGTCCAAATCGTTTGAAATATTTCTCGCATTCTCCATACCCAAGAAAACTTCCTGGATAACACGCAATCATATCAACGGAAATAACGGTATCAGCGGTGTATTTTGTATTCCATAATCCTCCATGGCTGTATTCAAGACAGGACAATTTGACCTCTGATAAGAACTCACTTCGGGTTGGTTTCCACGCGTTTTTCTTTCTAGCAAAATGTGCTGCAACTGATGGTACTGTAAAACAGTTTGCTAATAATTGATCGTTGTCTTCCCCCAGAGAACTCTGGGGAGAAAATTCACTAGCTAGTTGTTTCATTTGATTATGCAGCTCTTCAGTACGGTACAATTCTCCGTTGGGCCTTACAAACTGATCAAATCTACATTCTTCGTCTGAAGTACTATGAAATAGCCACACTGACACAGAATCGTTTTTACTCAAATGGTAAATAGCATCAAATAATTTCTGCTCTGAAAAAAACTCTTCGGTTCCAAACAGAGTTTGGGATAGATATTTTACGGTTCTATCCCGTGGGAATATTGTTACTGCAGATGACCACGCGTGTTCGTTATGATCAATAATCTGTATTGGGGTTCCATTTTTATTATATTTCGATTCGTATAATACTTCTCCGGTGATTGTCCTTACCGATATTGGAAATCTCAATGATGTTTCTAATTTGGCTATATCTTGAATTGTTGCCCCATGCTGTTTCACTGTCAGTTCCCATTCGGTTATTTTTTTTCGTCTTAGATCAGTTAGTTTATTTCCCCGGGACGCATTTGTGAAGTGTTCCATTATTCGTGCTGCTACACAATTGAGCCCTGTCGAATATTTCATGGGTGCTAGTTTTGAAATATCAGGTTTTTCATTGAGCGGATAGATCCCGTAAACAACTGCTGTGACAGGATAAGATCTTTCGTAGTAGGGTTTGTCAATTCCAGTCAAAATTCCTGGTTTTGAATCCTGAGTCACAGTGACAGTTTTTTTGTCCTTAAGAATAGGCTCGTATTTGTCCCTAATGATCCATTTTCCATTATCACGGATAAGGAATTTTATTCGAAAAAAATTTCTTTCTTCCCCAAGACGTGAGATTATCACTGCTGCTTTTTCATCATTCATGGTAGCGTCAACAACACCATCAATTCGAAATGTTGACCAACAATGAGCTGCCCCATCACGCTTGAATTCATTAAAACAGTCTCTGATTTTACTAATCAAGGTTCTATCAAGAATTTTATTCTTTGGTGTATCAGAAACTCTATCAAGATTGAATTGAACACTTTTCCAGGGCTTAATTTTCGATAATCTCTCGAACTCCTCCATACTATAATTAAAACAAGTATTTAAATGAAAGATTTAAGTATAATGAATCATTGCAAATGGCTTATGATTGGATCAGTGACACCGTGTAACAAATCATGCAGAAATGAATTCTGTTGGTATCATATGCAAAGCTTTCGTCGTGGAAGCCTTGGTCCGTTACCCTGTATTCGATGTGGGGTTGGGGTCAGGGGGAAGTCGCAATTATGTGTTAGGTGTGGCGGCAAACGATACAGGGAACTAAAACGCTATTATGATAAAAGAATAAAAAATACTGTCATTGACCCCAACGATGACAAAATCATAAAGACTCCTCAAGATTATATACAGAGACTTATAATTAAACCAAACAATGAATTAGAAAAATAGTGTTATTATACAAATGAACCAAGAATTCAGACCTCACCCGTGCTTGTTAATTATGAAGCATTCCGTAATGGTATTATCAGAAACCGCAGATTGAAGAATCCAGTTGGATTTGTGGTATTTGATCAGTCAGATAGATAGATTAATATGTGAACATTTAATGTTCTCTGTAGGTGTTGAATGATAACTTAATTCTTGAATAATAGAATCAAGGATGGTTATATTGATTCCGATTCTCAGAATAATTCTTTACCATTTCAAAAGAGACAGGACAAAAAATTCAATTTTCGTATGTCTATAACACCAAGGGAGACAACTCTTAAATATAACCAATGGATATAACCAAGGGAGTTATCATTGTGATTTAGCGGCTGGGTATTGTTTTATAGGAAAAGAAATATTTTCTTTTTTTTTAGTGTTTAAGTCAAATATTCTGTCTCACGTGCGATTAATGCGTATTTCATAAACATAGGATGTGATCCGGAGATGCAGGCGTTACAGGATAACACACGTGTATACTTTCTCCCTTAGATTGTGTTAACTTGTTTTATGGGTTATTGCGATTCAGCGGCTGGGCATTGTTTTGTAAGAAAAGAAATGTTTTCAAACAATTATATTCTTTGTTTTAGTGTTTAAGTCAAATATGCTGTCTCATTTAAATACTGTGAAACACCATTAATAAGTAATTCAAGAAAATAAAATAGCATACCTTGCGGATTGCTGTATTAATTCCCTTTATATACTCTCTCCCTTAGATGGTGTCGGGTTGATAAGGGAGGGAATAACAACCCCTCCCACCTACTCATATATGTTTCTACTATTATGTGTAAATATAAGTGTTTTTAAATGTCTGTTTGTAATGAGTGTGTTGAAAATGTGTGTATGAGTGACGGGTGCTGGGGGGGGGGGGTGACTATCATTTGTATAATTTAATATGTAAATATTGAATAAAGATTTTAAAAAAAAAAGAGGATGCCGACATGGCACCTATAAAAGATGTACAAATGCCCCTAGAGAGCGGCTACATCTATAAAAATTACATTACAGTATGGCGTGGGTTATTTCCCCCTAAATTGTGATTCAGCGGCTTGGGATATAATTAATTAGAAAAGAAATCAAATATAAAATGTTTTCAAACGATTATATTCTTTTTTTTAGTGCTTTATGCAAATATTCTGTCTCATTTAAATACTGTGAAGCACCATTAACAAGTAATTCAAGAAAATAAAATAACACACTCTGTGGATTGACGCTGCTGTATTAGTCACCTTATATACTAAATGAAAGGTTTAAAGCTGGGGCTTTCAAAGGCCAATCCGACCAGTCAAAAAATAACCCACGCCATTGACACGTGTGCGTGGTTGACTTTTACTCAATCATGCAACCGGGTTTAATTTCATGGGTTGCTTTGATTGGTCGAATTGGCCTTTGAAAATCAGCCCCGTCGTTTCATGTTTGTGATGTCTGTGCCGTCCCATCATCATTACATCATCATTGAATTATAATCCATCCTTAATTAAGTTAATTAAGTATATGTATACCTACAATCTGAATGGAGATATATACGGTATTTGTGCTGTCCTTAATTAAGTTAATTAAGTATATGTATACCTACAATTTGCCACAACACTCGAGTGGAGATATATACGGTATTTGTGCTGTCCTTAATTAAGTATATGTTGTGACGTCACCCCAAGCATATCTTCTGGGCGGTCTAAGATGGCGTTTGCCACGTTAGGCCTCCCTTCCGGAGATGTATGTTTCGGGTTTCCTTTGGGCTTACTTGGATGTGAAGGCAACCAAGGAGTTCCAAAGATGTGTTGTCGTATATATGTAACCTCTAGGTCATTTCACGTAAACATACCCTCTTGTGATTCTAACCCGTTATTTGACGAGTTAGATTCACTCTTAGGGGAATATGTTTCCGGTGAATGTAAATATAAATGACCTAAAATAAATAACATCCATGGATGTAATTAGCTCTCCGTCACATTTGGGTAGCCCCGTATGGTGTTCAAAAATGAATTACCGGCCAAATAGTGTCAAATCGAGATCGAAGAAATCTCAGAAAAAAAAATGGAAATACTCATAGAAAGAACCCTATGAAAGACACAGTGGCCTATATCAAGGGGGCCAAATGACTGATAACCGCTCATCATGGTTGTTATTTATTTTTGTCTGCATTTATATTTATATATACAGACTGAATTTTTAAAAAAGATATTTATATACAGACTGAATTTTTAAAAAAGATATTTATATATACAGACTGAATTTTTAAAATATTAACGGCTCTTTTATTTTTGAAAAATGAATTAGAAATATGTATTATCATATATGAATTCTGAAAATATGAATAGCATCATAGTTGAAATTGGAAAATTGAAAAATCAGGATATTAAATTGTCAGATGGGTTAAATCCTGATCAAATCAAGTCGGATTTTCAGGATATAGAATACGGAGTTAGCACTAACAAGTATATGTTACCAAAGAAATATGCACTCATCAAAAAAATTCAAAATTCTATTCGAGACTCTCCTGAATTTTCCAGTGAAGTAGGTGTGTTTGTTCCGTTATATACTATCGTGGAAGGAATACGAAAAGAATTGGGTAACGAATATGAATTGAAAAAGGAAGTTAATTCTAAAATTAGAAACTTACGAGCGTTAATTCAAGAAAATGAACTATTTTGATTGACCGACCCTCAAAAGATTTTGTCAGACAGTAAAATCTCCTTGAGATTTTCATTTTTTTTGTCATTTTTTGATTGAATCTGTGAAAATATTTCACACTGCGAAAATAAAATAGAATCCTAACTTTTAAGAACTTTTTCCCATGTAAAATCGACTACTTGACCCTACGAGGTTTTTTGATGAAAATCGATGAAAAATGACCAAACATCACTGAAAACAGGCAAAAATTGATGAAAAATGGCTAAAAATCATCAAAAATGAGTTTTAACAGCTTTTCCTTATGGAAAATCCCATGTAAAATCGACTACTTGACTGTAAAATCTCTTTGAGATTTTCAACTGAAAACCACCAAAACTGTCAAAAACAGGCAAAATCAATGGATAAAAAATAAAAATATTTCACAGCAATAAAAAATTGGACCGTTAAGGATGGAATCATCGATGGGGAAAATTGTTTTGCAATTGAAAAATGGTTTCTGATTTCAAATAATGGTCAATGAAGCATTAACGACCCGATTGGCTCGTGAGCGACTAGATGCAATTAAGAAATTTATACCAATTCGCGACTCTGTAAGAAATAAACTGCAACAACGACAGAGTCTTCAGACTGATTTTGCTTTGGGGTCTGAAGAGTTGTTTAAACCAGTAACCACAGCAACGAAAGGGGTAGAGCGTGCTTTACTGGGAGATGTTCCCGAGACGGGGAAATCTGTTATTGGTGAACTTGAAAAAATAGCAGCAAAAACTGAACAAACAAAACAAATAGAATCAAAAAGAACAGTAGAGGACTTACGCATGAGATTTAACGAAGAAGGGTTAGCAGCAATTGATGAGACTGATCCAACAGAAATTCCTACGCTTGTTGTTACGTCCTATGAAGACAGAAAAAAAATGTTGAAACCAGAACATCATAAGTTTGTTAAGAATTTCACTCACTGGGCTGATATATTCTATAAAATCAAAACTGGAAAAAGTAAAAAAAAGACAGATAGTGCATCATACATTGAATATATCAGGATGGTGGATCACGTGTATAATCAATACGAAGAGTTTAAACAACAACAAAAACCGCCAAGATTGCAAAGAAAGCGACAGCAACCTGCAAAGAAAATATCTTTTTCACCTAAAAAACAACAACTACCACCTGATGATGATGATGATGATACTCTTGATTATTTACAAACCACGGATACAGACAAACTAGATGAAGCAACTGGTTATAGCGGAAGTGGATTAGGAAATCCAAGGATTGGAAACACTTGTCCTGATAGTGTTATCAATGATATATCACGATTAGATGTTCTCATCGGAGGAAAACGAGCTGGAAATAACTCTCCAGAAATAATTAATGAAGCAGCTGATATCTGTAAACGGTTATTTGCCGGCGGTATCATGGATATCAAAACATATCGAGATTTCATTGACGAGTTAGCAAATGGGTATCATAGCGATTAAATAACAATTGAAAACACTATTGTTTTTATAATAATGATCGTACACTACAATCATGATAAACCAACCCTCGTCTATGTAGTTAATTCACGGTTTCCAGTTTATAGAGCATACTACGGAGATGGCCTCGGCAAGACCATTTTTGGATTCTTTTCAAGAACGGCCCCAAAAGTGATGCCGTTAGCTAAACAACTAGGAATGAAAGCCATTGATGTTATTCGTGATAAGGGTATTAGTACTGTTGGAGATCTTGCCGGGAAAGCGTTTTCAACTGCGAAGAATAAAATAACATCATTAGTGAAACGAAAAGAGAAACAGGTACCATTGCCATCTACAGCAGAGATGCCTGCAAGTGTTAGTAAAATTATAAATAACGCAGTAGATGAAAAACTAGCGTCGATGGTAAATCAAGAGGACCAAAATAACATGACAGCAAACATGATAGCAGGAAGTGGCTTTAAAAAACCACGACGAAAACGCTAGCGTTTTTCACGATGAAATGGAAAATCCGATTTAGACTCTGATAAATAGAATAAAATGTTCAAAAGGTCATCTGATCCAGCATTTGATATGGATGCCCCAGTGCGTAAAGATGATTCTGTACGCGATTTTCAATTTTATTCTTATCACGCAGTACAACCAGATCTCCGATCACGAATTGAACTTCAAGTTCATGATACCAGTAAATACTTTTTGCCTTGTGAAGCGTTTATTGAAGTAGAAGGAGAACTTGTAACAAATGATGCTACACATAATGATCCTCCATATGACATTAGCCAAACTACCCGAGTTGGTTTTGTTAATAACGGTATCATGGCGTTATTTGAAAGCGCTAGATATCTCATTGATGGAAAAGAAATTGAATCCATTGACCGTGAAGTTGATGTGGCCACAACAATCATAGGGTTAGCGAGATATTCTGATGATTATTCAAGATCAGCGGGTCCATCTATGATGTTTGCAAAGGATATTACTGATAACCCTGAACACAACCAGTATTCTAGAGTCAAGACAACACGAGCTACAGCAATTGATCCAGCACCAGCCGGATATGTAAGACCAGCTGCTGAATTTGATGTCATAAATACTATTACTACTTACAATCTAGGATTTGCAACACGTGTAGCAACATTACAAGGACAGCGTCGACAATTTTCATGTGCAATTCCACTGCATCATATATTCGGATTCTGTAGAAACGTCCGAAAAGTTATTTATGGAGCTAAACACACAGTAGCGCTTGTACGAAAGGGTACTGATAATGATGCAATATGGCGTGATGCTGCTGTTCCTGATGGTAAAGTCGTTTTAACAAAACTATCATTGTGGATGCCAGTGTTAACTCCATCAATCACAGCAGAAGGAAAATTGTTATCATTTATGGACCAAGGAGGAAAGTCGTTATTGAGTTGGTTATCAGTGACTACGGATACTAAACAAGACAATGTTGATGGTACATTCACATGGCACCTGGCATCAAAACAAGGGGTTTCAGCTCCACGTCATATATTTATTGCGTTACAGAATGCTGCGCGAGTTGGTATTCGACAACGAAGTCATATGATATTTGATCAGTTAGGTGTTAATGAAGTCTCGCTGAGAATAAACGGACAGCAGGAACCATCTGAAGATGTGCAACTTGATTACGATCAAAATCATATTGCACGTGTCTATCATAACCTGTTGTCATTTATGGCACGTGATCAAAATGTGGATACCCGTTTGCAAATATCACAATATGATTTTAAAAATCTGTATCCGATCTATTACTTTTCACTGGAACATCTTGATTTAACAAGACAATCTGTCGTTGATATACACTTCAGAGCCCGTGTAACCCGTCCTGGTGGTATTGCTAATTATAGAGCGGTTGCTGTCATTCTCAGTGATAAATCAATGCTACTTGAAGGTGTTGGAGGAAGAATGAGAGTGGTAGATGCACCAGTGGAAAATATGTAATTGAAAATCCGAAGGATATTTCCATTGAATCGTTTTACGATTTAGAATCAATCAATTATGTATAATGTCATATAGTGTTATTAGTGTTACGTTAACTCCTGGTCAAATCAAAAAATTGCAATCAGAATCGGCTAAAAAATGTGGAACCACAATCACGTTGAAACCTAATCAAATGACTGGTGGTGCAAATAAATTATCGCTGACAACTCGTCAGGTGAAACATTTCAATGATGCTTTCAAGGATAAAAAAGGTGTTCAGATTACTCTTTCTGCGGCTGCTATCAAAAATATGATTAAAACAGGCGGTATATTTCCATTGTTAGCTGCAATACCAGCATTGATTGCAGCAGCAGCCCCAGCGGTGGCTAAAGCAGCGGCGTTAGGAGCCGTTGGTACTGCAGCAGGAATGGCGTTGAAAAAGGCAGCTGGACAAGGATATAAAAAAAAAGAGACGATCCGTTCACGGATTGGGTCTAAGACTACCAGGAACCCCGTATTCGTGGTACAGCGGAAAGGGTCTAAGACTACCAGGGACCCCGTATTCATGGTACAGCGGGAGATCCGTTCACGGATCAGGCCTGAGACTACCAGGAACGGTTTATTAATTCAGAAATCTTCAATTTCCGAATCTATGGTTCCCAAATCTTCGATGGTTCCCATGTCCAATTTTGATTTAATGGATGCGGCTAAAAAACTAGTGATTAAAAATTTCAGAGGTGTTTTTATGAAAGATCAATTACCACATCAACCAAACAAAACTGAAACAGGTATTATTAATCTCGATAACAGCACCGGACCTGGAACTCACTGGGTTGCATACGCTATTGATCCACGTGGGATTGTCTATTTTGATTCATATGGATTAGCCCCACCAAAAGAATTTATGCGTTACATAAAACAATTTCCAATGAAGACTTGGTATTCTACGCTACCAACACAACAAATCAATGACCCACCAATATGCGGCAGTGAAGTATTAAATGTCCTTGATGCTATTTCAGCATCTAGAAAACCACCTCATATTGTCGTAAATGACTACACCAGCAATCGCTTTTTAGAGAGAGAAAGAGTTTTACAATAACATGATTGATATTTGGGGGAGATCTTTGAAACCCAAACCCGATGGCACTGCAACCCCTGATTCTATCAAGGATATAACAAAAAAAATTAAAGATGAAATAGCTGAGACGTTGAATTTAGAAAGTGTTGAACCCAATGAAATAGTTGTATTTCAAGATCGCCAGGGTAAATTGAAATCTAGTAATATTTCTCTGGATGATATTTTAGTTAAACAACAAAACGCAATCGAGAACACCGTTGCGCTATTTTCCGATCAGGGTAAACTCAAACCGGGTGTACTCGTTTCGACGATTACAGATCGATTAAAAATTCTCAACGATGAGTTAAACAATTCTGTGGTTGTACTAACAACACTTGAATCTAGAATTGAAGAACACATAAAACAGTTTACCGCATTTCGTAGAAATATCATTGATAAATTTATTGGAACTACATTCGATAAAATTGAACTAAAACTCCCTGATATTAAAAAATCCATCGATGAGACGAAAACTTTCATCGAAGCCGTCAAAGGTGATTTTTCGAGGATGATAACAGTCATTGAAAAAACAAAAATTCCTCATGCGAAAACCAACAATGTAGTATACACAATCCAACACGGATCATTTGAGTGGACACCTACAAACAACAAATTAGATATCACTGCAACCGTTAAGGGTATTTATCGATTAACACTAGTAACACCATTAACTAAATTTAATATATCATCGTCGAGTTCATCCGGGGTCAATAATACGATTTCAACGATCATCGACAAGGATACAACTGAAAAGTTCACTATAACATATACTGATAAAAGTTTGACTAAGGCTTCAGTAACCTGGTATGTGGAATTCGTAGCGGATTTAAGTAAATCGTAATTGAAAACGCTAGCGTTGTTAAAATAAAAAATGATTTCATCATCGCAATATCGCTATGATCAGGTCAGAGAATATCAAACTAGACTCAAAACCCTGTCTGAGGAGTATGCAATGAAAATTAAAAAATATCGCAGGAGAATTACCGCAATTGATGTTACTGTGTATTCAGTGAGTGGTGTAATCACCGGAGCCGGTATTATACTGTCTTCAGTGACAATGATGGCTCCGATAGCTGTTCCAATTTGCATTTCTGCGGCAACAACAATCGCTGGAATAATTTCAATAATCACAAAAAAATTATCCTCATGCAGCCAACGGAAACTACAAGACTACATAATTCAATTTCATGTTGTGTCTACTGCATACTCGCAATTATCCTCATTGATATCGTCATCGCTCGATGATACAATTATATCAGAGAGTGAGTTTTCAGCGATGGTAGATATATATGATTCTGCGATGTCAAAATTAGAAATACAAAAACATGAGTATAATAACAATGACAACACAGATGGAATTACTTCAACAAATAGTGGAGAACACGAACCCAGTACAAACAAGCATGATCTCAATAACCTCAACGAATCCAGAATTCAGTGTGAATTTCCCCTCTCCGGTCCCAGTGAAGGAGATAGCGCTAGCAAAATTACGAGTATACCACAGTTGGCCAAATATTAGGTCAAAATCATTTGGTGGTCAACAACCCAATAATTCACTGGTATTTGCAAATAAGAATAAACCCGACGGTACCCCAGACTGGAACGTTGTTTCCATACCAACCGGATCATACCAAATCGAACAAATCAATAATGAATTCGCGCGTAGAATAAAATCGATTACTGGAACAGAATCGAAAATCGCTATAACAGTTCATGAGCCAACACTATCATCTGCCATTGAAATAAGCACAGAGGGTTATGTCGTAGATATCTATCAAAGTTCTATAAGAACCGTACTAGGATGGCCTGAAATCCCACCAGGGGGGGGGGGGGGAAACCGTTGTATCACCCGAACCTCAAAAAACTGATTATATCACCGACAGGATAAAATCTGATAATCCAATAAAAAGTTATAAAGAGTTCAGTGTACCAATAGAGTTTTTTGGGTTAGGATACGAACATAGGGCGGAGGGTGGACCATTGCAGGGATATTATTTTGTTAACAAACCTGAAATCATTGAAAATTTCACAGCGATGTATAATGATTTTTTACTGTTGTTAATATCTCTTAAATCCGGCTCTCTCACCCGAGATGAATTTATCAGCGTCGTAGAAACATGTAACAAAATTATCGACGATATGGAAACATTTAATTTACGAATTATTCGATTTATACTCGATCATGAAAACCACACATCGAGAATAAGATTTGCAACAGACTATAATATCCACATTGAAGATATTCCAACATTTAAACTACCAGGATATAACGTACCAAAAATAAAAAAAATTCTTAACTACGTCATCGATGTTGAATTTAAAATAATTTATGATGCATGGAAGAAAACAGCACCACAACCAACTATCCTCAAACATAATAATGACCCAGACGGTGGCGGTAGGCATATCGCTCCGTTCAACGTGAATATTTCATCGGTGATTGCGCTCAATTTAGTATGTGATGTTATCGAATGAAGCTATCAAATTAATCTCGAACGATCAAATCAAGCTCAGCAAGGATATATTTTGTATTCATTTGCACCAATAGCCCCTCCAGGATTTTTAATAATTGAGTCCCCGGTGAATCCAGTCTATATGCGATGTCATAATAATTCATTAACCAGAATTAATTTCAAACTCACTGACCAGTCCAATAATCTGATTGATTTACAAGATGAGGTTTTACAAATTAGTCTATTTGTGAAATCATAAATGATTTTCGTCCTAAGGACTTTCATCCTAAGGGGATTTTCGTCGTAGTAAGGACTTGATCAAATATTCGGTTAAAATCACCGTAAACCTAGAACTGAAAGTTCTAGCAGCAGAGAGGGTGAGTGACAACGACGTTGCGACATCAACGAAAACGCGAATGCGAATCCCATGTTCACTGTCATTTTTCGCGAGAAGGGTCTAGTGTTATTTGGAGGGGTATAATCAAAAATAAAAACAAAAAATGTTGTAGGATTCACCCTCTCTGCTGCTCCGTCAAATGTATTCATTTTTATAGCAAACATCTCCATGAAATGTATTCATTTTTATAGTAAACATCTCCGTGAAATGTATTCATTTTTATAGCAAACAGCTCTATGAAATGTATTCATTTTTATAGCAAACATCTCCGTGAAATGTATTAAATTTTATAGCAAACATCTCCGTAAAATGTATTCATTTTTATAGCAAACATCTCCATGAAATGTATTCATTTTTATAGCAAACATCTCCGTGAAATGTATTCATTTTTATAGCAAACAGCTCTGTGAAATGTATTCATTTTTATAGCAAACATCTCCGTGAAATGTATTCATTTTTATAGCAAACAGCTCTGTGAAATGTATTCATTTCCCGGAATGTATTTATTTTTATAGCAAATATCTGCATGAAATGTATTCATTTTATAGCAAACATCTCTGTGAAATGTATTCATTTTTATAGCAAACACCTGCATGAAATGTATTCATTTGTTATAGCAAACATCTCTGTGAAATGTATTCATTTTGATAGCAAACATCTCTGTGAAATGTATTAATTTTTATAGCAAACATCTCCGTGAAAGCAAATTTTGTAGTAAATTATGTATCTCCGAGAATACTTACCCGATCACATTACTTTAGGGATATTAGCCTGCTACCTCGCGAATCCAGCCCTACCAAAAGACGAAAATTCGTCTTTCCTGTCTATGTCATATAGTCAAAGGGCAATAACTCTTGCCCCTTACCTCCCCTTGCTACCCGCTAGGTGTCGCTTCTTTAGTTTTTAAGCTGAGCGGTATATAAAACACGAGGATGCTCGCATGGCGGGGTGGTTGGGAGGGTTTCTTAGTAATGTGATCGGGTAAGTATTCTCGGAGAAACATAATTTACTACAAAATTTGCTTTCTCCTTTGAATACGTTCCCCGATCACATTACTTTAGGAGAATAAGTAATAGGAGGAGGGAATGCGGAGCATCCGACCTCCACCCCGGGTATCCTCTAGGGAATGATGGCTGGATTCCCCATGTGAATGATAACCCGGTCTCCTAATTTTCAATCAGCAACACAGCCCAGGGTCACGTGATATGTGACCCCTTTATACGGTTAAGAAGATAGTTATTGAAATCTTCTTACCTACGAAAATTTATCTGGCGAATCCAGCGAAGCTAATAGGCTGTGCTGATTGTTGCACATGGGTCTGGTGGGCGTCTGGGCTGCCAACACCGGACCTACTAGAATCAATGTTTGCCTCTGCGAGTACAAACTTGAAGATAAAACTGTAGAAGGTTGACTCTGCATGTCAGCCAACAGCTTATATAAAGTGACTGATTTGCGAATTCTCAGAGTACGCCGAGCGTATAACCCACTACAGCCATGAAGCAAGGGCTTGAATGGTGATATCTCATGTCCCAGCTATCACCAGAAGAAAGAGGTGCTTGTATGTGACCTGACTCACCTCTATGCATTGAAATGGTGCTAGAGTGCACAAACAGGATCTTACATGGCTGTTGATCCTGACTTATCTATAAAGAAAGCGAGCTAATGACGACTCGTTGATCGCCAATGTATGGTAATCTATTTTGGACTACGAAGCCTGGCTGCGTCAAGAGGACCATCAAACCCTCTGATCGGAACGGAAGAGAGTTCGGGTCACTAGAAAGGACATGTAACTCGCTCACCCTGCATGCTGAAGCTAAGACTATCAAGAAACCCAATTTGTATGATAGTAGCTTTAACTAATCGTGGGTTAAAGACTCAATACTGTATGAATTGAGTCATGTTAAAACCCAGAACAGATTCCATTTGGAAACAGGGTGAGGGATACAAGTCGATTGAATTTTTAAAAGTGTCTAAAAGATATGACAAATCTTTGTCAAGGCTGATAGCACATGAACCAGAATGGCGGAATGTGTCTGATATCATGGAGCGGTAGCATTTGATAATAACTGGAGCCAGCTGTTTCTCCTCGAAAAGCCAGAGAAACGTTGGCCAGTTGAGGGATTGTGACACTCAGAGGAACAATGTGAATGATATGGTACCAGTCCCTGAAAACATGCCACTTGCCCTCGTAAACCTTCCGAGTAGAGGGTCTTCTTGCTCTCGAGATTCTCTCCGCAATCAAATATTTAAATTGTTTGTCTTGCAAGGCTGTCTGGACAAGAGCCAAGCTTGAACATAAAGACGGTCCAGGCCGCGGTTGCTTGCGAATACTTGTGCTGACTGTAATCTTCCTGGGTAGATCTATCGCCTAGATTGAGTAGATCGGAGACCCAGGAGTTGTTCCATCTGAGAGGGGCAATCAGAACCATCTGACAGTTCTGACCCCTTAACTTCTGGATTAATTTCAGTACAAAGACCGTGGGAGGGTAGGAGAATGACCACAACCCTTCCCAGCTGATTGATCGAGCATCCACGACCCAAGCTTCTGGGTCTGGAACCTGTGAGATGAAAGGTGGACAACTTGCGATTCCACCTTGTTGCAAAAGATCAATCATCGGACGTCCCCAAAGTGTGTCAATTGGAAGAAAGTCCGATTGATGGAGTGACCATTCTGTGTGAATGACTAGATAGAGTGTCAGCCAAGACATTGAGTCTGCCAAGAATGTGTCGGAATTGTACATTGAGGTGGAGATTGTCGAACCAATGTAGAAACTGCCAGCTCAGATTGCACAGGTCTGGTGATTGGTGTCCCCTTGTTTTGAGGCAAGGCACCACCACAATGTTGTCTGACATAATGAGAGCAGTTTGTAATAAGAGTTGATCCTGCCCGAAATGAAAGGCATTGATGACAGCCGTTATTTCTGAAAGGTTGATGTGGAAAGGGGCTCGCCCCTGGCACCCACGTGCCGCTGACAGTATCGAAGTCCGGCAACAGGTGGGCACCCCAACCGTAGGTACTAGTGGCGGAACATACCGTTATCCCCGCTTGGGGTATCTCCAGAGTAATCCCTGTGGACAGCCCACAGGGGTTGTGCCATTGACTCAAGAATGATCGTATCTCTGGCGTGAGCATGACTGTTTTCTGGGATCGAAGGGACTTGAAAAGGGCGCAATTACGCTAGCAACGTCCTTTGTAAAGGGCGCATAAAAGGACGGCTGAGCGGGATCAAGTCTGCTGCCGCATTGAATAATCCGAGGATCTGCAACTCTCTCGCTAAAATGCGCATCCTGTCGGAAACGGACTCTACGAGTGCAAATATCTGGATGATCGCAAACTCGAGGAAGCCTTACCAGATTCAGATCGGGAGAAACTCCACACCCAGATGGACCAAAAATCCGGATTGGACAGAGATCAGACTTTATCCAGTTCACGAGAAAGCCTATATGATGTAAAGTGATATAAGATCGTTTCTGCCTTTGAGCAGAGTAGAACTTGACAGATGTTTCTGGAGGATGTCGTCCAAATATACTGCCGACGCAATTTATGAAGTCGAGCGGAACAGGGTGACGACGTAATCCATAACCTTGGTACTAACCCAAGGGCTTAAATTGAGGCCAAAAGGTATGACATGGAACTGATAAACCGAGTCCCGACAAGCACAACGGAGAAATGTCCGCTACTCGTGGGATAGGGACGTGAAATGTGCGTCGGTCATATCTAGCCAGCTTATGATGGGGTTTAAGCGACGTGCCCTTCAAACATGCGTCACGACGTATCAGGTCTAGGTTGGCAGAAGCAGTCAGCGCATTGGCCATGGAATGGTGAGCTGCCCTGTTAAGAACCCTAGCTAACCGGGCCGTCGATTCCCAAGCATGTTCATTGCTAGATTTTTCAGCGATCCTGAAATGGCTAGGGAGGTTAGGTCTAACAGTGAAGACGTAGCGACTACATTTCGAACCAGCTTGGACTTGGCATTGAACACAGTTTTGTCCACTTTATAAGACAATGGAGCAGACATATTGACTGCTGCCATATTTTTATCCAGAGCCGGGACCTCAGTACTGAACGCATCGGAGTGAGTTTTGTACCATCGACCTGAAAACGACGCTGGTACTTGGCTTTCAGAAAAGAACGCCTTAGCATTTCCTGGATCCCCTATACGTGTCGACAGACGGTCATTAATTTCCTTAATTTTTGTCGACTGGGGAAGGAGGCGGAAGGATAGAGTCTCTTCCCCCTCATCCAGATCGACCGACGCTCTAACCTTATAGTCGGTAATGGCAGCAGGAGGTGGAGGGCATTCTGAAGGGGCCAACACC
This sequence comes from Unio delphinus, assembly GCA_029339505.1. Taxonomy (NCBI): domain Eukaryota; kingdom Metazoa; phylum Mollusca; class Bivalvia; order Unionida; family Unionidae; genus Unio; species Unio delphinus. The sequence continues at coordinate 5,119,202 of JAQISU010000021.1, read as the reverse complement.
CTATAAATTTCCTCCACTGCGGCTTTGAAGCTGAACTCAGTCCGTTCCATAGTTGGATCTGCATACAGCTGATTTGCCTGCGATTCATCGCACTCACTATGTGCATAATCTTGCTCTGGTAAAGCATCCATATCGGGGTAATGCATAGTAGGTGGCATAGATGACTCGATTCCGTCATCTCTGATAAAGGCATTCACTCTCCCTTGTGGATGAGCTGTTAGCCTATGGACGACCGGCAATGCCGAATGAATTGATTGGCATATGTTTGGCCTGAATGACTGCGACGGGCCGGCTATGACCGGCACCGACCGCTCGAATGGTCGGGTTGGATCGAGAGATTCATCGCCAACATCTGTGTCATGGTAGTGATATGTAACCGGTAGTACGGATTGACAGACGGAAACATCACTAGAATCTTCGTCAATCCGATTTGTGCGGATTGCGGCATGATAAAAGTCCCCGTGCTGGTACAGCGGTACAGTCGGACGGACTGGTATATGACTAAAATCTCCATACGGTTGGATGACCGGTGCCTGTTGGGCTGGATGGCCGGAGCCAGATGGACGGTCAGTGCCGGCAAGTGTCGGCTGGAAGCTTGGCTGGACGACCGGTGCCATTTGGGCTGAACGGTCATTGCCGGATCGATGCCCGGTGCCGGTTAGTGCTGGCTGGAAGGTCGGCTGGATGACCGGTGCCATATGGGCTGAACGGTCAATGCCGGATGGACGCCCGGTGCCGGTTGGTGCCGGCTGTAAGGTAATAATAATTACCGGTACATAATGCTTATGTAGTGCGGCAAGCACTGCGCGCCCATCTACCATTCGCTCAGAGGGAATGTTGGTTCTGGTACAGCTTGCATATCTGTACAGCATACCAGGTGACCTAGATGACGCAATTCTGTCATAATTGACACTTTCACTAAATCTCCCTTGTGGAGAAGCCGTGAACATATGGACGGCCGGCACTGCCGGCTGATTGAACTGGCGAATGGTCGGCCTGAAAGTCCAGTTCTGGTAAACCTGCCATATCTGGGTAGCGCATACCAAGTGGCATAGATAACTCAATTCCGTCACCTCTGATAATGTCACTAATTCTCCCTTGTTTTAAAATCACACCGTCACGTATTTGACGTGACGGGAGGTGTACACCGGCAATACCGACTGATTTGTCTGGTATATGGTCGGCCGGAATGTCGGCGAAGGTCCGGCTATGACCGGCACCTGCCTCTCGAATGGTCTGATTGGACAGAGATTCATCTATAACATTTTTCTCATGGTAGTGATATGTAACCAGTAGTGTAGATTGACTGACGGGTACATCACTATAATCTCCGTAAATCCGATGTACAGCCGGTGCAGGTTGATGCCGGCTGGAAGACCGGTGCCATTTGGGCTTAACGGTCGTTGCCGGATGGTCGGCCGGTGCCGGTTGATGCCGGCTGGAAGGTCGGCTGGACGACCGGTGCCATTTGGGCTGAACGGTCGTTGCCGGATGGACGGCCGGTGCAGGTTGATGCCGGCTGGAAGGTTGGCTGGACGACCGGTGCCATTTGGGCTGAACGGTCCTTGCCGGATGGACGGCCGGTGCCGGTTGATGCCGGCTGGAAGGTCGGCTGGACGACCAGTGCCATTTGGGCTGAACGGTCGTTGCCGGGTGGACGGCCGGTGCCTGTTGACGCAGGCTGGAAGGTCGGCTGGCCGGCCGGTGCCATTTGGGCTGAAAGGACGGTGCCTGTTGATGCAAGCTGGAAGGTCGGCTGGCCGTTCGGTGCCATTTGGGCTGAACGGACGGTGCCGGATGGACGGCTAATGCCGGTTGGTGCCTGCTGAAGTGCCGGCTGAACTGACAGTGTCGGCTGGACGGACGGCTGGACGGACGGCGAAAGTGCATATTAAAATGGATCCAATTGATCCAGCATAGACTCCATGCATCCGGACTTACAGGCCCGAAAGCCATGCACGGACCTGCGGTGAAATTTACACCCACTGGGCAGCCTAAACCATGTCAACATAATTTCCTCCATTTCCACATTGCCAACACCCATTTTGCCATTCATGCCTTCGTTGTCGACTTTGCTACTGAAATGACAAAAGAAGAGAACAAAGCACAAATTAAAAATTCAGCATATTATTAATTTGATAATACTATAACCGTTACTAACGGAGTAGTCAAATTATTTCGTGCCATGTTAACTCTTAATGACAACACTAGTTATCGCCGTGAGCGTGTTGCAATGGTTCGTTCAAGACGAAGTCTACTGAAACGAAAAAGATGATAAACAAAGCACAATTAGCAATTCAGCACGCTATTAAGTCGCTATTACCATAACCGTAACTAACGGAGGAAGCGAAATGATTAAGTGTCGCGTGAACTCGTGACTACAACACGAAGTCCGCCATTAAATAGTCGCAACTTGGTCGTTCAAAGACTTTTTTGAAGTCTACTGAAACGACAAAGCAGGTAAATAAAGCACAAATTATCAATGCAGCACGTTATTAAATCGCTAATATCGTAAACGTTACATACGGAATAAGCGAAATTATTGAGTGCTACATGTATTACATGCTAGTACCGCCATAAGCGTGCTTGACCACGTTGCAACCTGGTCCGAAGTCTAGAAAAGGTGACAAAGTCACTCAAATTGGAAAATATTGTAAAATAATGTATACAACCTGTAGAGGAATGATTATCCAACACAGTAATTCCAAATTTAACTTCGGATGGTCAGAATTTACACTAAGATGAATTGGATTCATTGGAGGCCTAATTGTACGTGTTTGCACAGTACAAGCGAAGCTAAAAAACTAAAGAAGCGACACCTAGCGGGTAGCAAGGGGAGGTAAGGGGCAAGAGTTATTGCCCTTTGTCTATATGACATAGACAGGAAAGACGAATTTTCGTCTTTTGGTAGGGCTGGATTCGCGAGGTAGCAGGCTAATATCCCTAAAGTAATGTGATCGGGGAACGTATTCAAAGGAGAAATGTATTCATTTTTATAGCAAACATCTCCGTGAAATGTATTCATTTTTAAGGTAGAAGGATGGCTATGTAGAGTAGACAAACAAATTGCTGACATCCAGTTGTTTCGGCAAAAAAATTTATTCTTAATTGCCTGAATTCAGATAAAAAATGGTCCATCATTATCTTTTAAGAACTGGAAAGAGGTAAAAAAATATAAATGTGCCTACTTTTATATTGATCAAGACTTGGCCCAGAATTTAAAAGATTTGGTTGTGGGCAGATCATGCTTTTATATGTGATTACATGTTTGTGTCAGTTATTTTTTGCTCGTTTATATTTTTTCTTTTAAAATAAGAATTAGTGATACTGTTTAACATCACAATTATTTTAAATTAGCTCATACAACATTATTTTCAATGACAATTATGAAAAAACATATCATTATTGTTATTTCTTAAGTTATTTTACATTTGAACTATTGCTAGTGTGAAATATTTGTTTTCAGTTTTCCTTTAAGCTATGAAAATATTTAGATTTTTTTTATTTATAAATTAAAATATTAAAATCAGACAACAGATTTAATCAGAAAAAGTTACTTCAGCAGGAAAAATGCCAAGTTTCATTAATCTTTTACCTCACAGGCAGTTGAGATACATCAACGCAAGTTATACATTGCAGTGCACTTTAAATGAAACACCTGTAACCCATTTGACTCAATATAGAGAGGCCTTCCAGTTAACCATTACAGCAGTGTCATACATGTTATGTTCAAGATCAATTTTACATTTTTTGCACACAACTATTGTATTTAGAAAGATTTAAGAGTAAAATCTGATTGTTAAAGCTGAATAATTATTTTTCACGGAATAATTTTTTTATATGCTTTAGAGCTGCGAATTCTCATCATTGTAGTTTTTTATTTACGTCTACATCACTAAATCACCTGAATTTGATAAACTAAGTGATGCCTACATCAACATTTGAGCCTTTATCTATGTTATTCAAGTTTTAATAGTCATGATTCTAATCAAGCAAACTCCAGAGTGTACTGAACAAAATCCGTGGCCTCCATTTGGAGAGTGGAAAATCTGACCCAGTTATTTTAAATATCAGATTACGACTAGAGCTTAAACAGGCATCATGTGATTTGATGTGATTGTAATTTATATCGATGAATGTAATAAGGTTTTACCCCAAAAGTGGAGCTATGAAAACCAGGTCAAAAGGGATGATTTTTACAATTGATATCCAAATGCGCGTTCATAAAAATGGCATAGCAGCATTAAAACTCGCTTCCATGTGAATTTGGTAGAGGCATCAAACGAGGGCACATACATCAGCTAAAGGGATAAAATATCTAAACTACAAATAAATAATATATTTTTTTTATTGATAACATTTTCCTTTCCAATGATTGTTATATAATCTGATTATAAATATATAGGAAAATAATTTCAGAAATTCATGAATATTTTAGAAATAACAAGTTGCAAAACTTTTTATTAAGCAGAAATATTTTGAAAAACAACTATTTTGGAAAGCTCTGAACCAGATCTATATGAGGAAATCAATTGTTTGCAGTTATTTCGTTATCAGAACAATGAACGAGGTTAATATTCTCATTTAGGCACAACCAGAAACAATAAGTCAGCTGGAGAAAATCCCGTGTTAATATGACAATTCAGGTTAAATAGTGGAAATAAAAGATCAAAATGGTCACACTGTGGCTATAGTGGGAGTCAGATTGGCACCATTTTCATCAGGATCATCTAGACATCATAAGAAGTCTTTTGGTTAAAAGACCATGGTGATATGTCTTTCTATTTAGAAGTAGTAATAAGACTTTCAAGACCAGCACCATCTCCATTTTGGACCCACAAAACATCATCATAAGTCATCCAGTAAAAATCTCATGTTAATATGACCATCTATTCAGGAGGACTAGTGATAAGATTTCAAAGCTGGTCACTGGCAATATTTTCATCTAGGACCAACTATATCTTGAGAAGAATGTGTGTGTAAAGTTTCATGTCACTTTTCCAATGTAGCTTATTAAAAGAAATAACAAACCTGTCCAAAACAGTTGGATGATTGATTGGAAATAGATTATAGGTCATCCCATAAGCTTTTCTGTTCTATAACCAGTAAAGCTAAAAATCAACCAAATTTGAAAATTTGCATTGCTTTCTGCTAATTCACCTCCTATTTATTTTCAAGACGTGATATAAAATAAAGACTGCATCCCATTCGGCTACAAAGCCAGACCGTACCCATGTCATCATCTTCTTAGCAACATGCGACTTTCATTCTCTGTACTGGAATTACTAGAGACCTCCGATTTCACACTTGCTGCTGACTCAGAGTTGGCTTTCTCCACATCTTGAGTCTGGTCATCATCTTTCTTGGGGCACTGAAACAAGAAGAAACTAACTTTACAAAGATCAATATAGCTGGATAGCACTACCAAAATAGTCTGATCTGTACCACGTTTCTCATCATCAAAACATGTCACAAAAAAAATTTGATGTTATTCATGAACTGCTAGTACAAAACAAAAAAAGACGCATGTACTGTGCAGTGTTTCTACCTTTGTTGTTTCATTACAAACATGAACAAATCTCATGAATCCCTCAAAGTGACTGATGTTCTATTGGACAAAGAATATCTTAGGAATCCATGAATAGTCCGTTTGTTGTGTCACTTTTTATTTGTGACTGATGATTCAATGATTCCATTAACAAATGTCCTGGTGAATTATATCAAAGTCCTCCAGATGTCCAAATTTTTACTTTTTGATTGAATTCCCTTTCCTCTATCTAAACATGTACACACATACAATTATAAACTTCCCTTTTTTCACCTATACATGTACACACATTTAATAAACTTCCCTTTCCTCTACCTATACATGTACACATATTTAATAAACTTCTCTTTCTTCTACCTAAATATGTACACAGTTTATAAACTTCCCTTTCTTCTACCTAAACATGTAAACACATAATAAACTTCCCTTTCCTCTCCCTATACATGTGCACACATTTAATAACATTCCCTTTCCTCTACCTATACATGTACACATATTTATATTTAATAAACTTCTCTTTCTTCTACCTATACATGTACACACATTTAATAAACTTCTCTTTCTTCTACCTAAACATGTACACATTTAATAAACTTCTCTTTCTTCTACCTAAACATGTACACACATTTAATAAACTTCCCTTTCTTCTACCTAAACATGTACACACATTTAATAAACTTCCCTTTCTTCTACCTAAACATGTACACACATTTAATAAACTTCCCTTTCTTCTACCTAAACATGTACACACATTTAATAAACTTCCCTTTCTTCTACCTAAACATGTACACAGTTTATAAACTTCCCTTTCTTCTACCTATTTGTGCAATACATTTTGTGCAATACAAAGTTCCAGTTAGGCCCCAGTTTCTCTCAAAAGCATTTGTAAAGCTACTCTTATACATTTAGATTAAAATATGCTCTAAAATGCTTGCTACTGGGCCAACTGTACCAATCAGTAAAATAGTTCTACTAATACCATGACCAGCAGTACCAGACTGTTTCGGTAACTGCCAATATCGCAACTAGTTCTTAATGGGAAATCATTTTTATAAATTTAAGATTTAAAATAATTGAGAGTTGGGGAATTTGTAATATTTTTGCATGCGCTGCTGAATCCATGAATCACTTAAAAAGTCGTGAAATTCACACTAAAATCATGAGGGTTGGCAGCTTTGAAATTGGTTCAAGACCAATTTTTACCAGTACAAATCCTAATCAACCAATCTCATCAATGCATGGTTTATTTTTACCAGTACAAATCCTAATCAACCAATCTCAACAATGCATGGTTTATCACATGCATGGTGGAGAAAATAATTTTTGAAAAAACAATACTTTAGACTAAGAAAATTGAATGAATGCATTTCTGACCTTAACAGAAGCTGCATTCATATCATGTCAACAACATAACAATACAGTTCGTCCCACACATCATCGCGAATTTGATCTTATTTGTACCTCGGATAATTATCAGGTTAACTTCATTAAAATGTAGCTAAAAATACCTAATTTGTTTACTCAATATATTTCTAACGAATCTGGTAATAGTGCTTTCATGCCTGGTATGACTGTAAGCCTCCATCTTTGGCATAGCTACATCACGTGACTCACAATAATCTATAAATAGAAACCCACACAATTCCAAATCAAGGTGGTCCCCCCAACACTTGATTATAAATTTGTTTTGAACAAGAGTAAATAAAACCACCAATGGTATTGTAACAAAAATCCATAACTCCTGGACTTTTTTAATTTATAAAATGAAGTTGCCAATCACTGTTCCATAATTACATATTCATCAACACAAATGGAATGAAGCAGAAAGTGACTGATAGCAGTAATGTCTATGAAACAGCGAGGAGTGATTTCATTTTCATTGTTTTTATCTTGGATACCAGTCTTGCAATCCATCAAAGAGATTAGTTAACTCTCCGTTTGGTGCTCACTGATTAAAGTTGGGAGGGATATGGGACTACAACTGTATGAATCAAATAAGTTGGCTTCTTACAGAATTTGATGTTGAGACGGTTAACTTTAAAGACTTGAAACACATTTTGTCAGTATATGAATATCAACAGTCTCATCTTTTTCGGTACATATACCAGTGTACAGAAACTGATGATGATCAAAAACAATTTTTTTCATGCACATCATTGTTGTCACGGAATTGTATACGACTATGTTCAATATGTATATGTGGTCAAAAATCTAGTCTCTATTTCGTTACTGCGTACAGCCTTACCGAGAGAAGTTTATTATTTTTGGGGTATTTTTAGTTATTTCGACATAATGAGCGAACACTCAGCTCATGCTGCACGTGCGAAATTGCCTGCAGTTTAAAGTACCTAGCTGCGCATATGTCACAGCTAGGGGTATATAAGGATGAAATTATAAGACAGAAATCACATCACGATCCAGTCTTGTCGGAAAAAGCTTCCATCCTTAAAGGAGCAATCTATCAGCTAAAAGAGCTGTGTGGGGCCTGTTGGTGCCCGGGTGCGGTGCCATGTTGTGGTGTCCGTGGGGTGACCGTAGGTGACTGTGGTCCGGAGCTGAGTGGGGCCTGTTGGTGCCCGGGTGCGGTGCCATGTTGTGGTGTCCGTGGGGTGACCGTGGGTGACTGTGGTCCGGAGCTGAGTGGGGTCCGGTGGTGCCAGTGTGCGGTGCCATGTTGGAGTGACAGTAGGGTCATGGAGTGACCGTTGAGCTTCTCTATGCTGCCCGTGTGTGGTGCCATGTTGTGGTGACTACGTGTGTGGGTTTGTCTATGCTGACCGTGTAATGCCCGTGTGTGGTGCCTGTGTATGGTGCTTACGTATGCTGCATATATCTCGTCATATGGACGACGTAATATTTATTTAAACACTTCTTTGCAGTCTCGTTATATGAACGACACCTGCATAATTGTATTATTTATTTAATAACTTCTTTGCAGTCTCGTTATATGAACGACACCTGCATAATTTTGTTGGATATTTAATATCTTCTTTGCAGTCTCGTTATATGAACGACACCTGCATAATTTCATTCTACACAAATCTCGTTCCATGAACGTGAGCTTCAGAATTTAGGGTTCACAATTGCATATGTCTCGTTATATGGACGACGTATTAATTATGTAATATCTTCATTCTAGTCTCGTCATATTGACGACACATTCTTTTCATATTTGCATCTATCTCGTTATACGAGCCTTTTATATATATTAATATTTGTAAATTCATTCATATACTTCTTTTTTGTCTTAGTTCCATGTTAGGAACATTTATATAAATAGATTTTTCTTATATATTGTAAAATATTGGTGTCAGAGTTCATTTTTAAAATTGCGTTTATAAAATAAACATGTTATTAACGCAGTTGTGTTCCGTGTCTTCACTAATCCAGTTCCGACTCGGTCTATCTTGTGACAAATGGTATGTCACGGAATTGTATACGACTATGTTCAATATGTATATGTGGTCAAAAATCTAGTCTCTATTTCGTTACTGCGTACAGCCTTACCGAGAGTAGTTTATTATTTTTGGGGTATTTTTAGTTATTTCGACATAATGAGCGAACACTCAGCTCATGCTGCACGTGCGAAATTGCCTGCAGTTTAAAGTACCTAGCTGCGCATATGTCACAGCTAGGGGTATATAAGGACGAAATTATAAGACAGAAATCACATCACGATCCAGTCTTGTCGGAAAAAGCTTCCATCCTTAAAGCAGCAATCTATCAGCTAAAAGAGCTGAGTGGGGCCTGTTGGTGCCCGGGTGCGGTGCCATGTTGTGGTGTCCGTGGGGTGACCGTAGGTGACTGTGGTCCGGAGCTGAGTGGGGCCTGTTGGTGCCCGGGTGCGGTGCCATGTTGTGGTGTCCGTGGGGTGACCGTGGGTGACTGTGGTCCGGAGCTGAGTGGGGTCCGGTGGTGCCAGTGTGCGGTGCCATGTTGGAGTGACCGTAGGGTCATGGAGTGACCGTTGGGCTTCTCTATGCTGCCCGTGTGTGGTGCCATGTTGTGGTGACTACGTGTGTGGGCTTGTCTATGCTGACCGTGTAATGCCCGTGTGTGGTGCCTGTGTATGGTGCTTACGTATGCTGCATATATCTCGTCATATGGACGACGTAATATTTATTTAAACACTTCTTTGCAGTCTCGTTATATGAACGACACCTGCATAATTTTGTTATTTATTTAATAACTTCTTTGCAGTCTCGTTATATGAACGACACCTGCATAATTTTATTATGTATTTAATAACTTCTTTGCAGTCTCGTTATATGAACGACACCTGCATAATTTCATTCTACACAAATCTCGTTCCATGAACGAGAACTTCAGAATTTAGGGTTCACCATTGCATATATCTCGTCATATGGACGACATTATTTAAACACTTCTTTGCAGTCTCGTTATAAGAACGACACCTGCATAATTTCATTCTACACAAATCTCGTTCCATGAACGAGAACTTCAGAATTTAGGGTTCACCATTGCATATATCTCGTCATATGGACGACATATTATTTAAACACTTCTTTGCAGTCTCGTTATATGAACGACACCTGCATAATTGTATTATTTATTTAATAACTTCTTTGCAGTCTCGTTATATGAACGACACCTGCATAATTTTGTTGGATATTTAATATCTTCTTTGCAGTCTCGTTATATGAACGACACCTGCATAATTTCATTCTACACAAATCTCGTTCCATGAACGTGAGCTTCAGAATTTAGGGTTCACAATTGCATATGTCTCGTTATATGGACGACGTATTAATTATGTAATATCTTCATTCTAGTCTCGTCATATTGACGACGCATTCTTTTCATATTTGCATCTATCTCGTTATACAAGCCTTTTATATATATTAATATTTGTAAATTCATTCATATACTTCTTTTTTGTCTTAGTTCCATGTTAGGAACATTTATATAAATAGATTTTTCTTATATATTGTAAAATATTGGTGTCAGAGTTCATTTTTAAAATTGCGTTTATAAAATAAACATGTTATTAACGCAGTTGTGTTCCGTGTCTTCACTAATCCAGTTCCGACTCGGTCTATCTTGTGACAAATGGTATGTCACGGAATTGTATACGACTATGTTCAATATGTACATGTGGTCAAAAATCTAGTCTCTATTTCGTTACTGCATACAGCCTTACCGAGAGTAGTTTATTATTTTGGGGGTATTTTTAGTTATTTCGACATAATGAGCAAACACTCAGCTCATGCTGCACGTGCGAAATTGCCTGCAGTTTAAAGTACCTAGCTGCGCATATGTCACAGCTAGGGGTATATAAGGACGAAATTATAAGACAGAAATCACATCACGATCCAGTCTTGTCGGAAAAAGCTTCCATCTTTAAAGGAGCAATCTATCAGCTGAAAGAGCTGAGTGGGGCCTGTTGGTGCCTGGGTGCGGTGCCATGTTGTGGTGTCCGTGGGGTGACCGTAGGTGACTGTGGTCCGGAGCTGAGTGGGGCCTGTTGGTGCCCGGGTGCGGTGCCATGTTGTGGTGTCCGTGGGGTGACCGTGGGTGACTGTGGTCCGGAGCTGAGTGGGGTCCGGTGGTGCCAGTGTGCGGTGCCATGTTGGAGTGACCGTAGGGTCATGGAGTGACCGTTGGGCTTCTCTATGCTGCCCGTGTGTGGTGCCATGTTGTGGTGACTACGTGTGTGGGCTTGTCTATGCTGACCGTGTAATGCCCGTGTGTGGTGCCTGTGTATGGTGCTTACGTATGCTGCATATATCTCGTCATATGGACGACGTAATATTTATTTAAACACTTCTTTGCAGTCTCGTTATATGAACGACACCTGCATAATTTTGTTATTTATTTAATAACTTCTTTGCAGTCTCGTTATATGAACGACACCTGCATAATTTTATTATGTATTTAATAACTTCTTTGCAGTCTCGTTATATGAACGACACCTGCATAATTTCATTCTACACAAATCTCGTTCCATGAACGAGAACTTCAGAATTTAGGGTTCACCATTGCATATATCTCTTCATATGGACGACATATTATTTAAACACTTCTTTGCAGTCTCGTTATATGAACGACACCTGCATAATTTCATTCTACACAAATCTCGTTCCATGAACGAGAACTTCAGAATTTAGGGTTCACCATTGCATATATCTCGTCATATGGACGACATATTATTTAAACACTTCTTTGCAGTCTCGTTATATGAACGACACCTGCATAATTGTATTATTTATTTAATAACTTCTTTGCAGTCTCGTTATATGAACGACACCTGCATAATTTTGTTGGATATTTAATATCTTCTTTGCAGTCTCGTTATATGAACGACACCTGCATAATTTCATTCTACACAAATCTCGTTCCATGAACGTGAGCTTCAGAATTTAGGGTTCACAATTGCATATGTCTCGTTATATGGACGACGTATTAATTATGTAATATCTTCATTCTAGTCTCGTCATATTGACGACGCATTCTTTTCATATTTGCATCTATCTCGTTATACGAGCCTTTTATATATATTAATATTTGTAAATTCATTCATATACTTCTTTTTTGTCTTAGTTCCATGTTAGGAACATTTATATAAATAGATTTTTCTTATATATTGTAAAATATTGGTGTCAGAGTTCATTTTTAAAATTGCGTTTATAAAATAAACATGTTATTAACGCAGTTGTGTTCCGTGTCTTCACTTATCCAGTTCCGACTCGGTCTATCTTGTGACAAATGGTATGTCACAGAATTGTATACGACTATGTTCAATATGTACATGTGGTCAAAAATCTAGTCTCTATTTCGTTACTGCATACAGCCTTACCGAGAGTAGTTTATTATTTTTGGGGTATTTTTAGTTATTTCGACATAATGAGCAAACACTCAGCTCATGCTGCACGTGCGAAATTGCCTGCAGTTTAAAGTACCTAGCTGCGCATATGTCACAGCTAGGGGTATATAAGGACGAAATTATAAGACAGAAATCACATCACGATCCAGTCTTGTCGGAAAAAGCTTCCATCCTTAAAGGAGCAATCTATCAGCTAAAAGAGCTGAGTGGGGCCTGTTGGTGCCTGGGTGCGGTGCCATGTTGTGGTGTCCGTGGGGTGACCGTAGGTGACTGTGGTCCGGAGCTGAGTGGGGCCTGTTGGTGCCTGGGTGTGGTGCCATGTTGTGGTGTCCGTGGGGTGACCGTGGGTGACTGTGGTCCGGAGCTGAGTGGGGTCCGGTGGTGCCAGTGTGCGGTGCCATGTTGGAGTGACCGTAGGGTCATGGAGTGACCGTTGGGCTTCTCTATGCTGCCCGTGTGTGGTGCCATGTTGTGGTGACTACGTGTGTGGGCTTGTCTATGCTGACCGTGTAATGCCCGTGTGTGGTGCCTGTGTATGGTGCTTACGTATGCTGCATATATCTCGTCATATGGACGACGTAATATTTATTTAAACACTTCTTTGCAGTCTCGTTATATGAACGACACCTGCATAATTTTGTTATTTATTTAATAACTTCTTTGCAGTCTCGTTATATGAACGACACCTGCATAATTTTATTATGTATTTAATAACTTCTTTGCAGTCTCGTTATATGAACGACACCTGCATAATTTCATTCTACACAAATCTCGTTCCATGAACGAGAACTTCAGAATTTAGGGTTCACCATTGCATATATCTCGTCATATGGACGACATATTATTTAAACACTTCTTTGCAGTCTCGTTATATGAACGACACCTGCATAATTTCATTCTACACAAATCTCGTTCCATGAACGAGAACTTCAGAATTTAGGGTTCACCATTGCATATATCTCGTCATATGGACGACATTATTTAAACACTTCTTTGCAGTCTCGTTATATGAACGACACTTGCATAATTGTATTATTTATTTAATAACTTCTTTGCAGTCTCGTTATATGAACGACACCTGCATAATTTTGTTGGATATTTAATATCTTCTTTGCAGTCTCGTTATATGAACGACACCTGCATAATTTCATTCTACACAAATCTCGTTCCATGAACGTGAGCTTCAGAATTTAGGGTTCACAATTGCATATGTCTCGTTATATGGACGACGTATTAATTATGTAATATCTTCATTCTAGTCTCGTCATATTGACGACACATTCTTTTCATATTTGCATCTATCTCGTTATACGAGCCTTTTATATATATTAATATTTGTAAATTCATTCATATACTTCTTTTTTGTCTTAGTTCCATGTTAGGAACATTTATATAAATAGATTTTTCTTATATATTGTAAAATATTGGTGTCAGAGTTCATTTTTAAAATTGCGTTTATAAAATAAACATGTTATTAACGCAGTTGTGTTCCGTGTCTTCACTAATCCAGTTCCGACTCGGTCTATCTTGTGACAAATGGTATGTCACGGAATTGTATACGACTATGTTCAATATGTATATGTGGTAAAAAATCTAGTCTCTATTTCGTTAGTGCGTACAGCCTTACCGAGAGTAGTTTATTATTTTTGGGGTATTTTTAGTTATTTCGACATAATGAGCGAACACTCAGCTCATGCTGCACATGCGAAATTGCCTGCAGTTTAAAGTACCTAGCTGCGCATATGTCACAGCTAGGGGTATATAAGGACGAAATTATAAGACAGAAATCACATCACGATCCAGTCTTGTCGGAAAAAGCTTCCATCCTTAAAGCAGCAATCTATCAGCTAAAAGAGCTGAGTGGGGCCTGTTGGTGCCCGGGTGCGGTGCCATGTTGTGGTGTCCGTGGGGTGACCGTAGGTGACTGTGGTCCGGAGCTGAGTGGGGCCTGTTGGTGCCCGGGTGCGGTGCCATGTTGTGGTGTCCGTGGGGTGACCGTGGGTGACTGTGGTCCGGAGCTGAGTGGGGTCCGGTGGTGCCAGTGTGCGGTGCCATGTTGGAGTGACCGTAGGGTCATGGAGTGACCGTTGGGCTTCTCTATGCTGCCCGTGTGTGGTGCCATGTTGTGGTGACTACGTGTGTGGGCTTGTCTATGCTGACCGTGTAATGCCCGTGTGTGGTGCCTGTGTATGGTGCTTACGTATGCTGCATATATCTCGTCATATGGACGACGTAATATTTATTTAAACACTTCTTTGCAGTCTCGTTATATGAACGACACCTGCATAATTTTGTTATTTATTTAATAACTTCTTTGCAGTCTCGTTATATGAACGACACCTGCATAATTTTATTATGTATTTAATAACTTCTTTGCAGTCTCGTTATATGAACGACACCTGCATAATTTCATTCTACACAAATCTCGTTCCATGAACGAGAACTTCAGAATTTAGGGTTCACCATTGCATATATCTCGTCATATGGACGACATATTATTTAAACACTTCTTTGCAGTCTCGTTATAAGAACGACACCTGCATAATTTCATTCTACACAAATCTCGTTCCATGAACGAGAACTTCAGAATTTAGGGTTTACCATTGCATATATCTCGTCATATGGACGACATATTATTTAAACACTTCTTTGCAGTCTCGTTATATGAACGACACCTGCATAATTGTATTATTTATTTAATAACTTCTTTGCAGTCTCGTTATATGAACGACACCTGCATAATTTTGTTGGATATTTAATATCTTCTTTGCAGTCTCGTTATATGAACGACACCTGCATAATTTCATTCTACACAAATCTCGTTCCATGAACGTGAGCTTCAGAATTTAGGGTTCACAATTGCATATGTCTCGTTATATGGACGACGTATTAATTATGTAATATCTTCATTCTAGTCTCGTCATATTGACGACGCATTCTTTTCATATTTGCATCTATCTCGTTATACGAGCCTTTTATATATATTAATATTTGTAAATTCATTCATATACTTCTTTTTTGTCTTAGTTCCATGTTAGGAACATTTATATAAATAGATTTTTCTTATATATTGTAAAATATTGGTGTCAGAGTTCATTTTTAAAATTGCGTTTATAAAATAAACATGTTATTAACGCAGTTGTGTTCCGTGTCTTCACTTATCCAGTTCCGACTCGGTCTATCTTGTGACAAATGGTATGTCACGGAATTGTATACGACTATGTTCAATATGTACATGTGGTCAAAAATCTAGTCTCTATTTCGTTACTGAATACAGCCTTACCGAGAGTAGTTTATTATTTTTGGGGTATTTTTAGTTATTTCGACATAATGAGCAAACACTCAGCTCATGCTGCACGTGCGAAATTGCCTGCAGTTTAAAGTACCTAGCT
Organism: Unio delphinus; assembly: GCA_029339505.1. Classification (NCBI taxonomy): domain Eukaryota; kingdom Metazoa; phylum Mollusca; class Bivalvia; order Unionida; family Unionidae; genus Unio; species Unio delphinus. Next base: position 5,103,418 of record JAQISU010000021.1, on the reverse strand, counting down.
GCGCATATGTCACAGCTAGGGGTATATAAGGACGAAATTATAAGACAGAAATCACATCACGATCCAGTCTTGTCGGAAAAAGCTTCCATCCTTAAAGGAGCAATCTATCAGCTAAAAGAGCTGAGTGGGGCCTGTTGGTGCCCGGGTGCGGTGCCATGTTGTGGTGTCCGTGGGGTGACCGTAGGTGACTGTGGTCCGGAGCTGAGTGGGGCCTGTTGGTGCCCGGGTGCGGTGCCATGTTGTGGTGTCCGTGGGGTGACCGTGGGTGACTGTGGTCCGGAGCTGAGTGGGGTCCGGTGGTGCCAGTGTGCGGTGCCATGTTGGAGTGACCGTAGGGTCATGGAGTGACCGTTGGGCTTCTCTATGCTGCCCGTGTGTGGTGCCATGTTGTGGTGACTACGTGTGTGGGCTTGTCTATGCTGACCGTGTAATGCCCGTGTGTGGTGCCTGTGTATGGTGCTTACGTATGCTGCATATATCTCGTCATATGGACGACGTAATATTTATTTAAACACTTCTTTGCAGTCTCGTTATATGAACGACACCTGCATAATTTTGTTATTTATTTAATAACTTCTTTGCAGTCTCGTTATATGAACGACACCTGCATAATTTTATTATGTATTTAATAACTTCTTTGCAGTCTCGTTATATGAACGACACCTGCATAATTTCATTCTACACAAATCTCGTTCCATGAATGAGAACTTCAGAATTTAGGGTTCACCATTGCATATATCTCGTCATATGGACGACATATTATTTAAACACTTCTTTGCAGTCTCGTTATATGAACGACACCTGCATAATTTCATTCTACACAAATCTCGTTCCATGAACGAGAACTTCAGAATTTAGGGTTCACCATTGCATATATCTCGTCATATGGACGAGATATTATTTAAACACTTCTTTGCAGTCTCGTTATATGAACGACACCTGCATAATTGTATTATTTATTTAATAACTTCTTTGCAGTCTCGTTATATGAACGACACCTGCATAATTTTGTTGGATATTTAATATCTTCTTTGCAGTCTCGTTATATGAACGACACCTGCATAATTTCATTCTACACAAATCTCGTTCCATGAACGTGAGCTTCAGAATTTAGGGTTCACAATTGCATATGTCTCGTTATATGGACGACGTATTAATTATGTAATATCTTCATTCTAGTCTCGTCATATTGACGACGCATTCTTTTCATATTTGCATCTATCTCGTTATACGAGCCTTTTATATATATTAATATTTGTAAATTCATTCATATACTTCTTTTTTGTCTTAGTTCCATGTTAGGAACATTTATATAAATAGATTTTTCTTATATATTGTAAAATATTGGTGTCAGAGTTCATTTTTAAAATTGCATTTATAAAATAAACATGTTATTAACGCAGTTGTGTTCCGTGTCTTCACTAATCCAGTTCCGACTCAGTCTATCTTGTGACAATTGTTCAGTTACATATACCGGTGTAAACGAACCTCTGATGATCGACAAAAACAACTGATTTTCATGCACAATATTGTTCAGTTACATTCTGCTGTTACAAGTCTTTTAAAAAAAGTATATTCCTACATGTACATGTACTTAAATTGGCCTAGATTTAGGACAGTGTGAGAAAATCATTGTCTTGCTGAGGCTATTGTCAGCAAAATAAAAACAACCTTATACCACTGACATTGTTGCACTAGCTAAAGTGTTATAAAAATGTGACTTGGTACTTATTCTCATTTAAAAGACCTCCAATTTTCTTTTTTCTGCAACCAGAAAACTGAATTATCTTTTTTTGTCTGCATTAGAAATGCCATTTGCTTTTAGAAACAAAACTTCTGGTTTTTGGTAAATCATATGCATAATCATTTTTTCTGCAACTAAACCCTGATATCTTGGGAACAGGCCAAGTCAATGATTTTTTGACACCCCAGACATAATCAAGATAATTGGGTTAGACAACATATAAAGTTTCATGCCAATCATCTCAGTATTCTAGGAAGAGTAGCAAATACCAAACTTCAACAAACTGATGAATGATTGTCTGATGAGAGACAACGGACTACACCTGAAGCTCTCCTTCTCAGTGACCATAGAGTTAAAATGAAATTGGCTATGCAAAAAAGGCTGGTTTGCAAAAATGAACTGTAAGCCATAGCAGCTAAGACTGTTTCTATATCCCCTTGCCTTTGTGGTAAAAAAACAAAAAATTTCATCCGATGGAACTACCTAAATGTTGATGAATAAACATACCATTGCTTTTCCATTCCAAAGCTGTTTAACTTCTCGTCTCTTGCAGCCAATGAGAAAGACTGTTACAAGTGTACAAGGCACAAGGTAAAGCAGAGCTGGCTGGCCAGTTTTCAATAGAGCCAGAGCAACAAAGGTTATCACCAAGCCAACAGCATATGCTGGAACAGAGTTTTAATTCATTATGCATTGATTATCATGAATAAGCAATTAATAACTATGTATTGATTATCATGAACAAGCAATGAATAAATAAGTATTTATTACCATGTCCAAGAAACTAATAAATAAGTATTTATTACCATGTCCAAGTAATTAATATAGTCCAGAAAGTAATTTGTTTATTTCAAGTTTATTGCATGGAACAATGCACACATTTTAGTGAGCATTTGTTATAATGTATATGAAACATATTTTCCAGTGAATATTTTGTTGTCAACTAGAATATTTATCATGAAACCAATACAGGGTAGATTTTGGAGAAAAGCCAATTATCTCCAATCAGTTAGACTGATTACAATCTCTTTTCTCTAACAAATAAATACTGTAGAACTACAGTAGTTACAAAACAAATAGTTTGGAATAAACAAAGAAAATTAATTTTTTACAGTTCAAAATTAGAAAATAAGAAAAAAATATCTAACTTTAGTGTAGACAAAGTCAAAGCCATAATCCTGTTTTAAAAATTGCATTATTTATATTTTTCTTGGTCAATTAAGATTAATATATTCAAAATATAATGTATTTAATGTGTAAATTTTTTTGTATTAGTGTCACTACTATCTTTAATGAAACAAAAGACCAAAGTTGGCCTGATAACACTTACCCGAGTTATATAATTAAACAAATGCCCATTTCATAAAGTGGGCATATGTAGTATTATAAAAACATTTCTATGTAAATTATCTCCCAAACTTGATATTATTTGGATTTTACCAGATTTACTCTATCCTGAAAACAGTTCTTTCTAAAGACAAAGGCATTAGTAATAAACAGTCTCTTACCCATAACCAAAAATATCACAATCTTGATGATAATAAGTACAAAAGATAAAAAAATTAATATAACCTTAATACCTGTAACAAGCTCAGCCAATTTAAGGTGAGATAATCTCATTAATATTAAGTGATCAAACTATCTATAAAAACTGCATGAAAATCTTAATGGTAAAAGCTCATTTTCCAATTCTTTTTTCAAACTCAGACCAGAATAAAGGCTTTCAGAGTGGTAATAAGCTCAGGCAATCAGATGCAAGATCATGTCATTAGTATGCATGGATCTTACTGTTCATTACTGAGATATTTTGATGATATCAATACCACAAATAAAAGCAGGATTTAAGTTCCTCCTTATAGAATTTGTTGCATATATTGGTACAATGCCATTATGTTAAATAAGGCTTCACTGTCTCTCTGCTAAAGACTTTGAAAAGATCAAAGAATGTTTTTCTGTTTACACTACTGGGCAGTGAGTAATCTACAGAGTTCACATCCTGACAGAATCAAGCAATAAACATATCTGTTGGTAGGAGAAATTACTTAGTTTCTACTTTTTGGCCATTGTGTCAGCACTATTGCAATAGTTGAAAGAGTGAAACATCTTCAACAGAATATTTATATATTGAAAATACTGAAGCATTGTTTGGAGAGAAAAAAAAACATCTATTGCTTTGTCATTGGTTTTGTTTAAGTATAATGAGAAATGTTGGTTGCAATGACCTTATTTTGTTGTATGGGTAAAACAGATATGCATAAAATCAAGTTTCATGGTACTAGCATGAACAGTATTTGAGAAATTAAACTTGGAACTCAAAATGTACCTGGAATCAGCAAAGCATGAAATATGTGCCACAGCAACCCATTTTGGTGATGAGGGTGTTGTATTCCTCAAGATGCACAAGTTTTCCAAGTTTCATGATTCCATGTGTAACAAACAGTATATGTACACAACATGCAAAACACAAGCCAAATGCAGAACTTTAATAAAACTATGCACAAATTATGCATATGTATATGCACAGATTATCCCCCTAGCGCACATCACCTGTGAGCATGTGCTAAGAAACCCACTCTAACTGCTGATTGGACCAAGGGAGAAAGAATAGTGTAGGTGTAATGAAGCTGTACAATAGCTCTACTGACATCAACACCTGGGGTACTACAATACTTCTACTGAGGACACCAATCCCAGGGGTTGTTCAACAGCCTTCCTGTGGATACCAATACCAAGAGTTGTACAATAGTCTTCCTGTGGACACCAATATCAGGGGCTGTTCAATAACTCTACTATAGATGACAACACCAGGTGCTGTATAACAGCATCTGCTGTGGACACCAACAATAGGGGTTGTACAATATACTGTGGCCATAAACACCTGAAGTAGTACAATAGTTCAAATGCAGACACCCACACCAGAGGTGGTACAATAGCTCTATAGTAGAAACCAGCACCTGAAATAGTACAATAGTTCTATTGTTGACACCAACACCTGAGGTAGTACAATAGTTCAACTGAAGACACCAACACCTGAAGTAGTACAATAGCTCTACTGTAGATACCAACACCTGAGATAGTAAAATAGCTCTATTGATTGTAGACACCAACACCTAAGAAAGTACAATAGTTTTATTGATTGTAGACATCAACACCTGAGTACAATTATATTGCAGAAACTAACACCAGAGGTAGTACAGCAGCTGTATTTCATAGAGATGACCTAATTAACATTATAGAAAGCACATATGCTTAATTAGTGGATGCATCACAAATTTAATTTCAGAGTAATCATAGAAAATTAATAATAGTATCTGGCATCCAAAATGAAGCCACTTTATCATCATGCCCTTTCATTGTGAAGTGAATCTTGAATACAAAACAAGGAAGATTCATACTTAAATATACAATAGTCACTTGTGTTTTTTGTGCCTACCAATTTATACCGAGTCACATATGGTTAAGCTATAATGTTATGACTAGTTAATGCATCTATGATTAGGCTATAATATGTTATGACTAGTTAATACATCAATGATTAGGCAATAATGTTATGACTAGTTAATGCATCTATGATTAGGCTGTAATATGTTATGACTAGTTAATGCATCTATGATTAGGCTGTAATATGTTATAACTAGTTAATGCATCTATGATTAGGCTGTAATATGTTATGACTAGTTAATGCATCTATGATTAGGCAATAATATGTTATGACTTGTTAATGCAGCTATGATTAGGCTGTAATATGTTATGACTAGTTAATGCATCAATGATTAGGCTGTAATATGTTATGACTAGTTAATGCATCAATGATTAGGCCATAATATGTTATGACTAGTTAATGCATCAATGATTAGGCTAAAATATGTTATAACTATTTAATGCATCTATGATTAAGTTGTAATATTTTATGACTAGTTAATGCATCTATGATTAGGCTATTATATGTTATGACTAGTTAATGCATCAATGGTTAAGCTATAATATGTTATGACTAGCTAATGCATCAATGATTAGGCTATAATATGTTATGACTAGTTAATGCATCAATGATTAGGCTATAATATGTTATGACTAGTTAATGCATCAATGGTTAAGCTATTATATGTTATGACTAGTTAATGCATCTATGATTAGGCTATTATATGTTATGACTAGTTAATGCATCAATGGTTAAGCTATTATATGTTATGACTAGTTAATGCATCTATGATTAGGCTATTATATGTTATGACTAGTTAATGCATCTATGATTAGGCTATTATATGTTATGACTAGTTAATGCATCAATGATTAAGCTATTATATGTTATGACTAGTTAATGCATCTATGATTAGGCTATTATATGTTATGACTAGTTAATGCATCTATGGCTAAGCTATAATATGATATAAGAAGTTAATGCATCTAACTTGATCTGAGTTTCCCATGCTGTAGACATGAATAAAAGAATAAATTCCTTACCTATACAGACGCCTATGAAGTAAACTCTGGAACTGTTCACTGTCAGGTCAAATGCATGGCTGTAGCCTGCCAACAAACCTTGAATGCAAAAAAGAAGCTTGTCATGTCAAATGCATGGCTGCAGCTTGCAACAAACCTTCAATGCAAAAATAAAATCTATCAGGTCAAATGTTCGGATGTAGCCTGCCAACAAAGTGTTTTTTAAAATATATTTTTAACATTAAATTAAAAATTTTAGACATAGCGCTACAATGTCTGCATTGTGGCAGTTTATAGTGATGTCTAGCACTGGGGCATCATGCCAGAGACATGTAGGATCATGTTTCACTCATTCACACGACACCAAGCCAAACCTATCACTGACCTCTGAATGCTGAGTGCCAAACAAGGCAGTACCACTTTTATAAATCAGTGATATGACTACAATAGGGTTCGAACCTGTGACCTCTCACATCCGTGGTGGATGCTTGAACCACTAAGGACACCTGAGCAGTAGCTGCCAACAAATATTGAATGTAATAACAATCAATTCTATCAGGTGAAATGTATCCATTTGAATGTAATAACAATCAATTCTATCAGGTGAAATGTATCCATTGAATGTAATAACAATCAATTCTATCAGATGAAATGTATCCATTTGAATGTAATAACAATCAATTCTATTTTTTTTTTTTATGGTTTAACGCCATTTTTCAGCACAATATAGGCTATACATGGCGGCCAGTATTAATGGTGGAGGAAGAAACCGGACAAACCCCGGAAAGAACCACCGACCCACGAGAAGCTACTGGCAAGCTTTCTCACATAACTACATTTGCCGAATCTTAGACTCGAACACACGCAGACAGAGGTGAGATGGCAGTGGTCCGTAATGGACAGCGCTTTAGACCACTCGGCCACTCGGGGCCCCTAATCAATTCTATCAGGTGAAATGTATCCATTGAATGTAATAACAATCAATTCTATCAGGTGAAATGTATCCATTTGAATGTAATAACAATCAATTCAATTAGGTGAAATGTATCCATTTGAATGTAATAACAATCAATTCTATCAAGTGAAATGTATCCATTGAATGTAATAACAATCAATTCTATCAGGTGAAATGTATCCATTTGAATGTAATAACAATCAATTCTATCTGGTGAAATGTATCCATTTGAATGTAATAACAATCAATTCTATCAGGTGAAATGTATCCATTTGAATGTAAAAACAATCAATTCTATCAGGTGAAATGTATCCATTTGAATGTAATAACAATCAATTCTATCAAGTGAAATGTATCCATTTGAATGTAATAACAATCAATTCTATCAGGTGAAATGTATCCATTTGAATGTAAAAACAATCAATTCTATCAAGTGAAATGTATCCATGAAAAAACAGACATTCAAATACAAATCACAGGAAGTTAAATTGCAGACATTCATCAGTAAGATTGGAGAAAGAAAATATTAATCAGCAAGAATTCCTTGAAAGGAACTGATGCTCTAAAAGCCTGAAAGAATTTACAGGAATCCAAGACAAGACTGTTTCTTCTTTTTAGCTGCTGAATATTGACACCCCATTTGGTGTTTTAGAGGAAATGCTATATACCAAATTAGGTAAACATATTTTTTTACATTTCCAATTTAAATAAACGTCAGACTGTTGATTATGTACTTGTTCACTGGAATGCAACCAAATACTAAGGCTGGTCAAATAATGCTTGCATATGGCACAATAAACTCAATAACCTAATAAAATACTAAATTTCAAGCAATGACCTTTGAATTGACCTTTGACTTGACCCCAAGGTCAATTAAGTCTGCTTTTCAAAACTCCTTCACAAATATACTGATATGCTGGTGGTCATAACTGCACCATTTTCATACAAAACAAATTGAGTGTGTGTGATTTTGAATTTTAATGTAGCTTTAATGATTTTCCAGTCATAACTCTGACATCGGCAGTGTGGCAGTTTTATAGTGATGTCTAGCACTGGGGCATCATGCCACAGATATATAGCATGATGTCTCACCCAGTCACATTATCCTGACACCAGGCCAACCAGTCCTAACACTAACCTCTTAATGTTAAGCTCCAAGCGAGAAAGCTGCAAAGTACAATTTTTATTTGCCTTTGGAATGACTTGGCTGGTGTTTGAACCTGTGACTTCCTGCATCCAAGGCAGATGCTTTAACCACTAGGCCACTGGAGCAGTTGCAATACAAGTTGAATAATGCATGAAGTTCGTTATTAAAACCCTCATTTTTATTCCATTATTCAACCAAGAGTAGTGGCAAGAAGAATTTAAAGAAGGTCACTATGGTGCCATGTTGGAGATCAGATAAACAACATCTATCTTCAGCAGATTTTCAAGATGGCCATTAAAGCAGCCATTTTGGAGGTTAGATCAGTATCCTTTTAATATAGGAACAACTATATACTGAATATTTCTAGAGAGAATATTATTGGCCATCCATTTAGGAGACACAGCTGATGAGATCTGCCAAATTTTTAGATGTCACATCGCCATTTTTATCATTAAGGACAAACTTTTTATAATGAGAAATGTGTTAGTAAAAACCTTATTTTAATGTTATCTTCTTTTAAGAGTAGCAATAACATTTTCAAGATGGCCACCATGGTTGCCATGTTGGATGTAAGATTGTTAACATTTTCATTTATATCGAACTAGACATTACAAGAAATCTTTTTGACAAAAACCAAAAGTACATATGACCATCCATCCCAGAGGAGTAATAATACCAAGATTTTCAGGATGACCCATCACCATGGTAACCATATTGTTTTGATCTTTACTTTCATTCAGGATTGACTAGATATATCAGCAGTCATCCGGTTAAAATTCTGTGTTCATATGTGTTTGAATAATTTTCTATCAGTTTATATAGGTCAAGAACTTAATTTCAGTTGCACATTGGCACTTATTTAGGTCACAAACACTGATCCCACTTGTAACCACAAAACATTATTTGAGTCTCAGAAAAGCCAAAACCTGCCCAGAAGGTTGGCAGTTATATATTAAAGGTTACTAATGCTCTGAGATTTTCATCACTGATAAAAAGTTAAAGTAGAAAATTAGTATACCTGGTACAACGATATCACCAAAACCTAGAAGGGAGTATTGCTGGGGGCATGCATTCACAGCATCGTTTGTTAGTCGTGGTACTTGGAAGACCATTGGAAGCTAAAAAATAAAATTATTATCACTATGGTCAGTAAATAATTGGGATACTATATGTCACTCATACCTCTGGAATGACATAAAAATGAAACTTCAAGTAATGCTGGCTTAAACTGATTATTCAAGTTAACTGTTCATGGGAAGGAAATTATTTTTGAATCCTCAAACATGAAAAACAGTAGTCGCACAAAAGAAATGAAACTCGAGCTTGGAGAAGAATTCTGCAAGGATCAATGAAACTGCTTGTTTATTTTCTTTGATCACTGAGTATAAAAGCAATCAAAGACGATCTTGAGATATACTAGAGTATCAAGTTAGGTCAAAATATACTGTTACAGTGCCGGCCCCCTCCTAATGGCCATAGATTTTGCAATTAAAAGGCACCTTATAAATGGGTTGCCTGTCATGATGGTGACAAAATGGTCAACATAGACAATTTTCATACTGGGTAAAGTTACCTTTGATCAAGGACTGAGCAATCCTGAGATAGTATAGTATATGCTTAAGCATGATCAAGGACTAAGCAATCTTGAGATAGGACAGTATAATGCTTAAGCATGATCAAGGACTAAGCAATCCTGAGATAGTATAGTATATGCTTAAGCATGATCAAGGACTAAGCAATCTTGAGATAGGACAGTATAATGCTTAAGCATGATCAAGGACTAAGCAATCTTGAGATAGGACAGTATATGCTTAAGCATGATCAAGGACAAAGCAATCTTGAGATAGGACAGTATAATGCTTAAGCATGATCAAGGACTAAGCAATCTTGAGATAGGACAGTATATGCTTAAGCATGATCAAGGACAAAGCAATCTTGAGATAGGACAGTATATGCTTAAGCATGATCAAGGACTGAGCAATCTTGAGATAGGACAGTATAATGCTTAAGTATGATCAAGGACTAAGCAATCTTGAGATAGGACAGTATATGCTTAAGTATGATCAAGGTCAAAGCAATCTTGAGATAGGACAGTATATGCTTAAGTATGATCAAGGACTAAGCAATCTTGAGATAGGACAGTATAATGCTTAAGTATGATCAAGGACTAAGCAATTTTGAGATAGGACAGTATAATGTTTAAGTATGATCAAGGACTAAGCAACCTTGAGATAGGACAGTATAATGCTTAAGTATGATCAAGGACTAAGCAATCTTGAGATAGGACATTATAATGCTTAAGTATGATCAAGGACTAAGCAATCTTGAGATAGGACATTATAATGCTTAAGTATGATCAAGGACTAAGCAATCTTGAGATAGGACAGTATAATGCTTAAGTATGATCAAGGACTAAGCAATCTTGAGATAGGACAGTATAATGCTTAAGTATGATCAAGGACTAAGCAATCTTGAGATAGGAGAGTATATGCTTAAACATGATCAAGGACTGCTCTATCTTGTGATAGCAATGTATATGCTTAACTAAACGCATTAAACACAATAATTACTGAAGTATAATCAAGGAACTGAAAGTACTAATATCTGCACTGTACAAAAATCTGCATTTCCCACAAGAGAATCCTGAAGTGACTGTTGTAATTCATGAACTGATAACATTATATTTATAAACAACAAGTGGCCTATGTGAGCCAAATATTGTTTACTTGGATTACATAATGTAACAGTTGACCATACACTTATAGGCTTATAAAGCATGGTAAGAATAATGTAAATCTTATCCCAACCTTTGTATCAAGTTGAATTTAAGAAGCTTAGTCAATAAAATGCAAGGTAACCTCATTAATATGCTTAAATCTGCTCACAATATATCTCTGGATATCTTAACAATGTAGGTCTATTAATCAAGTTGGGTAGATCTGAAACAGAGTGGGAACAAGCTCAGCCTATCAATTAGCATGGTTCTTGCTCATCATCAAACCCATCTCCAACAGTGATATATATTAACCTATATTCTATATGATTTTTTTAAAATTGGATCAGAAATATGGCCTCAAAATAGTCCACTATACAACCAACAGTAGATATATATTAACATATATCCTATATTTGATTAAACAAACTGGATCAGTAATATGGCCTCAAAATAGTCCATTATACAACAATAGTACTGCATGAAAACATCTAATAATATAAAGATAATATGGTCAATGAATATGTCCTCAAGAGTGAAAAAGTATGAATAATTACGACAGCGATAAAGATAACAATACTCGTAGCACAGATAATACACCAAAACAATTGCAAATTCAAGACAAATCCCCCAAATTTCGGGAGATATACTAGTGTGTGTCATAGAGATGATAAGGGCAGGTAATTAAAATAGTTTCTCAGAAACGTTTCCGACAGAATCTATTTTTATTATCTATACTGTACATAGATGGGAAACACAAGTCAGTTCATCTTTCCAGGATTGCTGGATTTGTCAGGTAGAGAAAATTATTTCCTAAAATAAATGCGAATGGGTGATGTATCTGAGATAGATGCAAGGATAACGGAAATCACCTTTTCTCCTGTAGTGCTTTTATCTCCAGTGGCAACATCGACCATTATACTGTCACCACTCTGTAACAAACAAAACAACTTTTAACATATAACAAATATGTCTTTTGTGATTGTTTTTAAAAATTGGCAAGATGTCATTCTGTAATCTTTTTAAAGTCAAATAATCCAAATGAAATGAATTACCCAGACAAAAAACCTCAGACTTGTACTAGATCTCTTTCTACTCTCCTCTTAGATCTTGACAAGCGACAAGCTTAAGATAACAATTAATTCCGTTAACTCACAATTTAATTATAAGACACTTTTGTTTATGCAAATTATAATTAAAAGGTACATGTAAGGAAGAAAACAACTTCCTGACTTTCATATCATTACCACTTATTTAATTTGTCTTTAGCAACTGCTAAATTATATCTAGGTCATAACAGAGTCATATCCATGCTAAATTATACCTAGGTCTCGACAGTCATATCCATGCTAAATTATACCTAGGTCTTGACAAGTCATACCCATGTTAAATTATACCTAGGTCTTGACAGAGTCATATCCATGCTAAATTATACCTAGGTCTTGACAGTCATATGCATGCTAAATTATACCTCGGTCTTGACAGAGTCATATCCATGCTAAATAATACCTAGGCCTTGACAGAGTCATATCCATGCTAAATTATACTCAGGTCTTGACAAGTCATACCCATGCTAAATTATACCTAGGTCTTGACAGAGTCATATCCATGCTAAATTATCCCTAGGTCTTGACAGTCATATGCATGCTAAATTATACCTCGGTCGTGACAGAGTCATATCCATGCTAAATTATACCTAGGTCTTGACAGAGTCATATCCATGCTAAATTATACCCAGGTCTTGACAAGTCATACCCATGCTAAATTATACCTAGGTCTTGACAGAGTCATATCCATGCTAAATTATCCCTAGGTCTTGACAGTCATATGCATGCTAAATTATACCTCGGTCTTGACAGAGTCATATCCATGCTAAATTATACCTAGGTCTTGACAGTCATATCCATGCTAAATTATACCTAGGTCTTGACAGAGTCACATCCATGCTAAATTATCCCTAGGTCTTGACAGAGTCATATGCATGCTAAATTATACCTAGGTCTTGACAGTCATATCCATGATAAATTATACCCAGGTCTTGACAAGTCATACCCATGCTAAATTATACCTAGGTCTTGACAGAGTCATATCCATGCTAAATTATCCCTGGGTCTTGACAGAGTCATATGCATGCTAAATTATACCTAGGTCTTGACAGTCATATCCATGATAAATTATCCCTAGGTCTTGACAGTCATATGCATGCTAAATTATACCTAGGTCTTGACAGTCATATCCATGATAAATTATACTTAGGTCTTGACAGAGTCATATCCATGCTAAATAATACCTAGGTCTTGACAGAGTCATATCCATGCTAAATTATACCTAGGTCTTGACAGAGTCATATCCATGCTAAATTATACATAGGTCTTGACAGAGTCATATCCATGCTAAATTATACCTAGGTCTTGACAGAGTCATATCCATGCTAAATTATCCCTGGGTCTTGACAGAGTCATATCCATGCTAAATAATCCTTAGGTCTTGACAGTTATATCCATGCTAAATTATCCCTAGGTCTTGACAGAGACATATCCATGCTAAATTATCCTTAGGTCTTGACAGAGTCATATCCATGCTAAATTATACCTAGGTCTTGACAGAGTTATATCCATGCTAAATTATCCCTAGGTCTTGACAGAGTCATATTCATGCTAAATTATCCCTAGGTTTTGACAGTCATATCCATGCTAAATTATCCCTAGGTCTTGAAAGAGTCATATCCATGCTAAATTATCAGCCTCTATTATGAACCATAAATATCTTGTTTACTTTTATAAGAGTTTGTGTGTAAATGGATATAAATTATTATTCCCATATACATTTAGATGAGTTTTCTGTGTAAATGAATATAAATTCAATATTCCCATACACTTTTAGGAAAGTTTTCTGTGTTATATGAATATATAACATTTAATAATCCCATTTACTTTTATGCGAGTTTTATGTGTAAATGAATATAAAATCAATACTCCCATTTACTTTTAGGAGAGTTTTTTTGTGTAAATGAATATAAATTCAATACTCCCATTTACTTTTAGGAGAGTTTTTTGTGCAAATGAATATAACATTTAATAATCCCATTTACTTTTATGCGAGTTTTATGTGTAAATGAATATAAAATTAATACTCCCATTTACTTTTAGGAGAGTTTTTTTGTGTAAATGAATATAACATTTAATAATCCCATTTACTTTTATGCGAGTTTTATGTGTAAATGAATATAAAATCAATACTCCCATTTACTTTTAGGAGAGTTTTTTTGTGTAAATGAATATAAATTCAATACTCCCATTTACTTTTAGGAGACTTTTTTGTGCAAATGAATATAAATTCAATACTCCCATTTACTTTTAGGATAGTTTTTTGTGTAAATGAATATAACATTTAGTAATCCCATTTACTTTTAGGTGAGTTTTTTGGTGAAAATGAATATAAATTCAATACTCCCATCTCCTTTTAGGAGAGTTTTTTGTATAAATGAATATAACATTTAGTAATTCCATTGACTTTTAGGAGTTTTTGTGTAAAAGAATATAAATTAATACTCCCATTTACTTTTAGGAGAGTTTTCTGTGTAAATGAATATGAATTCAATACTCCCATGAAGAGACAGTTTTCATTCTCACACAACAAGAATTTTGAAGCATGAAACCCAGTACTCTACTAAGTCATTATTTTCAATAGTTCTTTGGGTGCTCTAAATATTTAAAACAATCTCTGTACTCACTTTTAAATCTATTCCAATTGCAAACTGCCAGACCTGTCACTGCATAAAGCACAAACAGATCTGGGTCTATTCAGCTTATTGGGAGTAATCAACATAGACCCTGATCTACCAATGCACTATGTGATTGCAAAAAAAATAATTTGTGTTGTTTGCAGGTGGAATGTACTTGTAAGTATATACAATACTATTTACTAAACTTGTATTTGGTAAGGTACATTGTCAAATATATTTCATTTCTTAATTCTTTGAAAATAACAGATGTTAGCTAAATACTGCTGCTAACATTTCATATAGTTCCCAGTAATCACCCTAATTTAGTCAGTAAAGACCAATGCCATGCAAGGTAAATTGTTCTTACAGGATTATCTATTTACCAATCGCCATAATTAATGCGCTGTCATAAAATAAACTGATCCACAACATATTATGATTTATATGGATGGATGTACATTTCATTTTAAATAATTTATGGCTTCATTAGCTATATGCTATTATGATTCATGGCCGTTCTATTACATAAATATTTATTCATGCCTTCCTACTGGTAAAGTCACTATGAAAAGGTGATGTGTTTGTGGAACATGTCTCGTGAGTGACTGGCACTGTGATTCTGCTCATGCCTGCAAAAAAAAACTACAAGTATACCAAGATATAAACTTGCAATACAGTAGCAATATTTTACCAGTGTTGCTATTGAATACAAACCAAGATGTAAGCTGATATGTAACTTTAAAAATCTATTATAGAAAAATGTTACCCATGTCTTGCAATTCACAACAAAACTATGATGCCATAATGTAAATTATCAAAATGTGATTTGATTCAGTAATAACTTGCAGTTTGCTAAGGTTTCAGTTAAGTACAAAATAGGGTACTCAACATAACTTTGGTAAGCAAAAAATTTGCAAATATTTGTATAAAGAAAATGCATAATTATGTGATGCATTCAGACAGCCAGATTTGCTAAGCTCTGATGTAACATATTATGGGCATTGAACACACTACGCTGCCTTGTGTTTCTACAAATAGTGTTTGAAAACAATGTTCTTAGCTGTGATTTTGAAACATGGTAAAGAAGATAATCCACTTACCGATGTGAATAGCGGTGTGATGAAGACAAAGAAGATGTCATAAACAAACAACATTGTCAGCAAGATTGTACAGATCTGAAATGGAAAATGGTCAATCATCTTCAAATCAAAAGTACTTTTTCTTTCTCTCTCCAAATTGACAATTTCAGAATTACTTCACTAAGGCAATAATTCTGTGACCTCTAAGCCAATAGTAAGGATAACTTTGCATGCACAGTGCAACTTGCATCACAACAGGGTAAGCTCATGTGTCACATTCCTATCAGTTCTTTTATTTTATACAGAGACTTACAAATCCACTTGCCCAACTCCATGGACAAGTTCAAATTTGGCTCAAATAAACTCATGTTTCTTAAGTATTTGCATACTGTTCAGTCCAATCAATTGAGAGAAGGAGATATGGGTCAAGTTCTGATCATTAATGCTTTATGTTTTGCAAGTTTTATACCCTGCAATCTTGCCACAGTACATGTCACAACACCTATATCTTGTGTTTGATGCCCTGCATTGTTCTGTTACATAACTGACCACAGTTTCTTTCATCTATTTGATTTCCAGCTTGTAGTCAGTATCAAAGTCATACATTTTCTCATGCTGCCACGATAATGTGACTATTTACTTCAAAAACAAATCTTTGCAGTGCATAGTGTCATTGGATCAGCCATTAGAAATTTGACTGTGGAACATTGAGAAAAACAACTGTGGACTATTTTATTCTGTTTGTGTATTGATTATCTCCTTGTTAATCCTTTGAACAAGCATACCAACAGTAATAACAATCGTAACCATGCCAATGCCAATCACCACTCCTCTTTCAATCACAGCAGCTGCCTTATTCTGGAACCTTTGCAAAACCATCCTTTGACAGTGATTCCTAGGAGACCAGAACCATCACATAATAATAAAGCAATTTTATTTTAACAGTAACAATTCTTTGGATGTATTTCTCAAAATCACATTATGTTACTTCACAATATAATTACCTCAATCCATACAATTCAATCAGGAAGCTCATTAGGAAATGGTTTTGGTAGAAATCACTTATCTGTCTTAAATTAAGAATGAAGTTGAAGATCAAACCACTTTCATAGTAGAAATATTCCACAAACAGATTCAAATACAACTTGTACAAAAATTATCCTCTCCTGTCCAAAATTCAACTGAGTGAATCTTCAAATGAGTTTTTAAATCATCACTATTCCTTCATATTTCAATGCTTGACATCCCACTGATATGATCAGAATGGCAAAGGACTAGAGAAAACTCACATAACTGTACTGATCAACTACCATGTCACTCTTTATGCAAAATGCTATCAGATTTTCTCCTGGTTTGATTGCTTTTCTGGTTGGAAACATGAGAAACACAAAAAAGGAAATGCAATCAAAAGACATAAACAACAATTACCTTTTCTACAAGTATTTTTGCAATACTATTTATTTAAACAATGGACTTAATCTGATGTTTGTGTACCCTGAAGTCATGAGTACAACACAGGTAACATAGCTGTTCCTTTCAAAATGGGGGCCCTGAGTGGCTGAGTATCTTTGTAATAAAGAAGTGTCAGTCTATGAAGATGAGCAGGAAAGTAAATGGGACTCTTTGGATTATGGAACGAGTTGGCAGAAAAAGGACAAGAACTAAATCAGTTGTGCCTGAAGGTCTATCAATGGAATGTTGCTAGGAAGTTTGCTGCTGATACAATAATTGGAATTACTATCCATCTGGAAAGTAAATGGGAATCTTTGGATTATGGAACGAGTTGGCTGAAAAAGATCAAGAACAAAATCAGTTAGGTATCAAGCTCTAAACAACACACCATGTCCACCACTGTTATATCATAATCCTCAAGTGGTAGGGATGAAGGTATAGTCCATGGAAAGTGGTTCTCGATGACTTTTGGAGAAGGCTGAATTTAGTGAAAAATGAAAATGTTTTGATTGCACCTGGTTATAAGGCTGCAAGAAATCCGTGTAAGCTTACAGATGGGAACAAAAAGGATGCAATATTTCTTTCAGAATTTCCAGTACTGTCCTTGAGAAAGTCCATATTCATGGATTTAATTTCAGCCTATGAAACATCAGGCCTCATTCGTATAATGAAATATATTAGAGATGACAATGATGATGTTGAAAAAGACTGCAGTAAATTAGTAACTATTGACTCACAGATAATCAAGAAGGCCACATGAAACTTAGCTTTGCATATCTCAGTTCTCATCACATTCATCAACTCGCTACCACATTCACACATTTCATGTATTTAGTACGAAGCAAACTTTTTCTGCTCTGTCTGATTTTCATGGTCCTTCAGAGTCTCTTGTTTCATTTTTGAAGTCTTTCAGAGAGAATTGGAAGTAGTTAGCAGGCTTAGACTAATGTCCTTTTTGGCTTTTTCAGCATTTTCATCTGCCAATTTGAGTAAACGAGATTTTACAACTATTTCTACAATGACTTGCGATACTTTTGGTATTAAATAAGAGGACAGCTCAGTTTATTTCATTGACACATATATGCTCATGTTAGGATCCATTCAGGGAGTAGGGGCTACTGATATTAGTACTAAAGCCACCTGTGATTACAGAATTTTGGTGGCAGCTCCTTGATACCAGATGCCTTTTGATAGTCCTGTATTCTGGCTGAAGAGTCTCCAGATTCCACTCTGTGGCAGTGAAAACAAGATCCTGTTGGCAACAACAACTTTCCAGGGTGTGAATGATTAATCTCTGCATTCAACATATCAACCATTAGGTCTAGCCATTGAATTTTGTAGGAGGTTCCATATGCCAATATCTTGGATTGGACACAACTTGCCATAACAGACTTTTTCAAAAGAAATTAACTTTGTTCTGACACATCGTCAAGTAGTAATTACTCAAAGCTGTGCGGCTGACCATTTGAATTTTTCAATCAAACTACACCTGAAATCAAGTGAAATCTACTGTTTAAGGTGAACTAACTCTTGTTATACAAAATGATGAAATAAATATAAAACAAGACTAAATCAGTACTTAGCCTTGTGCGGAAGATTGAAGAAATAACAGACATTTTGGAAGAAATTAACTTCATACTGACTGTCAAGTGGTAATTACTCAAAGTGGAGTGGCTGACCATTTGAATTTTCCAACTGAACTACACTGGAAATCATGTAACATCTACTGTTAGGAGACTTACTCTTGTTATATTAAATGAAACGATTTATTGAGTGTAATTTTATCTAGTTTTATTTAATCGGTGCTCAGTGCTCAATGAAATTTGAAGTAATCTGTTTCTTTAACTCCATTGTCATAAATTCCACGAGTTTTCCAAAACTTTGCAAGGTTTTGGCATATTCCATTACTTTTCAAGTCCCTTGAAATTATTTTTAAAATTCCAAAACTTTTCCAGGATCCCATGAACCATGGGAACACGGTGTAAATAAAACAATGTGAACATAACTTTAGGTTTGTACACATGTATTACAATTTCTCTTTGTCGGGTACCCACTAGAATCTACAAGAAAACAGTAGAAGTTTTATAAAAGTTTGACAGCTTTCCAACTTAGAAAACTTTAAGAAAAAAGTGATGTTTAACTTCATGTCTACACATCTGCCACTCAGCTCCATTTGTAAGATGGCTGAATTGGTCACTCAAAACAGTGTGAAATATTTTCCTTTCTATACATATTTTTCACAATCTGTAAAACTTGTTTACTAAAGTATTTTGTTTTATGAAAATCTGCAAATACTAATCACAGAATGAGGGTGCATGTGATTGATTTTACTACCGTGTATGTATATTTGACATAAATAGTCAAATGATGTTTTATCGTAGCCACCAATACATATAAATGAAACTTGTATTTCAAATATTGGCATGTACACGTCACACACTAACGTATTGTTCATTATGGCAACTTGTCCACTGAAATGACTTATTCCTAGCCAAATTATTTCCAACTTTCTTTCTTTAAGTATGAACTCGATAGATTTTTATTTTACTTACAATGTGTAAATAATTAAATAATGTATGTATGTATGTATGTGTGTGTGTGTGTGTGTGTGTGTGTGTGTGTGTGTGTGTGTGTGTGTGTATGTATGATTGAGCATAATATCTAGCAGCTGTTAGTACCATTTATGAAAGTCTTTGGTATGACTCGGCCGGGAATCGAACCCACGACCTCCTGCATTTGAGGCGGACGATCTAACCACTAGGTCATCATTGTGGTCATTGCAACTTTTAGCAGGTTGTACAGACTGTATTATCAAAGTGTTGATTAAGGAGCCACTGCTAAGTCACGACATAAAACACCAGGAAAATTAAACAAATTAACTTTAACCAAACCTTAAAGCTAACTTTCTTTCACTGTGAATTTAATCTAGGTAAAATGGGTAAGCAAACATGCAGAATAAAACTTAACTTTATAATGACTTGTCCCAAGCATAAGAATTTATAAAGGGGTACAAATATGTGTGAATGAAAAACTTTGACATAAAGCTTATCTGATGATTCCACCATCCACCTCCAATGTCATTTGAAAAGTGATTAGATTATCTCACTTCCCAGAAAAGTGGTCTTGACAATAAAATTATTTTAGAGTCATGGACAGATAAAAATCATTTGAATAAAAATGCTAGATAAAGTGATTGGACTCTACCTTTAAGCTTGGTAAATGAGCTGTCCTCAGCATATTGATGCAGAAAGTGTATCCAAGGATATTCTGTAGAATCCAGGCATATCTGAAAAGATCCAAGTTCAGTCTCATCCAAACTAAATGCATAACACATGAATGATGCAGAAAACTGATGCTATCAAAGATTGACCTCTAACCTATCAAAGATTGACTTTTAACCTATCAAAGATTGACCTTTAACATACCTTTTATCTTCCTATAGGTTTCTGGTGATTTTACTAGCTTAAACAAACTTTGAGCAAGTCGCAATGGAAGAAGCTGGAGTCCATTTCTTTTACCATTTATATTGTAAAATAATAATATTAACAGTAATAATAACAACAATAATAACAATAATAATATGTACATATATATAGCAGTAACGTATAATACTGAAAAATCAAAGCACTGCAGGACCTAACATTTGGAACAAGGTTTTTCTTGTTTCATTTTCCACAGTTCTAGAGATCAAAATGTATTAGACTTAGTGAGTCATTCAAGTAATGCCAAGTAGAGAGTGACTGATGCTTGTGAGGTTTTAATGTGCACACGTCAATATACAATTCCACTATGGCAGATTGGAATCATAGTTTTCCTGTGTAAACTTCTATTTTTGCATGAGCGACCTGCTTACAAAACTAACTGTACAACGCTGTATTTTTTCAAAAATATTTGGAAAAAATTTCATGTTTTATCATGTCTGTTTTTGAATGACCTATTTTAAATGACATCTTTGATACGATTTAAGAAAAGTGTTTATAAATCATGTAAAGACAGACATTACAACAAGAGTGAACATGATACCCTTTTTTTTGTTAAGTTCAAATGCGTTTTTATAGGTAGTATTTTTATAGCTATAATGTAAGCAACTTTAACACCGACATTGATTAAAGGTGTGCATGTGATCTGGATGTTAACATAGCTTTAAAAAAGTTGCTGTCATATAACAACATTGTCTGCAGTGTGGCAGTTGATTTCTAGCACTCTGGGGTATCATGTCCCATCCATTCACATTATCCTGACACCAAGCTGACCAGTCCTAGCACTAACCTCTTAATGCTGAGTGCCAAATAAGGCAGCTGTTAGTACCACTTTTATAAGTCTCTGTTGACTCGGCTGGGGTTCGAACTCACAACCTCTTGCATCTGAGGTGGACACCCAACTTAATCAAGGATGTGAACACATATGCCAAAGCCATCAGAATATCCAGCTTCCTTCATTTAATCAAGAAAAATACCTCTTGTGTATTAATCTTTTTACCAGGCTCTGTGGAGCTAGCACTTAATTATATTTTTACCAAACTAAAGATGTATTGTGCGAGTGTTTTTACTGTTTCTCAAATTTATCTACTCACACTGCTTTTCTCTGTACAGCCCAAAAGATTCCTACAGCTAAACAAAGACCAAAAAGGAGTAGATTTTTAGCATCAGGTCGACTTCTGAAGCAAGGCACTTTATTTGGAGGAACCCTGGAATAAAGTAAGTTTAAATTATAAAATCACAAAACATCAATTTAAAACAAACAAAAAAAAACCCGGAAATTTCCTGGAACAACAAATAGCAGTAGCAGTGTTACTAGTTTTGTGACAAATTTTAATTTGTAAAAAAAAAAATCAACTAAATAAATTATGCTCATTACCTGAAAATCTCGTCTAAATACGAATACAAAACATAAAACCAAAATTTCATTGGCCAATATCATGTGGATAGTTCCTTAACTGTTTCAAGAATGTTTGTGTACAAAAATTCCACCAAAAGATCAGACATGCATGAACAACAATTTTGAAAAATTGCTGAAATGATCTCATTGAGTAATGTACATAATTCTGATGATAATCCAAAGTACAAAATTGCATGATTCATTAGAACTACACAGACACTGATCTGTTGATGTATTATGCAATGGTAGGTAACGGTTTAGGTTGTTTGCAGCTGGACATTATAGTGGTCCCTCTCTTATGCGGCCACCTCTTCTAAACTGGGAAAGTGGATAACTAAGACAGGTGGCCTTTCCAGAAGGGAACTAAATTGTTTTGTGAGAAGTATATGTAATGTCCATAGTAAGAAAGCTTCATACTTCAAAGCACTTAATATCTTCGTTTAAAAGTAAATTAATTATTAAAAAGTTCTTATAATAAAAAAAGATTTATTTCATCTGAATATACATTAACAGTGCTTATTCTTGGTGTAAGCATGATATGCAAGTGGGTATTATTGTCATGCACATTGCAAAACCATTAAAAAATGTCATTTAAATCTTGGTACGTACATAATTCACTTTCCAATTGCTTCATTTTCCCACTGCTTCTGAAGAACCTCCTTATCGGTTACGATGTTGTTTATTTAAGTCTTTTCTACATAAAATTGTTTGGCAAGTCCCCCCTTCCCCGATGTCATCAAGTAGAATAACCGACTTGCTTCTGAAATAATAAGCCTTCGTTTATGGGATGACAGGGTTTTTATATTTGGTAATGATTTATTTAAATGGTGCTAACTGTATGCGATTTAATTATAAATCTTTCGTTGAGTGGACAAAAGGTCTTTTTTGTAAATGTGTTTGTCACAGGATTTTTCGGTCTTTGTCTGGTACCCTGTTCTGTTTAAAGTCTAGGTTAATTTATGTGTTTGTTAATGTACAAAATCTACTTTTAGTCTATGCTGACCCTGTTATGATCTTGACAAGTACATCCAGTTGTAATCATGAAAGAGAAGAACTCGACAGATGTGTGAAGCCCAAAACTGTATCATAACATTGTTGAGCTCATTTCCTCTAAATGTCAGCTTTTATAGACAATGATATAATATTAATCTTACTGTTACATGAACTTTAGTCAACACTTCTTTCAGTAATGGAAACTTGACATTGGGAGACATGTATTGATGATAGAGATAATCTAATTAATTACCTTACATCATGATATGAATAAGTTATTGGCTCTGGATACATTTGGAATAAAAAGTGACTGCTCATGAGAACATTTTACATTTTCATACTAATATGCTAGCCACTGGTCACGTTAGAGGGTTGGCCATTCTTGAGGGGTGCTTTTGAATACAAACTCGTCAGTACCCAAAAACTCTGGCCAAAAGAAGTGGGTGTTCACTGGTCGGGGTGGGGGGTGGGGTGGGGGAGGGGGCACTAAAGAGTGGGACTACTGTACTTATAAGCAAATATGGTAGTTGGAGTTCTGCATTAAAAAATGTTTCCTAAAAGTCGAATATCTCTGCATGATGCATAGCTTCCAACCCTCCAGGCTCG
Organism: Unio delphinus; assembly: GCA_029339505.1. Lineage (NCBI taxonomy): Eukaryota > Metazoa > Mollusca > Bivalvia > Unionida > Unionidae > Unio > Unio delphinus. The sequence goes on along the minus strand of JAQISU010000021.1, from coordinate 5,079,684 downwards.
CAATTTGTGACAAAAATTAGTGAATTTTGACATGAATTCATGAAGTGATCCTAGAGTCTGAGAAATTTTCAGAACAAATGTTTAGTATGGTCAAGAAACTCACAAACAATGCTGTATTGTTGGTACCTTGCAGTTCTTCTGTAGATGGCTTAAATATTCCAGAGATGAAATCTGCTGGGAGTTCTTTATTTTACCAACCTTTGTGTGCTTTTTGCTACCAATTTGCTATCTAGCATCGTCTCTGCCACCACACCACATGCTAATATTTTGTGACACACTGTGTACAAAGAGCATGATGTATATCGGTGTTTGATGGCTAAATACACGGAAATGTTTGGTATATTCCAAACTTAACTGCACTTTTTGTGCAATATGTTTCTTTTTACTGACCCTTGCCACACCATTTTGTATATTTGGACATTTATGTTGGTGTATTGGGTCTTAGTCCATTCCCTATCAAATAGTTTGAAATCAACAACACCATTTGGTGTCGGCATGGGGTAGCTTCTTACTAGCTGGCACAGCAAACTTCAACTACCTTTCATCGAGATATACCTGCATGAAATTTACAAGAATATGATTTATTTTCTCAAAAATCGTGAGCATAGCATTTGTCATGTCTTTAATCAGAAGAGACAAAAGTATAAAAGCTGAAATTTGACCTGAATCTGGCTATTTTCAGTCCAAGTCACATGACTATAAAAATCTTGCAACCTACATGTCAGTGTCATATAGTCACGTGATATGGACCCAATAAGAGCAAATTTCCAAAGTAAAAATAGGGTAACAAGGGTCAGAGGAAACTGACTATTATTTTTCCTTGGTGGTGAGGACACTTTCAAAATGTGTTGTCAAATGATAATTTGAAGCAGCAGTGTGGAACAAAATTCCTGTTAGGCCTTGATTTTTTTAAAGCATTTGTAAAACTTTTCATGTATATGTAGATTAAAATACGCTAAAATGCTTGCTACTGGGCCAACAGTACCAATCAGCTATAGATATGGGTGGATATCTATTTACACATCACAAAAAAATTGGAGATCTATTAAAAAATGACAGGAACATTTACAACAAATTTGTCCTGTTTAGCTATTAACTTCTTGACTTAGATGTGTAGCTTGTGCAGTGGTGGGGCTTTTTTTGCATACTATCAAGGGGGCTGAGGCTGAATTATAATTTTTTTTTGGGAGGCTTTTCACATTCATTTATGGTGTGTGGTTATCCATGTGTGAGTGTGACAAATAAATGTACAATTCAAGAGTTCCCTTATGATTTTACATTCAATCCCAGGTAATAAAAATACAAACCTGATTCAAGTATTTCAGTGAATGTTGTTTTGCATAAAGATGTGTTCACATTAAGGTAATGGTGGCTATTTTTAAACTTTTGATCATTTGTTTTAAATTTCTTCTTAGATACACAAAATAAACATTTAAAAGTAGACATGTTTATGTCGGTATTGAAAGGGAGGATGGATTTTAATTGAGATTTTGAAGAATAACTAATTCAGAGAAATTTATGTTCATTATTATTTATTTTCTGGAGACAATAAATTCATACATTTGCTGTTCATTCATATCTCAATAACTACTAAATATAACTTTTTTTAAAACTCTGTTATAGTACTAAACTTTATGTAAATTAGTGAACAGAGTTTTTTTGGCTTAGATTTGAAATTCAAAGGATCTGAATTTCAAATTTAATGACTGGCAATTTAAAAGTTTAATTTAGTTCACCTACCAGTTCACATAAATGGTTATAACATGCAAATAAACCTGATGTTTTATCAAAAGTCCCTGACAAAGTCTGCAGTAACATAAATCATTCTTTATAATGACAAAATGTAGAGTAAATATGATTTCAGAAAACATGATTTTGTATGTTATTTAAACTGGACACTAATTATTTGCTGGATTCTGACTTTGACAATTACTTTCTATCAGAACTACAGTCCTTACTTTGGAATTTACCACTTTCCATTGAATTTATGACGACCAAAGATATATTTTAGAAGTACAGTCCTTACTTTACAATTTACCACTTTCCATTGAATTTATGACGACCAAAGATATATTTTAGAAGTACAGTCCTTACTTTGGAATTTACCACTTTCCATTGCATTTATGATGACCAAAGATATATTTTAGAAGCACAGTCCTTGCGTTGGAATTTACCACTTTCCATTGAATTTATGACGACCAAAGACATATTTTAGAAGTACAGTCCTTGCGTTGGAATTTACCACTTTCCACTGAATTGATGACGACCAAATGTCTCTAACTAGAATAATACTTAAATAACTTTTCAAACAGAATGATATCCTTGGTAATGTCAATTAAAATCTTTCCAGCCTGCTAAACTGATCCAATTATGCTAAACAAATCTCAAATCTTTTAATCATATCAAACTTCTTAGTACCCAATGTTGTTTATTTGAAATTTCAGTTGTTGGATTTTCTGAGAACACAAGCTAAAGAATTCCTTATGCGACCCAGGACAGGCAAATCATTTGAGTGATGTTAGTACTGCAACAACAAAAACACTCATGATTTGCTGGTATTAATAATAAAAATTAGCAATTAATATCTGCTTTCTGAAAAAGCCTTATTAATTAATGAAAAAACTATAATAAATTACATAAATTCAAACAATCTACAATATTTGTCCATAAAACAAGAAAATAAACTTGTATAAAGAACACACACACACACACACACTCTTGATAGTCTCTGGATAGATTGATACCTGCATGTGACAGGAATCATTCTGTTGAAAATCGGCTTCAGACAGTAGTACAGGCCTGAGGAACCAGCGATAACAAACAGTCCTATCACAACATACACTGAAAAGTAACAAATATACTTCTCAATTCAAGAATTATCTGAAAGTATGCAAATTTTGGAATAGGCATTAGATTGCAACTTATATTTAATTATCCACTTCCAAAGCACATGTTTTTGACCCTGGCATACATTGTTGGACAGAATCAAAAGAATAAATATTGCAACCATGTTATTCTTGGAATTTACAACCATGAAAGTCTGATGTTTCTTTACTACTAGAATCACTTTGTGGTTCAAAACAGTCTGAAAAAAATCCATGTAGTTTATAAAGTGCAACTATATCTGGAAAAACAGAAGTCCTTTAAAGTGGAAGCTCCAAACATGGTGAATGGGAAGGAACTCTTCTTGGATGTAAATACAAGAAAGGATATTGTTCATGATGTTGCTTGTGGGTGTTTTATTACGATAATCTATGTCATCAGAAAACTGACAGTCTAGATCTTTTTTATGTTTACACTGTGTGGGTTTTATATTAAAAATGTACTATCTACATTAGCCAATTATTTATACAAAGCATTAATAATTTTTACAGGAACAAATGCATGTGAACATACGAGGGTATTCAATTTTTTTGTTGGTGACATATACTAAAATGCAATTTTGCGGCAGTAATGAAGTGGCACAGAACTCTCACCTAGCTGATAATTCATTATTTGTTAGGTAATTTTTTGTTCTTTATTTACAATCAATCAACATTACTGATTTCATTATTCTGAATAAAAACTGAAAAAAGGAACTACAATGTTCGTTGTGTTAAAATATTCTTTGTTTCTGAGTCTGTAAATAGTAAATTTTACCGTGTTTGTTTAGAACCAGCATCAGCCTGTTCAAATAATGGAATTATCAGAATATTATTTTCCTTTCATGTAGTGAAGGGAATTGGTCAGAAATTCATAATCGATAATCGGTTCCACTTAACCAACTGATCATCGATTATAATTGATTACTAAGAGCAAATTTTAATTCTTGTTAAACAGTTATATCTTTGATGAAGAGTTCAATATGTTTATAAATGTACAGGAGTAATCTCTTTTAAATTAATGACATGTATACTTTAACCTGACAATAATATTACATTGTGTGTTATTTTTGTTCTATTTTTGTGTGTGTGTGTGTGTGTGTGTGTCTGTACTACCTAGATAGTCATAGAAGAAATATAGCAGGATAATAAATGTGCAGACAAGAACAAAGAAGATGATGATTGCTGGGATTGAAATTTCCACTGAAGCCTCATCATCTTCCTCTTCCCCCTCCTCTGAATCTGTGTCTGTTCTGCTCCCTCTGTCACCTCCTTTCCCTCTGTGTCCGGCTTTCACCCTTCTCTTTCTTCTGAAATTAGAGGAGAAATAGGCAATCATACAGAAAAAGATCCATTCATAATTATACACAACAGATAAAACATGGCTGCATTGCAATGAAAAGTAAAATATGGCTGTGGATTCTAACATCAAGCCAGTTTTGCATCTTCTTGTCTCTAGACAATTTCTTTTGCTATATCTTAACAGTCTAACTTTCTTCTAACAATTGATATCATCATTTGACATGATAACATCTGTATGGCTATTTCCTACCAATTGATATCATCATTTGACTTGATAACATCTGTATGGCTATTTCCTACCAATTGATATCATCATTTGACTTGATAACATCTGTATGGTTATTTCCTACCAATTGATATCATCATTTGACTTGATAACATCTGTATGGCTATTTCCTACCAACTGATATCATCATTTGACTTGATAACATCTGTATGGCTATTTCCTATCATATGATATCATTTGACATGACAACATTTGTATGGTTATTTCCTTCCATTTGATATCATCATTTGACATGACAACATTTGTATGGCTATTTCCTACCAACAGATATCATCATTTTATATTACAACATTTGTATGGCTATTCCTACCATTGGATATCATTTGATAACAATATTTCACATGACAACATTGTTCCAAATGATAGCACTAATAAGTATTTCAAATTAATTTAGGCTGTCCAAGAAACACCATGATAAAAATATGTCATACATTACATTTCTTCCCTTAAGAGCTGATTCATAATCTTCCATGAAATTTCCAAAACATTTACAGGATACAATTTCAAGACATTTTTACAAGACATCAAAGTTCCACAAGAACCAAAACATTTAAATGTTTAACAGACTTTGATCAACATATATCTATATCGTATTATGTATGTGGAGATCCCTTACATTCTAGGAATGGCGCAAACATGGGTGACTTTTCCTTCATAAAATCTCAAGTAGTTAAAAAAACTTAAAACCTGCTGCTGAAATAGGTTATGTTCAATAAGTCACACAAGTTATGTTTCCTTAATTTCAACTTCACACTGTAGTTAACAGTCTTCCTATGATAGGTGCCATAACATATAATCATGACATGGGCCTAATGTGAACTATATAATCAAGACATGGGCCTGATGTGGCATATATAATCATAGCATAGGCCTAATGTGACATATAATCATGACATGGGCCTGATGTGGCATATATAATCATAGCATAGGCCTAATGTGACATATAATCATGACATGGGCTTGATGTGAAATATATAATCATGACATGGGCCTAATGTGACATAAACTCATGGCATGGGTCTGATATGACATATATGGGCCTGATGGTGACAAATCATACAATCATGGCATGGGCCTGATATGACTTCATATAATAGTGACATAGACTCAGTGTTACATGTCATATAATCATGACATGGGCCTGATTTGACACCATATAATCATGACATAGGCCTGAGTAAAATTTTAGTCACAACTTAATCATGACATATCTAGCTAAAATTTTTTGTTGCTGTTTTGGGGTTCTAATGCTATTTCCCAATGCAAGATTTACAATAAATGGAAGGCCAGTATAACTGGTGGAGAAAGAATCCGGGAAAGAAACCCAGTAAGAACCACTGACCCATAGGAAGCTACTGGCAGATTTCTCACACAGATTGGCTAAGCCCAAGACTCAAAGCCATGAAGACAGGTGAGATGGCAGTGATAGTTAAGGTAAGTACATTCGACCACTCAGCTACCCATGAAATAACCTAAAAGTATCAAATCAGTCAAAGAAATAGGTCACACTGTGCAGAACTGTCACAAGTTTGCACTAGTCTGGACAAAACAGCACCCTGCGAACTCTATGAAATGGTGACAGGTTTGGCACCCTGGGTATTTGATTGTATTTACTGCTCCTTATAATGACCTTGACACTGAGGGATTACTGAAATTGAAAACAAAACTGCATTTACCCTGATTTAGTCAAGACCTTCAAACATGGGAACTGAGGTAACAGTCTTGCAATGATGTAAACCTGTGTCAAATTCATAAAATTATCTCCAACAGATTAATTTTTACATACAAGATACAAACTAGTTTACAATGAAACAATTGTCAAAGTTATCTTCCCTTTCTCTGACCTTGACTGATGAGCTGGGATGTCAATCTAGGTAATATATCTTAAAATTATGCCAACCTGTTAATTATAAACTAAGGACCAGATATCACAATAAGTGTCAATAAGTCAAATGTTACCTTCCTTTACTCTGACCTTGACCTTCAAGCTAGGGGTATATTTATGTTAAACAACACTCGTTTACTCATACATATTGGAAATGTTTCAAAATGTCTCCATTAGTTTAAAAGTTAAAACTTCGACACGTAAAGGGGTAACAAAAAGAAATGACTAAGAGAGAAGACAGCAAAGCCCATCTGCATGTAATGGAATTTATGCAGAAAAAGAGTTTTGCATTTGTCAGAACTCAGGATGATTAATACTGGTTTGGTTTGGAAAAGGCAAAAACACCATTATATACAGGTGACTTCTGTACATAGGTTCACTTTTTAATTTTGTTTTCGAACAAATACTATGCATCAAATATCATTTTTGCTATTAGTATTAGAACTGCACCACTCCAGTGACCATAGTGGTTAGATCATAATGCCATCCATGCAGGTCACAGGTTCAAACCCTGGCTAAGTCATATAAAGGACTTTTGAAAATGGTACTAACAGCTGCCTCGCTTGGTGATCATCATGAAGAAATTAGTGTTAAGACTGGTCAGCCTCATGTCAGGATAATCTGACTGGGTGGGATATGACTACACACTTTTGGCATGATGCCTCGGTTCTAGACATCACTACAAACTGCCATATGACTCAAATAATTAAAGCTATGTTTAAAATCCAAAACAAACACATTATTAATATATATATATATATATATATATATATATATATATATATATATATATATATATATATATATATATATATATATATATATATATATATTCCACTTCCTTGATAACTCGCGAACCACTTATAACGCTGTGTTGTTTGGCATAGATCCTGATTTTTCCCCAAAGAAAATATATTTTAAAGATCTTTGAACATATGTTGAATGAGAAAAAATTACATTAAGAATTGGTAAATTAAATCATTTCTCATTTTATCATAAAAAATGGTGATTAATGCCCATAAAGATTGATTCTGAATCCATATTGTGAAATTTGCAAGCTCTAAATAAGATATCACATATTATTTTAGGGTTTATTTGTTGATAAACAGTCATCAACACACTGTAAATAAACAGTCTGGTGAAATAGCGATCAATGAAAATGTCTGGTAAATGCTAACAAGTGGCAACAGAGAATGAAAAAAAAAACAGCACTTAAATATTGTTATGTGAAAGTTATATTCTAATCCTTTATTTCTGTTTCAATGTAAACATTATAATTGCAACATATTCTTTTTTATGAAAACATGAAAAGAGTCAATCAACTGTCACATCGAAACCCATGAATACTTCTGTGAGAACCTAATTACCAGTAGGCTATGTTTGAATCAACAACTTGGCGAAGTGTTTGTTGCACGAAAATAATCCATTAAAAGAGACCTATGTTGATTTATCACTTTGATTATGTTATATATATCAAATCAAGCAAGGGACAATTTTGCTTGGCAGCAGCAAAATCAGAGAGTAACACAAAAAATTAACTGATTTTTTCAAAAAGTGAATTGTCATTTGTCAAGCTTATCATAACAGGCATTTTTATTATCGTGTTCTAATTTACATTGTTTTAAATTTGTAGAACCACTAAATTCATGCTGGTAATGATTAACCCATATTTTTATGTTTTTCATTATACTTCTACCGCAATAAAATATATCTATCGATCGATCAATATACATTGTTTCTCGAAAAGAGTTGATTTTTTTTGTATAAAAATATGTCTAATTTGGATCACACAATAAAACTATGATGTATCCAATTCAACACAAAAATTAGTGACGTAATAAACAATGTGTGAAGTGGTACACGTGTTAAATGAACGGAAACCACGTGGAATAATGTTTTTTATATACAGAAATTTATCCTGAAATTAATGTTACTCTATGAGGAAAAATTTAAACTACACCGTTATGAAGAGATATTTTATTCACAGTTAATCACAGCATGATTATAAAGTGAGTATTTAACACTATAAAATCTGCCACCCACCCACCCATTTGTCATTGTGACGATCCCTTTATTGTTTTTTTTATTATTATTATAGGTCCCTCAATAACTCGCGCCTCACTTATAGTGTGGTCAATGTTTTTGGACCCTGATGTGCGCAAGTTATCGAGGGAGCGATGTATATATAGTCAAGCCTGTCTTGAAAGACCACCCTTTCTGTCATAAAAGTAAGGTCTTTCAAGAAAGGTTTCACCTGGAAACAACTGTTAATAAAATTTGCTGATAAGCCAGTTGATCATGAAGCTGAGATCAAAAGACAGTTGACTGAAGTGAGATGCTTGTGATGATCAGGAAACCCAAACAGCTCTATATTGCAACTGTTAGTGACCCATGAACTGAAACTTTACTTGATTTTACATACAAGTTTCAAATAGTGAATGACCCCTGACTCCAATGAAACGGGATGTAACTAGTATCTCTTCTCAAATATTAACTTTTTCACCAGTGACAGCTTTGATTCACTGGCAAACATGTAAAGATACCTGTCACACTGGCAAACAAATAAAGATATTGTGCTATACCTGTCACACTGGCAAACAAATAAAGATATTGTGCTATACCTGTCACACTGGCAAACATATAAAGATATTGTGCTATACCTGTCACACTGGCAAACATATAAATATATTGTGCTATACCTGTCACACTGGCAAACAAATAAAGATATTGTGCTATACCTGTCACACTGGCAAACAAATAAAGATATTGTGCTATACCTGTCACACTGGCAAACATATAAAGATATTGTGCTATACCTGTCACACTGGCAAACATATAAATATATTGTGCTATACCTGTCACACTGGCAAACATATAAAGATATTGTGTTATACCTGTCACACTGGCAAACAAATAAAGATACTGTGCTATACTTGTCACACTGGCAAACAAATAAAGATATTGTACTATACCTGTCACACTGGCAAACATATAAAGATATTGTGCTATACCTGTCACACAGGCAAACATATAAAGATATTGTGCTATACCTGTCACACTGGCAAACATATAAAGATATTGTGCTATACCTGTCACACTGGCAAACATATAAAGATATTGTGCTATACCTGTCACACTGGCCATAAACTCTATGAGGCAAAGGGTTAAGAGATGAAATAACAGAAATCACATTGGGCATGACCATGACATTACTACTGAACACCTGTTAAATCTGTAATGACCATGAAATTACTATTGAACACCTGTCAAATCTGTAATGACTATGAAATTACTATTGAACACCTGTCAAATCTGAAATTACCATGAAATTACAATTGAACACCTGTCAAATCTGAAATGACTACGAAATTACTATTGAACACCTGTCAAATCTGAAATGACTATGAAATTATTATTGAACACCTGTCAAATCTGAAATGACTATGAAATTACTATTGAACACCTGTCAAATCTGAAATGACTATGAAATTACTATTGAACACCTGTCAAATCATAAATGACTATGAAATTACTATTGAACACCTGGCAAATTGGAAATGACTATGAACCTACTAATGAAAAAAATCTGAAATGACCAGGAAGCTACTATTGGACATCTGTCAAATCTGAAATGACCATGAAGATACTATTGAACACCTGTCAAATCTGTAATGACTATGAAATTACTATTGAACACCTGTCAAATCTGAAATTACCATGAAATTACAATTGAACACCTGTCAAATCTGAAATGACTATGAAATTACTATTGAACACCTGTCAAATCTGAAATGACTATGAAATTATTATTGAACACCTGTCAAATCTGAAATGACTATGAAATCACTATTGAACACCTGTCAAATCTGAAATGACTATGAAATTACTATTGAACACCTGTCAAATCATAAATGACTATGAAATTACTATTGAACACCTGGCAAATTGGAAATGACTATGAACCTACTAATGAAAAAAATCTGAAATGACCAGGAAGCTACTATTGGACATCTGTCAAATCTGAAATGACCATGAAGATACTATTGAACACCTGACATGTCAAATCTCAAATGACCATGAAGCTACTATTGGACACCAGATATGTCAAATCTCAAATGACCATGAAGCTACAATTGAACACATGTAAAATCTAAAGGGACCATGAAAGTACTAATGAACACATGACATGTCAAATCTCAAACGACCATGAAGTTACTACTGAACACCTGTCAAATCACAAATGACCATGAAGCTACTACTGAACATATGTCAAATCTAAAGGGACAATGAAGCTACTATTAAACATATGTATCAAATCTCAAATGACGATAAAGCTACTATTGAATACCTGTCAAATTTCAAATGACGATAAAGCTATTATCGAACAACTGTCAAATTGGAAATGATCTTTAACTAACTACTATATCTTTCAAATCTAAATCACCTATAAACAACTACATGCTTCAATACCGAATCTAAATTATGCAGAAGAAAATTAGTCACAAGAACGGGAATAAATTATACTGATACTGAGTGTAACTGTTTAGCAGAAAGTCATATTTTTTCTAGCTACAAAAGAATATTGTATATTCAGAAGTTAAGCTGAAGTCAATTTAAATGAATAAAAAAAATCAGTCTCTCACAAAATAATGCTGTCTTTTTGGTTTGTTTGTTTGTTTGATTAAGATTTTTAACACAGCTTCAACAATTTTTCAGTCATATAGCTACGATGTCTTCAGTGAGGCAGTTTATAGTGATGTCTAGCACTGGGGTATAATGCCGCAGACATGTAGCATGATGTCCCATCCAATCACATTATCCTGACACCAGACCGACAAGTCCTAACACCAACCTCTTAATGCTAATCGCCAAGCGAGGCAGCTGTTAGTACCATTTTTATAAGTCTTTGGTATGACTTGGACAGGGATCGAACCCATGACCTCCTGCTTCTGCGGTGGACGCTCTAACCAATAGGCCACAAGAGCGGTTTGACTTTTGTGGTGATGATTTTCTAGAAGATCATTTGGGGATTTAACAGATGAAAAATGAAACAAGGTAATGAACCTCAATCCATGTGATCAAAATATAAAGAACTGTGACATATATTGACCACAATGAACCTTCCCTTACTTACTTATCAAGTTGTGTTATCCCTGACCAGTAGCCACCAATGACGACACAGCTGACAGCAATGAGGAATATGATGATCATGTTGGGATCAAAGCGGGTCTCCAACACTGGCACAAACAGAATCACCTCAAGCAAGTTTCCTAGTTTCTGAAATCAAAATTATCAATATTGTTCAATAAGTCAAACTGATTCTAAGACATCTGCATCAATGACACATGGTAAACAGATTCACAAACGCAGGAAACATAATCCCTGTGATATATGTGAAATTACTTAACATACCATTGTGAGGCTGAAAGTGCTAATGGCAAAAAAAGAGTATTTGATATTATCAGCAATATTGTTTATAATTTGCATATTCCTAGGTTTTGAAAAGAAGCTGCTTATTTAAGAAGAAAAAAATCTGTTAATTTTAAAGTCTCAGGTTGCTCTCAGAATGGAAAGAATATCACCTTTTGGACTTGTGCTCAATGTAAAAATGTATCTTGGATTGGATAAAAATGTACAAAAAACAAGAGACCCAAGTGGGCCTGATATGGCCCACCTAGATTACATAACAGTTGCTGAGCAGGTTCCTTTAGTATGTCAACTAACACCTCTATATCATTCTAATATTTTACTTTCATAGGATCAAAATTATTTCCAAAGATAAATTTAGCATAATTAACATGCAAAACTCTTGTTCTTAGTCCAACTCATCAAAAATCTGGAAGATATATGCCTATTTACAAGGTTTTATCAAAATTTGATCAGAAATATACTCTACAGAAAATTAATAAGCTCAGCCAATCTGATATAACACAACTTCATTAATATGCACTGATCTTACTTGCAGACCACAATACAAACTTAATGAACTTTAGTCTCTATGGAAACGTGTAACAAGTTCAGACAATTGGATACAAGATTACCATCATTTGGATTTTTTTTGCAATAATTTCAATTTTCTTTATCCAGATAATCTGTATGCTGGAAATCTTGACAACTGTCTAGAAAATTAAAATATCTCGTGTACATTTTGTGCCTTACACATGAAAGAGAGACAGGTAGAAAAGTGAAAGCAAAAGAGATTTCAATGAAATTGTATAGCATGTTGAATTCATGTAGAAAACAGAGATTATTAATATTTTGTTATTTCTTATGTCACTAATGATTAGCAAATTTGCAATTCATCCCAAATCTTGAGTATAAAAGTATAAAAGCAACAGCCGACTACTAAAACAATGTTTATATATGCGTATTAATGTGCCACTGTCGGGTCAGAACTTGATTTATCAAATTGTATTGGTGTATCAAGTTGCTTTATACCAACACTTTAAAAGCCATGTTATTTTATATATATATATACACACACACACACACACACACACACACACACACACACACACACACACATTACATACATACATTACATACATAATACATTACATACATTACATACATACATATATACATACATACATACATACATACATACATACATACATACATACATACATACATACATACATACATACATACATATAGTGTTGCCTCATTAATCCGGACACATTCGTTCCCTGCGAATATATCCGGATAATTGAAACATGCACATTTTTTTTATTTTACGCTATCATCACAACGTATATATGTACATGTATTTGCTTGCTTTAAATGTAATGCCCTGTATATTCAATGATGATCGAAACAAATTAATGAATACATCTATTAATTTGTGGTTATTTCACATTATTATAACATGTGCTTGTGCGTACATATACAGTAAATATAAGTTTAGACAACACATCGAAACACATCACACTATGTACCTGTACATGTATGTACTGTACATACATTTATCATGTCAATTTTCTGAAGAAATCTGTACCCTTTGTTTGCCTGTATTCTTTGGCAGATCTATCTGCAATGATTATAGATAGTGGCCTATATTTTCAAGGGCTTCACTATTGTGCTTTGTCATCACTTGTGAATATTGCTGATGTCAGCTCAAAATATGAAATTAATGTTGCTATACTGTCCTTAGCTTGGTTGATGGTAATATCTTTTCCCTCAGGGTCGGTCATATCATCATCGTCTTCTTCATTATCATTGTCTGGAACCTCATATTTAGATACCAGGGTCAAAATGTCTTCATCGTTGAGTTGTTGCCCTAGCTCTTCCTTTTTGTCTATCCGTACGTATTCCTCGGCAGACATCTCAGCCTGATTGAGAAGGCTTCTTATTAGATCTGTGAGCTCACTTAATGGCACGTCATCTCCATCATCAGTTTCTTCGACAGTAGTGCTTAATGTCAGTATGATCTGCACATGTCTAAAGCAGTTTGAGATTGTTGTTGGTGTCACCTAACCCCACGTCATCATTACAGTATCTCTACTCGTCTACGCTTGCTTGATGGTATCACCATAATATATGTAATAAGTACAACGAAAACAAACTTATCTTGCAGTTATATGCATTATGGTAAACTACTAAAATGCAGTCATTTGTATAAGTTGTATTTTACAGCTGTTACAGTTGCTAATGATTGACGTCCCCATTTTATTCGGAAATGAAGACCTATACTGTTCACAGCTCAACAGGCATCAATAAACTGTGATTGTTACATACAATACGTAAACAAATAAGAGGCTAAATGACATTTATAATTTATTTACCAACTGTTATGTCGAAAAGCGTGGACCATTTGATCCCAGTGTGTTTACTTAATTATTAACACCCCCATCGGCGACTAGCTAAAACAGACATTGGTTATACAATCACTGGTAACAATATGGTCACTCTATTTAGTTACTGATAGTGGCCATAGATTCTCAAGGGCTTCACTATTGTGTTTTATGTATTATTCTACTGACTATATTTTCATCTACGATTTTTCAAATTTTCTTATTTTTGGACAGATTATTTCTGGATTATCGAGACAAATTTGAATGTAATTTTACACTTTGGTCCCCAATTTTGATTTCTGGATCCAGAACATGGATTTCTTGATTAACGGAACAAAGTAACATTTAGGAATTCTGTTCCCGTTGAATTATGTCTAGATAGCGAGGTTTCCGGATAAACGGAGTCTGGATTAACAAGGCTCCACTGTATATATATATATATATATATATATATATATATATATATATATATATATATATATATATATATATATATATATATATATATATATGAGAAACAATCTGTTGTACCACCAGGACAAGTGCATATAAAAGTTATGGTCTAGTCTAATAATTTAATGTTTATATTTTGTTATGACTAAGATTACATTTAAATTAGTAATACAAAGCTGATATATACACCATATATATTAATTCATTTATCAATAGGCATATTATTAGTTTGTTTGACAGTCAGTGTATGGGGAGAATACATCTCTGTCCATTAAAAACATGGCTAGGAAATAAGTCACTCTGTATTTCTCATAGCTTTTTGAGGCAATCATTTTCCTTTCTAAACATATAAATTTGTTATTCCTCCACTGATCCAAACTTGTTAATATTTTTCCATAAAGAATGGTAGAATATCTCGTTTTCTCACAGCACACACCAATTTCTTTCAGTTTACTTAGTAGGTCAATTATGGTATAACTCTTCCTTGCTAATGTATGCAGTGCCACTATGCTGGGCAGGACATGTTGTATGCATGCCAGACCACCAGCTAAGAGACTCTTCTATGGCAAGCTACAGCAATGACAGCAATTCCACATTAGGTCAGAAGAAATGATTCAAACACAATCTGTAAGCTGAATTGAAAGCATTCAATATAAACCCTAATTCCTGGGAGCAAACAGCAACCGATCAAGTCACTTGGCGTTCTTCTGTGCACAAAGACTTCAAGTTTGCAGAGCTGAAGAGGCAAGCCATCAACCCTCATGCCCTGTCACTTACGCAAACGAACATTCCATGCAAGGGTTGGCCTCATCAGCCACCTGCACACACAGAGAACAGAACCAGCCCCTAAGATGACTAGAGAGGCCCTCGTTGAATCAACGGACAACATGTGTGTGTGCATGTGTGTGTGATCCATCAAAAACTGATATTTTCAACTTCTCAAAAGGTGCTAGACTAATTAAGATAATATTTTCCCATAAACAATGGTAGAATATATCTTTTTCTCACAGCACACACCAACTTACTTTCAGTTCACTTGGTAGGCCAAGTAAATTTATTGTATGAATCCTCCTTTATAATGTGTCATGTGTGTGTGTGTCTGTGTACCATCCATCATCTGTCAAAAAGTGCTACTTCAACTTCTCAAAAAGTGCCAGACTAAATTTAACTAAAAGTTGAAAAAAATACCAATCCACCATTACTAAAGATAGACAATATTTTAAATATCTTCTCCAAAATCAGTGACCAGAATTTGATTAAACTTACACAAAAGCATCCTGGTATGAGGCTAGTTAGGATGATGATTCAAACAAATGATAAAAGTGTTTGTATTAAAGGTAGAGACATTCGATTCAAAATGTTTAAAAATCTGAGTTCTGTGATCCACAAAGTAATCAAAGGTACAATTAGAGGTCAGAATTAATTAATTAATTAATAAGACTGGGTATATTCTGCTGTGCCTATGTGAGTTATTTTGTCCAAAAGACCAACTCATATATTCAGGTCCAACAGTGATTATCACTTTTCAAATTACAATCTTACAATCTAATCTAAGACTGACTGAACACTTGGATGGGGAAGATATGTTCAATCACACATCTGTGTCATCTAAACACTTGGATGGGGAAGATATGTTCAATCACACATCTGTGTCATCTAAACACTTGAATGGGGAAGATATGTTCAATCACACATCTGTGTCATCTAAATACTTTGATAGGGAAGATATGTTCAACCACACATCTATGTCATCTAAACACTTGGATGGGGAAGATATGTTCAATCACACATCTGTGTCATCTAAACACTTGGATGGGGAAGATATGTTCAATCACACATCTGTCATCTAAAAACTTCTGCCATGTGTTTTAACACAAATAACAGGGTTCACTTGGTCCTAATGGCCACTGATTTGAAATGTCACCATGTGGAACATGTGACAAGTTAAATGATTACAATGGCGTCATTATCCGTTTTGTTAAAGATTTCAAAGATGATAATACATTTACATTTCACCTGTTACTGCAAACTTCATAATATGTGTTGTAAGGCAAGTCATTAAATATAAAACAAAATTGATTTTACTTCGTTTTTTTTAAGCCACGCTTGGGATACATATATGTCTCATTAAAAAGGCAGAAAAAGAATCTATAGGAGGTTATCTGTTATTTCTTTTTATGTAAATAAATATAAATCCAAGTCAATTTCAAACTTAAAACTTATAAAATGCAACAGAGGATCAATGTTAAGTAAAATTGAAAACCTGACAAGGATAAAGATAATGTGCATATGTGTGTGATAAGTGGATTTTTAACATATCTTTAACAATTTTTCAGTCACATCAGTCTGCAGTGTAACTGTTTATAGTGATGTCTAGCACTGGGGCATCATACCACACACATGTAGCAATATGTTCCACCTGTTTACATTATCTTGACACCAGGAAGTCTAGTCCTAACACTAACCTATTAACGCTGAGTACCTAGCAAGTCAGCTGTTAGAATCATCTTTTATAATTCTTTGGAATGACTTGGCTACGATCACTTAACTTAGTGGTCACTCCTCTTGTGGTTAGAGATTCCGCTAAGTCATACCAAAGACATAGAATTTGTACTAGCAGCTGCCTCGCTTGGCACTCAGCATTAAAATGTTAGGACTGGTCTCAGTGGTCTGCCTGGTGTTAAGATCATGTGACTGGTCTACAGCATGACGCCCAAGTGCTAGACATTGCAATAAGCTTTCACACTGCAGATATAGCCATATGACTAAAAGATTGTTAAAGCTACATTAAAAATCCAAAACACACACACATTTAATTGTCAGAGCTGAAAAAGTATACATGATTCAACGAGCATAAGAGAATGCATTATTGTTTCAGATTAAGATGATGTAACATTATTTCACTTTAAGAAGCATGGGATAAATTTCTTACCTGTATTTGTGTGAATCTGCTCCACATAACGATGGCTACTGTAATGTTGATATCCACAAAATCAGTGGTTTCATTGACTGCTGCAGGAGTAAACTGAAACATTAAAATATCTTTATTGAGTAGATCCTAAAAAAATAAAAGACCATTCCAAAAAGAAAATTCAAAACATTAACTTTCGTGTATGTTTCAGGTCTAATAGGAATGAGTATTTACACTGGACACTGAACCTTTCCATATGTTAGATGAAGGTTTAATATGAATGGGTATTTAAACAGCACAATGAGCATTTCCATGTGTTAGATGATAGATTAATAGGAATGGGTATTTACACAGGACACTGAACATTTCCATAATGTGTTAGATGAACGTTTAATTGGAATGGGTATTTACACAACACAATGAGCTTTTCCATGTGTTAGATGAAAGCTTAATAGGAATGGGTATTTACACAGGACACTGAACATTTCCACAATGTGTTATGTGAAGGTTTAATAGAAATGAGTATTTACACAGGACACTGAAGATTTCCATGTGTGTTAGATGAACGTTATGGGTATTTACACACCACAACGAGCATTTCTACGTGATAGATGAAAGCTTAATAGGAATGGGTATTTACAATGGACACTGAACATTTCCACAATAAGTTATGTGAAGGCTTAATAGAAATGAGTATTTACACAGTACACTGAAGATTTCTATGTGTTGGATGAAGGTTTAATTGGAATAGGTATTTACACAACACAATGAGCATTTCCATGTGTTAGTTGAAAGCTTAATAGGAATGGGTATTTACACAGGACACTGAACATTTCCATAAATGTGTTAGATGAACGTTTAATTGGAATGGGTATTTACACAACACAAAAAGCATTTCCATGTGTTAGATGAAAGATTAATGGGAATGGGTATTTACACAGGACACTGAGGATTTCTATGTCTTGAGTGAAGGTCTAAAAGGAATGAATATTTTTTAAAGTAGCTTTAACAATTTTTCAGTCATATTACTACGATGTCTGCAGTGAGGCAATTTATAGTGATGTCTAGCACTGGGGCATTATTCCGCAGGCATGTAGCATGATGTCCCATCCAGTCACATTATCTTGACACCAGGCTGACCAGTCCTAACGCTAACCTCTTAATGCTGAGCGTCAAGCGAGGCACCTGTTAGTACCCTTTTTGTAAGTCTTTGATATGACTTGTATTATTGTGATTTGGCATGGTTTCCACTATGAAAAGACAGCAGTAAAATATGTGTTTTGCTACAGTAAGATCCAAATTAGATGGCTCTTTGATACAAACAGGATGTTTACACCTGGACAATGCCATTTTGTGCATTTACTTGGGTAAAACCTAATAATGATTCAGAGTAAAAGATGTCTGAATAGCTACATGTAGGTAAATCTTCAACACTAAATCCAAACAACAAAGAATCAGGACTTTTAATTACATACTATGTATATTTAATTTGTTTTTTAATTAGTTTTCTTAATTTAACATTTAACCTTGACCTTGTCCAAAATCAAGTTCATTTTCTACTGATCTGAATCAATTTTTTTAAAATTCTGTAAACATCTAATACAATGCTAAAATTTATATGTATGTATTTAATATTACAATCACTGATGACTGATGAAAACATTTATCTGGGTCTGGGTCTAGGTTATTGGAATTCCCTTATAAATATACCTGATGTATTCCACATTCGAAATAATGTTAGTAACTTAATTTTATAACTTAAGATTTTAGTCTGTAAGCATTAAAAAGCTTCTAGAAAGTTTTTTCCATTTGGTGATAGTAAAATTTTAGAAAATGCTAATTGTGACCTTAAGTAACTAGAGGACTTTAAAATCTTGTTTTACTAGAAGCTATTCATTCCTGCTGCAAGAACGTAACATAATCAGTTGTATTATGATTCTATCCAGTAATTCATCTGGGCTGAAATTTAATTATTTAAATTCATTAATTTAAATGATTCTTCTCTGGAAATATCAAGTACCTGTTTTGAGAGACCACTGCTATGAGAGACCACCTGTTTTGGGAGACCAAAATCTCAATGCACAGATGTATTGATTGTATAGTGTTATGACCTATTATGAGAGACCACCTGTCTTGAGAGACCATTATTTTTGGGCAGAAGGGGTGGTTTTTCAAGACAGGTTCTACTGTATTCAAAAAAGAACATTCTCAGAAATAGAGACTTGAATTTATATTGAAATTTCAGATAAGGATATATTTTTGGATAGTATCATTGTGATCCAACGAGATTGTTGGCACATCAGCACTACACTGGATAAAACAGGCACATCCACACTTCTAGCACTGGATTTAATATGGATTTCCACTAAAACCCATTAGGAATGTGTCTTCAATTCTATGCAAGTTTCTTTTTAACTACATTTTGACTTTGTATTCTATGGAAAAAATTATTTGTTGAATTTTTTTAAGCTTGTTGCTTCCTACTCTTTATTATTACTTATTTTAAAATCTTAATTCAATTTTAATTTCAATCATGAGCAGCAATGTACTTATCACAAGTCAATGCTAATTAACACAACATGGTGATAAATAAAGGTATTTGTTTTATTGGGACTAAACTACTCAAGGCAGTGCAAACTTATTGGGACTAAACTACTCAAGGCAGTGCAAACTTATTGGGACTAAACTACTCAAGGCAATGCAAACTTATTGGAACTAAACTACTCAAGACAGTGCAAACTTATTGGGACTAAACTACTCAAGGCAGTGCAAACTCACAGGGACTAAACTAGTTAAGGCAGTGCAAACTCACAGAGACTAAACTACTCAAGGCAGTGCAAACTCACAGAGACTAAACTACTCAAGGCAATGCAAACTTATTGGGACTAAACTACTCAAGGCAGTGCAAACTCACAGGGACTAAACTACTCAAGGCAGTGCAAACTCACAGGGACTAAACTACTCAAGGCATTGCAAACTCACAGGGACTAAACTACTCAAGGCATTGCAAAATCACAGGGACTAAACTACTCAAGACATTGCAAAATCACAGGGACTAAACTACTCAAGGCAGTGCAAACTCACAGGGACTAAACTACTCAAGGCAGTGCAAACTCACAGGGACTAAACTACTCAAGGCAGTGCAAACTCACAGGGACTAAACTACTCAAGGCAGTGCAAACTCACAGGGACTAAACTACTCAAGGCATTGCAAAATCACAGGGACTAAACTACTCAAGGCAGTGCAAACTCACAGGGACTAAACTATTCAAGGCAGTGCAAACTTATTGGGACTACTCAAGGCGGTGCAAACCCACAGGATAACATTTCCACATGCAGTTGAGTAGATATGATTAAAGGGATTCTGTTTTCCAACTTGAAATGTCCTTGCAACCAGATGGTGGATATTGTCAATAGTTTTCATTCTATCTGACATGCTGATTCTTTTTTGACTTTAGTATCTAATATAGTTACAGTAATTAATGCAGGATAGCAGTGCATTGAATCTTAGCCTAGCTTAGTTTCACAATATGATACTTACAAGACTATCTTGGCTACATATAAGGATGCCAACTGCCCCTGACTTTTGGGCAAGTCTGGCCTTGTCTGTAAAATTACATTGACCCCTGTTAACAGCAACCACAGACCCTGTGGCATTAACATAGGCAAAGTCCTGCTCACTGCAACCTGTAACACTGGAGAGATCTAGAAGAGGTCTGGGCATCTGAAACAAAGACACTTTTAAGAGACTATTTTTAAATGAACCATAGTATTAATTATACATCCTATGATATGGATTGTACAAAACTATGCCACATGGTAAGGTACCACATGGAATTTAGTTTATAGTTTTATTTATGAAACAAGATAATTCATTAAACAGTTGAAGATCAAATGCTTGTAATTTTGTAATTTCCTGTAAAACAAAGAAATCATTTGATAATATTAACTACATAAAGAAATTTTATACCAAAGGAAATTTGGCCAATCATAGGAATGTCATTTCTCAGGAAGAGTTAATCCAGAGTTATTTCCCTTCAAGAAGTACCATGCAGCTGAAACTACAGATGAGGGAAGTCACAGGTTTGAACTCCAGCCCAATCATACCAAAGACTTAAATGTTACTAGCAGCTGCCTCACTAGGCATTAAGCATTAAGAGGATAGTGCTAGGATTGGTCAGCCTGGTGTAAGGATATGACTTAGCGGGACATGACGTTACATGCCTGGCATGACACCCTAGGTCTTCAACATAACTATAAACTGCAGCACTGCAGACATCATAACGGTTTGATTTTTGGTGCCCTTATAAACCAACCAACAATAACTCCTTCCTCTACACAGGTAAATTTTTAAACAATTCATGTGACACTGGTGAAATGTAAAGGCATTGTACATTGTTATCTCATAAACAAAATTTGGAATATGATTGGTCAATTAAAAAAAAATAATTAAATCCAGTATTTAAAACAGTATTCTAACTAGGTGTAAGAACTCCACACAAGATCATAACAGGTTAATGGGACTTAAAATTGGGGGTACAAGTCACATAACAGCAAGCAATATGCAGCAACTCTCATCTTTATTTCAATATTCATCAGTGGAAAAAATAGGGGCAAGATTTTAATAAAACTGCTGATTTGTCAGTCATTTAGAAAACTTGTTTTTTTCAGCCAGTGGTATCTGTTAGAAATAATATTCTTTTGTAGTCACAAGACTCTAATGTGTTATTCTTTCCAAAAATAAGTTCATATGGGGCTTATGTGATAATAAATTCATTATATGTTTGTTGGAAAGGGTTTATAGCATGTCACAATTATGATGAATCTAACACTCTTCGCTTTTAGTAGTATGGAATATCAGCTTCTAGATGGTTATAATGATTCATGCATGGCAGTGAAAGAACATGAGATTAACAAACCTTCAGAATAACATTCAAATATATTTAATTTCAATGAAGATGACTAGCTCTTTTAAACTTTGAGTCTGATAGGACAGGGTGTACAGCATGCCATAATTATGATTAATCTCGTACTGTTTGCCTTCAATTTACGGTGTATGGGATTCAAATCAAGACTGTAATAACATTTCATACATGGATGTAATCATATATAAGGTTATTAGTATACCTTCTGAATAACATGATGTTATTAGTATACCATCTGAATAACATGATGTTATTAGTATACCTTCTAATAACATGAAGTTATTAGTGTACCTTCTGAATAACATGATGTTGTTAGTATACCTTCTGAATAATATTCAGATCTCTTTTATTTCATGGGACACAACTTGCTTTCTTAAAATCTGAGTCTGATATCTCATCTGATAATATCATCAAATAATTAGCAAAGGGAGCTAACTAGAGCTGTACCGATGTAACTTTTTGCCGATTATGCCAATACCGCGTATAGCCGATTATCAAAATTGTCGATACCGATTATGAGACCGATTATTTGATTATCATATTATGTACTCAGGTATAAGCCGACAAATTTAGAAAACAATAAAGGCCTGGAATGGGGGGAGGGGGGCTTATCCGTGGGCCAATGTCAAAACTTTACAGGTTTTAGGTGTTTTTGTTGTCTATTGTAACGGCAGTACATCTTGGGACACAAATATCCATGTTCTAAGACATAGGCATGTTAAAAAAGTAACTTTCGGTGACCCGAAAATTATTAAACTTTTATAAAGTACTATTTATTATTGATTTTGTTATTATTTTGCATGTGCATATTTTCTGATTTCCACAACACGAAATTACATAAAGGTAAAATACAGCCTTCATAATTCGCGGGTCGGTCGAGTTTACCAGGGAGACCATATACTATAATGTACAGTACTTACGCAGAGCCGATATTAATAATCCAATCTATTTGGGCTCTTGAAACAATGTGTCCAAATAAATTACTACTCTGTTGTCCACAGACCGTGGGGGTGGGCGATTTTTTTTTTGCAAACAGGAAAGTTTTGCGGCACAATAAATATGTTCTAATCACTATGTAAATTGAGGCAATGCTTTTGAGTTTATTGCCGACTTTCTATGAGCAAAGGTCGTCAGCTTGCTTTGACGACAACAAATACTCGTTATTGCTGCGGCAACATCAGATAATTGTAACAAATTGATATAGAATTGTTTTATTTGTTTAGTATATGTCGGTGCTTCAAAGGTACAGTAAAACCTGTTATGACTTATGAGAGACCGCCCCTTCTGTGAGTTTTCATAAAGATAAAGAAAAAACACAAACCTCAAAATTGACTGTGTATATATCCATCACTACTTCCTTTGATGTTAATCTTACTGGCTATTCACATGACTTTGGCACTACAATGGCGGTTAGCGACATGTACTTTAGTCTGGTTTACTGCAGTTTACAAATGTTACCGGACGCTGGAGTTGAAAATTTCGCAAAAATGGCAGCAAGATAAATTCCTTTTAAATACTTTATTAGAGCAATCTCTTTGTTACAAAAGATTAATTGATGGTTCGATGTGTTTATCTCGATATATGGTTATTCAACTATACAGTAGTGTTAGTTAATGAGCAACTTGTTTGCATACTGCATTTATCCCGAGCTCTAGTGTTACAAAGGATTAAGTTACGGTCAGTCAAAACGCGATTGTATATACAACTTTTATCAGGAAAAATTGGTTATTTAAAAAAAATATTTGCATCGGCACCGATTATTTTTGCCGATACCCGATTATACCAATTGTGCTAATAATCGGCCCAATTACGCGTACGAGCGATTAATCGGTACAGCTCTAGAGCTAACTCTTGAATATTTTTTTTTATTGAGTCAGTAATTAACTAATGTTTTATGCTATTCAAAATTTATAATGTTTTAATTCATTTGCCATCAAATGCCATGGCTACTAATAAAACAATACATGGTGTCAATATATCAACTAGGTTTTGGTTTTGTGTCTGAAGGCACAGCAACATAATCATGGTATTTAGTGGCACATGTGTAATGAACAATGTTCCTTGCCTAATGTGGTCAATTGTGCACACTACATTCCAAAATCCATGATGTGTGTGCGTGTAAATTAGATGAAAAATATTCTCTCTGTCCAATTTTTAAAAAAACTAAATTGAAATTATATGATATTTTTAAAAAAAACTATGCAATGAGCTTGTACAAAGTGTTTTTTTTTTTTTTAAAATATACAATTCTCATCTTACATTAATGTTCACTGCTTGAGAACACATTTATAAAAAAAAGAGCAGTGCAAAATGCACATGAATGTATTCATTATTCACAAGATCATAACTGTAATCCTTTTTCAAAGGCTAATATTGACATCCTGTACAACACAAGAGGCACACTGGCCAGTAATTAGTCATGATGCGAAATGGCATGAATATACTAGCATATTCAATCAAGAATACCTTCTAAACAAATTTAATACATCAGCCATTTGTAATCACTCAACTACTATACCTGAAATCTGGACATGGTGTGATAATTCACCTTTACAAATCTGGATGATAAACCCAACTTACACTTCTAAAAACAAAGTATAATCAGCAACTACACAGCTCCTTGCTCATTATTTAACTCACCTATGATCAAGAATATATAAGCTAATATTCCAAACTTGATCAAAATGGATCAGAATTATGAATCCCAGTCTTAAAAAATGCTTAGCCAATCATATTCAAGATCATCTCATCAAAATGCATAAATCCAACATTATTGGTTATTTTAGCCCATATTTCAAATCAGATTAAATTTGGATCAAAACATGACTTTCAGAGTTATAACAAGCTCAGTCAATGACCTGCATGGTGGCCTCATTATTGGACATGTATCATGCTCTGAGATATGTAACATTGTATACTGGACTTGACTTTGTTCAAAATCATCATATTATAGCCAAATACAATATTTATATAGAAAGAAAGATGTATATGTTATTTACCACATGATCCGCTGTTGTAAATGGAAGATCCCTGAACCTCTTGTTGAAACTGATGCAGTAGAAATCTTTCCATGGTGTGCCATCTCCCTTCTTTCTTGCTGAAACCACACCGTAGTCCCCTGCAACCTAAAACAGTGGAATGATGCAATGTCAGCAGAGATAAACAGTAAAAGTAGAGCTATTTCACCCAACTTATAGTTAATGTACATCTATAAAAAAAAACAATGGGTAAGAGATATCAACATCTGCATACAGTGAAGTTAATCATTTTTTGTTAGCATTGATTTCGCAAAGGGTGACATTTGGGTTGGCCTGTATTTCTGCCTAAGACAATTTTTGTTGAGTATTTAAATCTAAGTGTGTAGCAAGCACAAAACCAACAAATATATAATGAATTCACAAAATTATATTTGTGTCACTGAACATAAAAAAAAAATAAAACCTCATAACACTCTTCATGTCACCAGTACAGTAATTATAGCATGTCACAAATTGTCCATCATTTGACAACCACCAAAAGTTGTTAGAATCTATGCTATTTACTCTGCTTTATAAAAGTATTCTAATGTTGCTAAGGAAGCTAGATATAATTCTGATGGCAGAACCTTACACTCATGATCTCATATAAGTTTGATACAAAATCCTAGCTTCTAAAAATTCTATGAATAAATTAACTAATTTGTTAAGCAGTTTATGAAATCTGAATCTAACCTATGTCTTTAATTTCTCTAATAAAATAAATATAGGATATGGGCTGCCCAGTGTGTGAGAATCTCACTGAGATATTCCTAAAATGTTTGTTTGTTTGATTAGGATTTTTAACTTAGCTATACAAAAAATTCAGTCATCTCGCTATGATGTCTGCAGTGAGACAGTTTATAATGAAGTCTAGCACTGGGGCATCATGCCGCAGACATATAAGCATGATATCCCACCTTGTCACAATATCTTGACACCAGGCCAAACAGTTCTAATACTAACCTCTTAAATTCCATGCGTCAAGCAAGGCAGCTGTTTGTACCATTAGGCCGCCGGTGCGGTTATATTCCTAAAATAAACTGACTTCACATTTCTTCGTCCTTCAACCAGGGAACACACTATGCAATGCCATTATTTGGGCAGTATGATGGTGACCCCAAAACACAAATATCTGGGATGTCAGGGTCGATGTCATGCACTGTTGGACTAAGGTTGAAACATATTTTATTTCCGTAAATGTTAACAAATGGGGTTGGGATAGACGATCCTACAATTAGAAATAAACCCTTCCCCTACATTCAATATGAAATTTGGATGGACCTCGGCAGTAAATTGATAGGATTTCATAAACTTATACACAAAACCAGTGCCTATGTGTTTATACTAGTTCCTTCCACACATCATCGCGAATTTTATCGTAAAATCTTCATGTCAGCGTTATAAAATGCAGCAGGGTTCATACTGAACTATGGATGATAAATTCAAAGACTTTTCCCAAACTTTCAAAGACCACAAACAGAGATTTCCAAGACCTATTTTTGCTAATATTGTGTTTACAGGTTATATGAGAAAAATGAATGCCAAATACTACAATATTGATTACTGATTAAAGTCAAACTATAATTAATTTCCTAAAATTGTATTATAATTATCTGGAAGATAGGTTAACATTCGTTGTTCTTTCAGAAATATGTAACATACGTGTCAGATTTAATACAAAATAAATTGTTCTCTTAACAGTCATCAGCATTGCTTTAAATGCATTATTATATTTGCTTTCTTTTCTCTTCAATCATTTTGGAAAGAGATGCTACCACTGTCATCTCTTCCTCTGCTTTTCTCCTAAGAGCATTTGACTCTGTGACATGCACAATGGGTCCTTTTAACTCTGCCTCTTCTGCTTTCTGTACAGAGGAAGCATGTAGGCTGGCAATGTTAGCTTCAAGAGGCAGTTTTCTGGCTTTAAGTTCTTCCACTTCATCCAAGGCTAACTCACGTTTCTTTCCTTTTTGGTTTTTCTCATCCTTTTCTGCTTTCTTCTTATCCAGATAAGCATGGTACTTATGTCTTGCAAAGGAGCCATGTGTCATAATTTCATTGCTAATGATGATTTCCAAAGGTCCACCTGCTTTTCTAATTGTGTCAATGATTAGCCCTTGAGCTCTGAGGCTTTCTCTGCCGAGGTTCTCAACAAATACCTGTTTGTTCACAGAAAATCCTCTCTCCACTGTTGCCTGCCCGTGTGACAACAACAACATTTTCTGGAGACCACACCAAAGTTCGACATATTCCTTTCTTTTGGAAAGGACAGAATAAAACACTTCATCAAGTTTGGGCGTGTTTTTCTTCTCCATTTCTTTTTAAAAAGAAACATTATCTATAAATCCAGTAATATTTCAAGCACTTCAAAGTACTGGGCAAAACGGGCTCAATTATAGTCTAACTATACCAACCCGTTTGTTTCTTTGGAAAGTCCGTTAATCATGAAATGTGCAGGAGATGGCAGTATTAGTGCCATTCTGGTCACATTCAGGTTAGAAATTATAAATCAATGATTATGTTGCCTTAGTTCTGTGCACTTTTTATCATTTAATTATTTTTGTTATTGAAATCGATAGGGGTACAAACAAACGGGGATGTATAGTCAGACTATAGATACACAAATCAATTTCGGCAATGTGATTTTAATTATTTTTTTTAATACCATTGGGGAAAAAGTCGAGGGTCGGCAATGAGAAACGGGGATATTCCGTCAACTGGAAATGCGTTTTTTTTTAATTCTTTTATTTATTTACCTAATCAAATGACTTCTTACAGTTAAAGCTTCACAGCACACGTTTTTTTTATACACTCACAATTCAAGAACAACAACTCTTGCTTAACTCTACTATAGTGTACGCATGCGCACTTTGAAACTATATCCGTGAATTGAATTTATTACAATGTATGTTTTTATATTAAACCAAGGAACATTATTATGTAGAACAAAATTTTCGAAAATGATTTTTTTCCCCCCTCAAACGTGTTAAATAAACCGACGGTATAAGTAAATTTAAACGGGCCCTCTTTTGCCAAATCTCCCAAATCATCACATTAAACAATATCTTATTTTATACCCGAAGAGTAAAGAGTTAACATTATTTTGCCCAAAATTACCAATAGCTTATACTTCTGCATCTTCGTTCCACTAAATGAACAGTATGTAGTTACTAATTTGCATGGACTCCTCCAATTGAAGCCAAGTTGATCGTCTTTTTACACAATGTACAAAACGTCTTTCGTTTACATAATTTATCCTTTTGCAGCCATTCCTTGTATTTCTCTTGTTCAAGCCAGATATCGTTGAAAGACCAAAGACCTGGCATTTTTAAACACTGAACTTGAAGATGTAAATCGAATGAACACATTTTGAATTCTCGAGCGTGTAACTTTCGCGAACTTTCTACGTAGAATTAGTGTAATTAACATTTTGATTGGCTAAAACTGATGGACTCGTCCAATCAAATTGAACTATTCGTCAAACGAAAGAAGCCATGAAAACCAGCTATATCCGAAGCTAACGACCTTGGGCAATTTTATTGGTGACATCCTTTGATGAAGTGTGTAGCGGCACCGTCTTGCTTTGATGAAGAGTGCATGTGTGATTGAAGTCGCCGCCGAGGCATACTTTGGATGGCCAAACTAAACAAAGGCTCTTTTGTTAATGAGGCGGCAATAAAATGAACGGGTCATCAAAAGAAAGAAACCAGGATAACTAGATTACATCTGAATCTAACAACCTCGGATAATTTTATTTGGTATTCTGGAAAGAAATTAATTTTTGGAGGGTTTCTTTCAATTTTCAAAGACTTTTAAAGACCTCAGGGTAATATGCTCGATTTTCCCAAACTTTCAAGGCCTTGAAAATGCTACCTCATTTTTCCCAAACTCTCAAAGACCTTCAAAGACCGTACGAACCCTGTGCAGCTAAAAATACCTAATTCGTTTTAAATACTTCATGTGAAACAAATTAGTACTTTAGCCATATTTAATGAAGCTGACAGGACAATTTACTGAGAAACGATACGAGAAAATTCGCGATATTGTGTGACGTACTGTATAGAAACCGGAGTGACATTATGACTTTATGTGCAGGCCATTTAAAATCGGCTCATTTAATACAACTGAAAAAATATTTTAAAGGGCAAATATGGAAACAAAAAATTACCTGAGACACAACAAATGATAATCCTAAAAAGTAAATAAAAGTAACCATCATGATCCCCTGAGTATTTTCTTATGTTGTTTTTTCCTTGGTTTTTTCCAAAGCCGGAAGAGACGGAAGTAATTTAGCTCTGGGTTCTGTTAAAATACTTTGGACTAAGCAGGAAAGAAAAAGAAAACGGAATGAGCAGTGACGTTAAAAAGAAGGTTAATTGAATGATGAAAATTTCCTTCAAATAGAAGATACAATAAATTTTATGTCACGTCGGTGGTCTGAGTCGACATGTAAATTGTAAGCAACGATTCAGACCCATGTGGGCAGACTAAAATACATAAAACGCTAGACCTGTACCACAGGCGCTCGACGCGAGCTTGATGTTGAAAAAGTGAAATAATCTGAAGGCCAACAAAAGATATTTAAAAAAGTTACCGAGTAAGAAAATTACCACAGATTACCCACATGACCGTTCTGACGTAGGACCCCGTCTATCATACAGTATTAATAGACAGTATGCAAAACGTCTGTGATTATAGCTGATCAGTAAGTATATCGTCTGCAGATAAAGGTGTTCATTGTGCAAGAAAAGTGATATCAAGAGAAATGGGGAAGGGGGTGTTAAAAGTTAAAACAGAAGTTAATGCTAACTTAAAATAGACATTAAGCATTTAAGTCCGACTTTTTCAGTGAAGAAGGTACTGACCACTGACCTCAAAACAGGCATAACGTACATCTACAATGCGGCCTGAATCATATCTGAATCAATTTGTTGAAGTCGTTGAAATCAGAGATTGTTTTTAGTTCATTTGGCATATTATTTCAGACTCAGGGAAAGCGTCAGATTCAATAGAGATCATTCCATACCTAGTGATCATTAATCTTGGTACTGTTTTCAGATTCTTAAATTATATTTGCAGTTTTTGAAAGCGAACAGATCACTCAAGTAATTAGGTTGGTGGGTGGTGAGGTATATTATGTACTTAGGATGAAGAGTAGGAAGGTTTGCTTTTCTAAGCAGAGTTAGTATGAGAAATAACGTCGATTAACACACACACACACACACACACACACACACACACACACACACACACACACGAGAGAGAGAGAGAGAGAGAGAGAGAGAGAGAGAGAGAGAGAGAGAGAGAGAGAGAGAGAGAGAGAGAGAGAGAGAGATGGAGAGATGTCTGATCAACCAGAGAGGGAATGGAAGGGAGGGAGGGTTTGGTCTCGATACCGCGAATCTTTTCATTCACTAGTTATGAGGGTTGTCTCCTGGAGTCAAAAGCAGGAAGAAAGGCATACATCTTGGATATGTTTAAATCCAAGATCTCTCTGCATATTGATATGGTGCTAGTCGCTGCTGAAATAACGTCGATTAAGACACACACACACAAACACACACACACACGAATATGTGTTGAAGAGAGAGAGAGAGAGAGAGAGAGAGAGAGAGAGAGAGAGAGAGAGAGAGAGAGAGAGAGAGAGAGAGAGAGAGAGAGAGAGAGAGAGAGAGATATGTCTGATCAACCAGAGAGGGAATGGAAGGGAGGGAGGGTTTGGTCTCGATACCGCGAATCTTTTCATTCACTAGTTATGAGGGTTGTCTCCTGGAGTCAAAAGCAGGAAGAAAGGCATATATCTTTGATATGTTTAAATCATTTAAGTAAGTTCCTTAACATGTACGTAGTCTAACCCTAAAATAAAGATACTGACAAATGTTCTACCATTCTGTTAATAACATTATATCTGGGGTCTGAGTCCTCATTGACGGTTGCATAAAACGTAGCACCGTTTGTTACGTTACCTTATAACTCCCCACTATTTCTGTTTTATGTTGTATTAGGAATGGGTTCAGGGTCGTCACCATCTTGGCGCCGCATAAATAAGACATCATACACATTAATATGGGTCTACGTTGGTATTCGGTCTCTGCTTTTGTACGTATTGCGCTCAAGGAGTAGTTGTGTAATGGGAGTTTAAGATCGACGGACTCATTTCAAATTCCTTGAAATGAATAGGGAAGAGAGGAACGACAACGAAGATCACCAAGTATAAGTCAATCAGAGAAATACTTTCAACATAATACAGAGCTATGGCAAAGAACACTCTTGAGAATAATTTTGATCAGGAAAGTATTTCTTTAGCTGAAACATTTGTTTGCCAGGCTTTTCATGAGGTTACTTTTGCTGCTCGTTTGAATCTGTCAAAAGATATTGATGAAAATGATCTTCGTATTAATACCCATTCTCTTTACTCTAATCAGGCTGACGCACGGCAATCAGTTGTTATCGAGTAGGTAAAAGATCATGAGATCTCTTGCTTGTTTCAGAGAACTATGAGCGAATGTGAAGGCACGGATGTACCTAGTTGTTTATTGCTACAAATGGGTTACTGAAGAGAAAATGGAGAGCACCTGAGGTACCTGCTTGTGACGGTGCGTCCACATAAATCCCAGTGAATATTTTGCTAAAGTATTTTATTCTTAATTATGTTATACAGAATCTGGCCTTCCCAGATCTGTCCAATCTGATAATGGGTAAAATTTTATGTCTGGAATTTTCCTGCAGGTTATGCATGAATTAGGCATTCAGCAATTTCAGTCTTTATTTCTATTACCCAGAAGGTAAATAGGCTTTAGAAAGATTTCATCAAATATTTAAATATATGATTCGGTCGTATTGGTTTGACAGGGAAAAAAATGTAACGAAGGTGTTCATTTACTGTTGTTTGCTGCTAGGGTATCAATTCAAGACTCTTTATGATTTTTTCCCTTAGAACTAGTGCTTGGACATACAGTCTATGGATAATTGAAGTTATTAAATGACAAACGTCTTTCAAATAAATATTCAGAAATAAATCCTCTTGACTGCTTTTCTAATTTTTAATAGAAGTTGTCAAAGGCTTGTGCGGTTGCTAGAGATAATCTGCACTATACTCAGTCAAAAATGAAATTAAGGTATGATCAAAAGAAAGGAAATTTCAGCCTGGTGATATAGTTCTGTCTCAGAAAATCCTCTTCAGCTTAAGTATGTTCCTAATACAATTGACAAGAACGTACGTGATTTAAATCATAGTAATAACGTCTGGGAAGCGAAAACAAAACACCCCAAACAACTTTGCCATATAAATATGTTAATAGATATTTAGACAGAGATTTCCGTATTAATCATACAGTCTATTTAGTTTCACCTGTCCCAAACAATGACGATTTAATGATGTTCTAAAATTGGACTGTTCTGACTTTGGTGTAACCAGTCTTCGTAATTTAAGAATATTTAATAATCTGGACCAGAAACGTTCACATCTCAAGCTACAATAAAAACAGAACTTAACAATTATTTACTATGAGTACTTGCTTGCAGATATTCCTATACGAACAAATGAAACCTACCATGACCTTGAAATTTTAGATTCCACACCTGTGAAACAGCATTGTAAAAAGACGAACCCTCACAAACAGAAATGTTTGAAAAAAGAAATTCAGTATTTGATGGAGAATGATTTCAAAGCAACAGCGTAAAAGTGACAGGAGTTCAATATGCAAAATCGTATGGAAACCAGATACTTTCCGCATTTGCACCGACTATAGAAAAGTGATGGTGGGATTCTAAACATTAATCTCCATTGCAAATTTGACCCTTTGAAAGGATTCTTGCAAATTGCACTATTCCAAATTGCACTATTGCAAATTGCAAAGGAAATTTCAGTATTCGTAATTCCAGACGAACTTTATCAATGTAAAGTGGGATGAAAGGCTCGCCTAGTACTATTCAACGTTTAATAAGAATGATTACATCTGGTCTAGATAACTGGACGCTTACATAACGACACCAGGAAATAATTTTTGGAGACGAATCAGAAATTCTTTGATAGACTCATTGATGCAAATATGACAATTAATGTAAGTGATAGTAAGTTTTGGAGTACTTGTGTTACATTTCTAAAACATTTTGTGAGACACGGAAAGGTTAAACCTATAGAAATTAAATTGAATGCTATCTCTAAATTCCATATTCCTATATCATTAAACGCAGCTGATGCGATTTTAGGTATGGCTGGATATTATCGCAAATATTGCTCTAATTTTTCCATAATCGCTGAAACCCTGGTCAGTTTGTTAAGCAAGAAAACCATGTTGTATTATTCTGAAAACTGTCAGGAGGTGTTTGATAAGTTAAATGTCACACATAAGAGAATACCATTTCATTCAGATGAAAATTTCAGTAAATCATTTAAAATGTCTGTTGATATAAGTGATGTTGGGGTTGGCGGAGTATTGATTCAAGAAGACATAATGTTGTTGATCATCTAGTATGCCAGATTTCTAAAACAAAATTAATAGGCATCAGAGAAATCATTCCGCAATCGAGAAGAATGTTCGGCTTTGCTATTGCCTTTACAACATTATGAAATGTATAATAGAATAGTTCCTTCAAAGATGACTGTATTCAGAAATCACAACCTTTCACTGACAAGATGAAAAATACAACTCAGAAGTTTTTAAGGTTGAGTTTTATGTTGCAGGAATACAACAATGACATCAGGTATATCAAAGGAAAAGACAATCTAATTCACCTGTATATAAGTATTATATTGCAACATGTATGTAATGTATTGCATAGGCTTCATCTTAAATATTTTATAAATCTCACGTATAGTGACAAATAGTTAAAAGGAGCCTTAAGTGTCTAAATCTTTCTTTTGTAGAACATAAGGTGCTGTGTATGTTTAATTTGTATTATTTAGTATATTTTCTCCGTGGTTGTATGTTGTGTAGGATTGTAATTTTGGACTTGACCTTATCCAAAATCAAGTCCATGGTATTCATGACCAGTAAGTTTTATTACGGTAAACAAATAATACAAAGCTAATATTTGCTCTATCAGTGTGGGTTAAATATAAGGATTATTGTCGAAAGAGATGAACATGTTTATTTTGGCCTTAGCCTTGGTCATTGGTATTTCCCATGGAATAACCTGTTGTATCTAATTTTTACCACATCTTGTATTATAATATTATTAACGGTTTGTATTTGGTTACAACTTAGAATATTTTACAAATGATTTTGGACTTACATCCTGGCTCTTCTTTTGTGTGTTATTTTTTAAATAAATAATCTTGCTTACGTGAGACATTATTCATTCCTGCGATAACATCTGAAGCAAAAATAAGTTTTGTCCAGTATTTCATTTGGGTGGAATTTATTTATTTAGAATATTATTCACTAAAAATACACAATTCTCTGAAATAATATTCCTCGACAGAAATATTAACACAGCATTATGGTGAATTCAGACAAGGAGATCTTCGCTTTCATTATTGTGATTAATATAAAGACTGGTAAGACATCATCACACTTCCGACTACTTAGTCATTAGTACATCCAAGAGTACAGGAACGTCAACGCCTTCAGGGCTGGATCTTACTTTAACACCACTGGAATTTAATTAGACCTTTATTGATTAAGACAGGTGATTAAACGTTTTGGACAATATTGAGATTTAGATCTTATTATTATAAGTTCTTTTAAAATTTTAAATTAAAGATTATGGAACACACATATCTTACACTTTTGCTTTGTGTCTGTCCAAACTATGAAATGGAATTTCAATAAAGTCTCCCATCTCACCCCAGTGCAATACGTTTAGACATTTTTCTCTTTATTCAAACATTTATTACTCAGCTTGTTATTACACCAGAGTGGATCATTCATAACGCATCCATCCACTCTAAACATACAAAGCTCATTACTTTCCAGGTGCTTTATGACTTTCAGTGTAGTTATTCAATTATTGATATTAAATCAAACTAAGACATACATTTTTGTTGCTTCCGGATAATTCTCTACCAGATCCCAAAATATGCACGAATCCGTTACAATAAATACGTTTTTTTGTCATATTTTTTAAAGCAAATAATTATGTCAATCTTTCATTTCCTATAACGTTTGAAATTCATATGATATTACCCTTTTACATTTACTATTTACAATTTTATCTGGGTCACTCCTAACATCATTATCCAGAATTACAGAAATGATGTGAATATGTTTCTAAAGATGCCGTGTTCATGTTTACAATATCGTAATTTCTGTCCATCTAAAGTGTCTCGTTTTGGCACTTCTTCATATGTCGAATGTTTGGAGATTATTCCATTTTGGTTTACTAGTTCGTTATCAAACGACACTTATGCTGGTCTTTCTCCAGCATTATAATAATCGAATTAGAAAGTTCTGATGTATTTGTTTTTAAAAAGAAACAACATAAATAAATATCATTCTATCCATTTAACCAATAGAGTATCATAATTTCTTTTGTGGAATCCTGCCAACACGCAAGTTCACTTTTTCTAGATAATATAAACAATTTGCATTTTATACGCAATATTATTAACTGATAAGAATGGTTTACAGTTGATGATTTTCTGAATTCGTCTTTATTGAGAAGAAACTTCTGTAGTGAAATGGGTGTACAGCATACATTATTTCTAGCTAGAGATTAAATTTTCACCTGTATGCATTATTTGAAGTCATCCGCTATCGAGAAAGTACATGTTAATGCATTATATTTCACTTGATAATCTACCAATCTTTCATAAAGAAGCAAACAAGTCAACCGTATATCTTCGTTTCTATTTATAGATGAACACGCAATCAACGATAATCATAATGACATTGTTTGGAAGATGGTCGCTATTGCTTAACCGGCATAAAGAAGCTGTTACATGTTTTGTATGTGCCGTTTTTCGTGATATATCTGCTTGTTGTCTGTCTACGTATACGTTATTGTGTTCATCATCATTTTCTGTTCAGTTCCTATGTGTTTCTTCATCTCATTGTTTTGGAAACGAGAACGATTGGACTTTTTCTCAGCTGTCTTGCTCCACTGCTACAACGCCCTATGTTTGTGAATAAACTGCCATCACGTGATCGCCAGTCAACCCGTTTATGCTGTGATGGACCCTTATAATGGCTTTAAATGACGACTCCTTGGCTCTCCACGCTACATTGTGCTCTAGAATAAACGAACTGGGACTACATTCAACATTACTTAAATGTAAACGGAAGCGAATAAAGAAACGTTGTTTCAAAGCTAGAACAGGAAGAAGAATTCCAGTAATCTCCCTTTCGCCCTTATCGACTCAACGATTGAAAAATTCAGCATTTAATTTAGATAACCTGATTCAAATCCCTATCAAATCAACAACCTTTGTGCCAACTATCCAATATATACCACTGCGTATTGCATTATTTAATGCCCAATCAGTGGAAGCACCGAAAAAGCGCACATAAATAGTTAATTTTATCAACGATCAGAATATTGAAAAAAAAAGTTTCCTGACAGAAACATGGCTAAA
Source organism: Unio delphinus (assembly GCA_029339505.1). Classification (NCBI taxonomy): domain Eukaryota; kingdom Metazoa; phylum Mollusca; class Bivalvia; order Unionida; family Unionidae; genus Unio; species Unio delphinus. The sequence continues at coordinate 5,042,733 of JAQISU010000021.1, read as the reverse complement.
GACGTCAGGCGATGAGCCCAAGTGCGCGGATCTAACACCCAACAATTACTCCATCAAGTCATTTCCCCACCACTCTCGCGGAGGCGGAATTGCTGTCATCACAAAGAACTACATGATCAAACGTCTGAACTACACCACACCATTTGAACTAGTCCAAACCACACTCACGCTGGAACAAAGATCAGTCCGTTTTTTCTTCCTTTACCGCCCACTTCCTACTAGAAAAACAAGCTGAGTGAATCCCCCTTTTTGGAACAGTTTCCGAATCTCCTGGAGTATGGAAACTTGATAGGTAGCAACCTGATTATTCTTGGATATTTCAACTTTTACTTTGTCTGTTCTGGAAACCCATACACATCAAAACTCCTAGAGTATTGTTTTCAACCTCAAATAATCAGTTAACCAGCCCACCCATAAACATGGTCACATTTTAGACTGGATTCTTTATAGACCCGATGATAATATTCTGCGGTCCTCCCCTGTATCACACAAACTTGTATCAGTCCTTAACCCTCTACATTTTTTCCTTTATGAGTGAAACATCCGTTTGATAAAAAGAACCAAACTAAGGCATGACGTCCAAGCAAACCTAACAACTTGCTTACCCCATACAGCAGAACAATTCAATTGCTTGAAAACAAATCTCACAGACACCAAGCACAGAATATCAATTTAAAAGTGCTCTAGGGATCGAATTCGCACTGCTACAAGACCCTGCAGTAAAGCTGGGAGTCTTTATCTTTCGTCCAGACTAACTACCATACAGCCAAATCAGCTCACTACAGTACTAAGGTCACAGAAATTTGCAGCTTCAAAAAGCTCTTCGAGATTACTAACAAGTTAATATAAAGTAACAAAGGCACACCACTTCCAACTACCTTCTCGCCAGTCGATCTTCCGGACCTGTTTGCAAATTTCTTCCGTGACAAAGTACAAGCCATTAGAGATAAAAATGGCAACACAAATTCAATTGACTCATCGTGACAATACATTTGTGATACAGAATTTCAGCGGCAACCGTTAGCAGTATTTGAACCTGTCTCTATGGATCAAGTACGTACAATCGTGATGAACATCACTGCTTGAGTGCTTATATTCAATATTGCCTTCACTAACTGATGTTGTTATGTTATTAATAGCCCCCCCCCCTCTCTCTCTCTCTCTCTCTCTCTCTCTCTCTCTCTCTCTCTCTCTCTCATCCCGGGAATTTCCATCATTGTTCAAAACCGCCATGGTAAAGCATGTGCTAAAGAATCCAAACTCGACCATAACGATTTAAAAACTACCGCTCAGTTTCTAATCTCTCGTTCATATATAATCTTAGATAAAGTTGTTTTAACCGAACTTGTATCTCATCTGAATTTAAACAGTCTTTTAGCAATGTACAGTCTGCATATCACTCTTGCCACAGTACTAAAACTACTCTTCTAAAAGTAGTTATGACATTCTCTCTGCTTTGGATAGCGGAAGGATTACAGTCCTCACCCTCCTTGATGTGTCTGCAGTATTTGACACAATAGACCATGATATATTACTTCATCGTTTCCAGCACGTATTTGGCATTCATGAGTCCTACTTGGTCAACAGGACACAAAGTGTGTCCGCAAATGGAATACACTCCATCCTAGTTGACGTATGTTGTGGTGTTCCACAGGGATCTGTTCTTGGACCTGTTATCTTTTTTCGATACACTCAACCGGTATCAAGTGCCATAGATTATCAGTTAGTGTCTTAACAGTTGTACGCTGATGACACCCAAATATACAAATCTAGCCACGAAACTGACAGTTGATACTACCATCCAAGGTGTAGAGAGGTGCTTTATTGATGTGAAATCATCGATGACATGTAAAAGCTGCAGATGAATGATGATAAAACTGAGGTAATTCTGATCACAACACAAAGACATTCTCATTCGCATCCTTTACCTCAAACAATAAATATCATCAACACCAAGATTAAATTCATACAGTCCGTACGAACCTAGGTGTTACTCTGGACAGGAGTCTCACATTGCACCAACATGTCATGAACATATGCAAGGCTGCATATCTTGAGCTGAGACGTATCAGCTCCATTCGCAAATATCTTTCAGTTGATGCCACTAAAACACTTGTGTGTTCATTGTATTTTCAAGACTGGACTATTGTAACTCAATTCTGTCTGGTTCGTCACAATATCTACTCCAGAAACTTCAAAAAGTTCAAAACACAGCTACTCGGATCATCTTTAGAGTACCTCGATCAGAGCACACATCACCACTGATCTGTACCCTACACTGGCTATCCATTCGATACAGAATCAAACACAAACTTTGTTCTCTGTGCAATGTTTCAATGACAGAGTCCAGTCCAACATACCTATCCGGCCTCACCAATGTGTATACACCAGCAAGATTCTTACGCTCCTCTTCTGACAATCGTATACTCATCGTTCCCACTATGAAAACAAAGTCCTATGGACAACGTTCTTTTGCATACGAGGGCCCGGCGATGTGGAACGAGTTGCCTATTGAAATTAGACACAAAGAAACAGTGGTCCCTTTTAAGAGTGCTCTTAAAACTCACCTTTTTCGACGGAACGTCGACAAACTTAGCGACCTAATCATGTTTTGTATCTTATATGTTTACATCATGTTTTTATGTTTCCCAATTTCGTGATTTTTGTTATTTGTTTTTCTGTAGTGTAGTCATATCATTATAGATGTCGTAAAGCGCTTAGAGCTTCTGAAGATTAGACACAATAAAAAGTCCTCATTATTATTATTATTATTATTATTATTATTATTACTATTGTTATTATTATTATTATTATTATTATTATTATTATTATTATTATATTCCATGAGAATTATAGATTGCAGAAGGAACAGCATACATTCTTGCAAATACGACAGGGAGAGCATTTGAATCAATTATTTTAAAAGTATTTAATATTAGAGACTGAGTTCAGAGGTTTCGATTCACTCTTTCACTTATGTGCTACCTCATATCTGTATCAAAGTTCGTAAATTGATGGGCGTAAACCTTACATGAAAATAGATGCAGTGCAAAATACAGCCTTACGATATTGTCTTGGAGTTCACATATTTATCTTTACTGACTATCAAAGGGGGCATTGCCTTGATTTCGTGTATGTAGTGAGGGTGGTGAGGATGGATTTCAATATGGCATTATTGGAGCAAAATAAGATTTATGGATAAATGCAGGTTCACAAAGCCAATTTTTTTTGTGTGGTCTATTATAATTTCTACAGAATCTGTCAGACGATATTAAAGACCTGCTCAAGAGGATTGATATCAAAATATATTTTCAAACTCAATTAAGTTGTGACAATACCGTATAAAAATCCTGCTATTTTTATGAATGTAAACAGACTTGACCTGACAAGATATAAAATGTTCCGAATTGTGAACTTACGTCAAACATAAAGACATATTCTGCACCGAAGATTGTTTTATTGTTTAACTTATCTATCAAGGCTCGATTTATGAGTGGTGTTTATCTCTGAAAATGGACGCTGATATATTTGCTATTAAAAACAAAATAACAGAGGAGATAATCTGTTACGTTTCGTGATGATTATGGAATTCAACATAAATTTCATTGATTACTAAAATGGTAAGATATACGTCGGCCTTTCTTTGATAAGAAAAGCTATAACGAAAAGGTAGTTAGAAGCTTAAAGGCGATTGAAAAACTGACAGCAATGTTGAGATTTTCACTCGTAAACCACACATACATGTTCCTCCTTTAATGTACTTGCATCTGAGCAACTTTGATCCCTTGTAATGGTTTAAATATCGGGTTTGAGAAAATTTGAGAAAACATGTACATTTTGAGGTGGGAAGTATGTCCTTTAAGCCCGTCTAATGTGCAACGCTGAGAATGTGCTTCGACCCATTCATCCCTTTACATTTGTTTTCACTGAACTTAAAATGCCCAATGCAAAGATTTGGTATTTATCGTGCCGAAAAATTTCGTTTGAATGCGCATTAGAACAGATATGATGCGGTTAATTCACGGCCTTAACATGGAGTAATTTAGTATTTTATTACAGCAATGTTTTTATATTAATGTGCCCATATCAATGGTTTTCTACATTTCTCTATAATGGCAATGGATAGTTGAGGACAGACGGACAAAAGATGTTCAATGTAGAGTGTGACATAACATACGGCATATATAGATTTTCGGCTAGCTTCAGGATCACGAAGGACAAATCAGAGTTCTGTGGTTATCTTATTTAATATTGATAGCTAAAGATGGCTCAAGTGTTAGTTGATAAAAGAATGCGTTAAATATATTTAGTTTAAACATTAATAATTATCAAGAATAAATTGAAAACTACTACAGTGTACTGACATATTTATATTTTTATAATGTTCTCACTTGATTTGGCTGCTTCCTTATTCAATTGTTCCTGTACGATGGAGATGAAAATTTGATATTACAAATCTTTGACACAGTCTGAAATAGTAATTTTGTTTTAAAAGTGTTAAATGGCACCAGTATATTTCACATCGATATTAGTCATTTTCCTCTTTTTACTTGTTCCTTCTTTGTCTCTCCACATTGCGCAGCACGTCAATATGTTATTACATGGGATGATCTGAAGAAAAAAATAAAAAAAAACAACAATAGCAACAAATGTAGTACTAACAGTGATTATAATGAAACGATGTGCTGCAGAATTAACTTATTTTATATTTCATCAGTTTTCTTAAAGATTAATTCTATAAGTTTGATGGAGATTTATAGACTATATTGGCTTCAACATTAAATATGATCTACTGTATCAACTTTGATACTTTATCAAACGCCAAAATACATTATTACTCAAACCAAGTGAATATTCGTGAATTAACAAAGATAAACAGGTTTAAAATACAGTTTTAATCAAAAGAATAATACGTTTGGTGTTAAACGGGTGCTTTCCAATTTAGCACACACATTTAGTAATGTCATATTTACGTTTCACACAACAAGGTTGTTTAAATCAAATACTTAGAAATACGAATGGCAAAAGAACGTTACCACATGTATTCACGTTACATTGCATTAGTCATGCATCTGGAGCAGCAAAAGCGGAATTTAGAAAAAAATCATAATATATCTTATAAAACACCAATGAATACAATTATATGTACTGTAATAATCTTGTACATCTTTGCCTTCTACTGTGACTGTCTGGGGAGGATGACATAGGTCTTGCCCTCTAATATATAGAAGCAGACATTGATTCTTTTGGCACATCCGGGAACCTAGTAACGGATCAGTCTACATCAAATAAGGGGATTCAGTGTCAACCTAATAGTGATATTCCTTTCTTATAACCGAGTCAAATAATTTAAGAAAAAATTGGCAAGTTGGTAAACTTAGTAAATTGCTTGTATCTGACATATACGATTAAACCTTTAGCCCGTATAATTTGATCCAACTGGAGTTCACGTTTGGTTTTGACATCGAGTAGTCCGTGTTACCGTGTATGGGACCATACTACTATTGTAGACGAATGTAATTTACTGGAAATAACAGACAAAAAAATATCTTCTTGATATTTACATCACATTATAGTGCTCTGCACACAAAAAACTTACGCAGTCCGTTTTTGGCTGAACATGATGGACCAAAGCAATCTTCGTTGTATGCGGCTGCCTTAACCCCTGAAAAATGAAGGTACACCATAAATATCCATGTGTGTCTCTGTCTGTGTAATATTAAAATCACTTCCAAATTCGTATCAATATATTTTCTGTCCATTGTGCAAGCATATAATATTGACAGCATGGAGTTTCGACACATTGTTTAACAAAAATCATATTATCTTAAGAAGGTTAATGAAAAATAAAACTTGATACAAATTTATGTATGAAACCATACTGTAAAAGAAGAATACAAAATATAAGATGTCATCAATGCTCATCCAGGACTCGTGTGCGCATGAACGATGTGGAAGAACAATCACAGTCCGACAGTAGATGCAGGACGACACAATTCAAAGCTTGATCAATATCCTAGCTACTAATTAATTTATGAGGTTAAGAAACCTGGCAATCTTTCATTTTCATCGTATGTTGTGGAAGTTTTACATTATTAGTACTTGAGACAAAACGAACAGAAGGCGAAACTTCAGCCAGTAGTGACGTAGTTTGAAAACTTGCAATATTTTTTTTTAAAAAGATAGGCTTATATGAAGTTAATTGCAATGTTAATTGTATGTAAATAATATATCGCATCAAGAGGCTACTAGTTAAAGTTTTTTTTTTCTAAAAAGTATCATTGTTTGGCCGTGAGCTGTGTTACTATTGCCGAAAATAATTTCATCATAATTTCATCATAAATTCAAACAAATTTCATCATAATTTCATCATAAATTCAAAATAATTTCATCATAATTTCAAAATAATTTCATCATAATTTCATTATAATTTCATCATAAATTCAAAATAATTTCATCATAATTTCAAAATAATTTCATCATAATTTCATCATAAATTCAAAATAATTTCATTATAATTTCATCAATTCAAAATAATTTCATCATAATTTCAAAATAATTTCATCATAATTTCATTATAATTTCATCATAAATTCAAAATAATTTCATCATAATTTCATTATAATTTCATCATAAATTCAAAATAATTTCATCATAATTTCATCATAATTTCAAAATAATTTCATCATAAATTCAAAATAATTTCATCATAAATTCAAAATAATTTCATCATAATTTCATCATAAATTCAAAATAATTTCATCATAATTTCATCATAAATTCAAAATAATTTCATCACAATTTCATCATAAATTCAAAATAATTTCATCATGAATTCAAAATAATTTCATCATAATTTCATCATAAATTCAAAATTATTTCATCACAATTTCATCATAATTTCAAAATAATTTCATCATCATTACACCATAATTTCATCATAAGAATATTTTCGCTACTACCGAATTATCCGATGTCTTACTACTTAAAACCATCAGTCATTATAATATTAAAGTCAATCATTAAAAAGATAGGCTTATATGAAGTCAATTGCAATGTTAATTGTATGTAAATAATATATCGCATCAAGAGGCTACTAGTTAAAGTTTTTTTTTTTTGTAAAAAAGTATCATTGTTTGGCCGTGAGCTGTGTTACTATTTTCCGAAAATAATTTCATCATAATTTCATCATAAATTCAAACAAATTTCATCATAATTTCATCATCAATTCAAAATAATTTCATCATAATTTCAAAATAATTTCATCATAATTTCATTATAATTTCATCATAAATTCAAAATAATTTCATCATAATTTCATTATAATTTCATCATAAATTCAAAATAATTTCATCATAATTTCATCATAATTTCAAAATAATTTCATCATAAATTCAAAATAATTTCATCATAAATTCAAAATAATTTCATCATAATTTCATCATAAATTCAAAATAATTTCATCATAATTTCATCATAAATTCAAAATAATTTCATCACAATTTCATCATAAATTCAAAATAATTTCATCATGAATTCAAAATAATTTCATCATAATTTCATCATAAATTCAAAATTATTTCATCACAATTTCATCATAATTTCAAAATAATTTCATCATCATTACACCATAATTTCATCATAAGAATATTTTCGCTACTACCGAATTATCCGATGTCTTACTACTTAAAACCATCAGTCATTATAATATTAAAGTCAATCATTAAAAAGATAGGCTTATATGAAGTCAATTGCAATGTTAATTGTATGTAAATAATATATCGCATCAAGAGGCTACTAGTTAAAGTTTTTTTTTTCTAAAAAGTATCATTGTTTGGCCGTGAGCTGTGTTACTATTTTCCGAAAATAATTTCATCATGAATTCAAAATAATTTCATCATAATTTCATCATAAATTCAAAATAATTTCATCACAATTTCATCATAAATTCAAAATAATTTCATCATGAATTCAAAATAATTTCATCATAATTTCATCATAAATTCAAAATTATTTCATCACAATTTCATCATAATTTCAAAATAATTTCATCATAATTTCATCATAATTTCATCATAAATTCAAAATAATTTCATCATCATTACACCATAATTTCATCATAAGAATATTTTCGCTACTACCGAATTATCCGATGTCTTACTACTTAAAACCATCAGTCATTATAATATTAAAGTCAATCATTAAAGTATAAGAATTTGTTAATTCAAAATAAATAAATATTATTGATAAATTACTATAAATGTGGTACTGATAAAACCCAACACAAAATACTTCGATATTTCTTAAACCGGAAAAGAGGTACAATTCGATCAAAACAACAATTTTCAAAGCAGTAATATAGGTATTTCATGAAAGTAACATAAAATCAACAACTTCGGTATTTTTTCGCTTGTTTAGATGGGAATAAAGTTAAGTCATTGTTAGGCGTGATAAAAAAAAACATGAAAAAGATGTAGGCCAATAGGTCAATTTTATGTAAATTTTATGTCTGACTTAAATTCAACAAGTCGGATAACTTGATTCTAAAAACTTTGAAGTCCATACTATACTGGTCGGATTCAGGCTTGATCAAATCTATCACTACTCTGGTTGACCAGGATTGTGTACTATATCAGCTCCGTCCTATCGCTATTCCGGCTGAACAGGGATGCTTTATTCTGACATTTTAGAGCGATTCATTTACGCTTAAATAACAAATAGTGCATTTCTTTTGTATGTGTTTCAGTATAAATCTTGTAAAGTTGCATTTTAATGTATCAATTACCAATATTTGTTTGTTTTTTCAGTGTAAACCAGTTGTACATTTTAACTTCGCTCATTACAGATAGCCAATACTTTGCCGTCAATAGTTAGATAGCTGAGAGAAAATTAGACAGTGAGTGTAAGAACAAAAACTACTGCATCTTATGTAATTAATACCCCAAAACAATTTAAATCTTGATTTTTTGCTGAGAGATGACCTTGCATACAAATATTGTTAAACGACCAAGAGCTGCACCTGATGTACATAGCTTGCAGCAGAAGGGGAGCGTTGTGTACATAGCATTGTGTACATAGCGTTGTGTATTGCGTTGTGTACATAACGTTGTGTACATAGCGTTGTGTATTGCGTTGTGTACATAGCGTTGTGTACATAGCGTTGTGTACACAGCGTGAGCAAGAGGTACATAGTAGCTAAGTAATTTTAAGCATTCGCTAAGTCAAACAAATTAGAGACTATGGCAGTTTTATCTCAAGATGTTTATTTGGGTACGTTTACGTACGCATTGTACGTTTACCTACTTTTGGCAGTATTTCTATCTTGTTTTGAAAAGTATTTCTTCATTTACGTGCTGAACATTTGTGTGTAATTTTGTTTCATTATGTTGGTGGAGATATGTGTGTATTTTGAAGTTCCAATACATATACACATAAACGTGTAATTGTCAACTTTGCAATGGCGAAAACGTACAATTTTGTTCTCCCCCACTTCCTATCCCCTAAACCTTTCTAAATTATCTGTAGCTGAACCATTGGTATGGAGTTCTCCTCCGTTCCATCGCAAAGAATGAGTGTTCATTACCACAATTATAGCATTTTATCAGCCTCAATTATGGCGTAGTATCGCTTCAGTAATATGGCGGTGTTTTGTAGTAAGGTATACGAGAGTACTAGACCAAATCTCTGAAAGTGGTCTACTAACACAGCGGTGAAGTATTATGCAGTAGTAAGGTAGGTTATATCATGATCACACGTACATATGGTGGCTGGGTTATGTACATAGTGTGAATTGTATGAAAACAGGACAAAGAAATTATTTTAATTAAACAGTAAATCATTTCATTTTGGTTTGTTTTACGTGGGTGGCAGGTCATCGATCAATGTATTTTTATTTTAAATTATGGAGGCGGCTTTGTTTTGTTAAGTAATTTTCAGCTATGCAGTAAATAATAGCTTACCATTCATCCCAACACCACCTCCGGCACTTGCAGCCCCCATCGCCATCGCCTGATCTACTGCAAATAAATAAATAAATAAATAAATAAATAAATAAATAAATAAATAAAAAGAATAATATTACGTATTTAGACTCTAATAAACAGTAACACAGAAAAAGTGAAAACAACAAGCCTTGAAAAAATTAGCAAAAAATATTATTTTCCAGGTAAAAGATTGTAAAAATGGAAAAAGAACTAACAGTTTTAAGAATCAAATCCAAACATAATCCAAGACTGACCCACGAATTAAATTATAAAAGTCCTAGCAATGAAATGTTCTAATAGATTCAAGTTCGAGTCCTGTTGGAAACATAATATTTAACACTCTGGTGTTCGAAATCCGAATAAAATTTTGATAAACTGTCTATCGTCCAAATATTATGTATTAACACATCCAATATTTCCAGAGATATGAATTAATCCTTGAACTGAAGAAAAGTTAACATGGATTCAAAAACTGGCTACAACAAAAGAAAATGAATTAACGTCATTTGTAAAAGCCCAAAAATAACTATATTTCACTAAAACAAGATTATATCGTATTCTAATATGCAGTGTCGAAAATCTCCCCAAACTGCGAAATCGATATAAAAAGTGTGTAGGGGAAAAGTCACGTGACCGCTTTTATATCACGTATTCTTAACATGAACTTGACGAGAACCAATCACTTTACTTTAGGAATAAAAGTTGTTTGAGTCTTAATTTACTAGTCCCATCTTGACCTTGACAATTAAATCAGATATACGTAATAACAAATACATTTAAAAAGTAGTATTTCTGATATTCCAAATAGCCCTTTTCATTTCTCCTAAAATATTTCACTGTCGAAACTTGCGTCGATAGCGTTACAACATTCAACATTTAGTATGCGACATAGGAATAATTTTATCAATCCTGCATTTCTTAATTCCTATTGACGTTGGAAAAATTGCTACTAAAATCTTTAACGCATCAAGAAATATTTTTCCCGAAGGATTTCTATACATGTACATATTGTCTAATTAAAAGGACTTCATGGCCATGAAGCTTCTAAATATTAAAATATATGTAATTCATATAATTAATTAATTTAAAGTTTGGTGCCTCTCCCGACTAATTACCTACATCAGAGAGAGAGAGAGAGAGAGAGAGAGAGAGAGAGAGAGAGAGAGAGAGAGAGAGAGAGAGAGAGACGTGGGGGTGGAGGATTGCGCCGGGGAAGCCTACGAAAGAATAGTGCTTTTCCCGTGGCGACCAATATCTAATTATGTTGGCATAGGGATTATTGGGCCGCAATGCTGACCGTCCTCACGCACACCACACCGCATTTTTATATTTGTGCTGGCAACAAATGTATATATTTTTGCAGAACAGCCAGCTTATGTTACAAACTTCACTCAGTTTCTCCCAATGTTGCCAGATTTATAAACATTCACATGCTCATATTTGTCTGTCAATGTAATTAAAAATAGCAAGATAAAACTCTTAATGAGTTTACAAGTTTGTGACACAAAGTTTGTCCTCTAAAGCTCGTGTCTTATATTATCAATCACTGTATGGTTCAGTTAATTTGTGAACAAATTATAAAAAGCAGAAAATGGACAAATGATTTTGAATTGGCAATAACATTTCTTATATCTGAGTACCGCTGACATCACAACACTGAATTTGTCAAACTGGATGGAAAGATTTTAAGATTTAGAAGTCTCGAACTCTGGGAGGTTTGTTTGTTTTTATGGTTTAACGCCATTTTTCAGCACAATATATGCTATACATGGCGGCCAGTATTAATGGTGGAGGAAGAAACCGGACAAATCCCGAAAAGAACCACCGACCGACGAGAAGCTACTGGCAAGCTTTCTCACATAACTACATTTGCCGAACCTTAGACTCGAACACACGCAGACAGAGGTGAGATGGCAGTGGTCCGTAACAGACTCTGGGAGGTCAAACTAGCAATAGTTGTAGATTGTTTTCACATATTAAGTGGTACAGCATGCACATGAAAAAGCAATACAATACAAATCATCACGATTACTGACGGACCTAACAAGTACAATAGTCATATGCTGATATTCGACACAGTTATGTTTCTACTCTCGCAAAGACCATTAGCAAATCTTTCGAAGATGTACCCCAAAAAACCTCACGAAAGTGCAAAGAACGTTGATAATCTCAAGGTTAGAGTCACACGGAGCAACATTGCTGGGCTCTATTCCCATGATGCATCTCTATTTGAGCAATGATCATTTCTAAGTGTAGATAACTGCAGAATGCTTATCAATTTACTAATGAAATCATTTAGTATGAAATCGAGTTGGAATGTCCGCGTCTAAAGTCTAATATAGTAAGCGACTTAAACTTGTTTGCATATATTATGAATTTTTTTTGGCGCTTATATATCAATCTCTTATGGAATATATTGCTCATATTTCGACTGTGAACTTCAAAATATCCTCACCTGGAACGGGGCTCGAATCAACTTACCTGACATGTCTGCACTAAAGCACAGTGGCGGTTCGCATTTGCTTCCAGACGACATTCCGTTCGAATCTGTTTTAATACATACACGTGAATCAATAGAGGAAATACATGTATATATCGCATTTGTAAAGACAATGAGAATAAAACTGGTAAATCCGTGATTTCAAAAATGTGGTATGTGTATAATGAACCCATACACTTGTTTTAAGGTAACAATTCGGCACGTTAACTGCTATGGGAGTCTGCCCATGGACCATATTCTAGACCTGTAATTTTTTTAATTGTTTTTCCTGTCTCGATTTTAAGACCTCACTAATGTGGAAGAGACATGTACTGTTAACTCTTTAACGTTCGTCTGTATGTTCGTCCTATTCAGTAATATTTTCGGTTTAGGTCATTGTGTTGAATACGGTCGTTGGGTTATGATCTTTGTATGCTTGTGGATACATCTTAACTAGTAGGTCTCTATGACCTAGATTTCAAACCTCAATGACTGTGATGAGCAGACCAATAGTGTTTCATGAACATCATCTTTCCTTTATTTCATTTTCTGACGTTCAGCTTTATGTTTGAATGGTTTCTTCATTGCTGCAGATTCTATATATACTCCAAATGGCACCCGTTATATCCTTGTGTATATTTATGTGTATCGGTTTGCAAGGAACACTGACTAGATCGCGTATATCAGTCTCTCTCATGCATAGCGACGATTGATCAATAAGCATTGAGATAAACCTTTAATACTATGCATTAGAGGCGCCAAGAATGCACACAACACATTAGTGTTGTTATTTGTAAATGGAAATGTATCTTTATGAGGAATAGGCTTTAAAAATCTAAGAATGTAATTCGACTAGTCTATCATACATTTTTGTGAATGAAATAATATTTCTGATTATCAAGATAATATCGTTAGGAAAATTCTTATGTCATAGAATCTAGAATTTGTAAGAGTTTTATATTAACAAATATTGTTGAGCAAGGAAACAACTTCATTTTTCTTTGATCTAAAATATTTCCAATTCACAGAATTGAATATACACTATGGCTGTAATTTGTCGTACATATTATAGATCACTGACTTCGTGTTTGAATTTGGAGGACTGGATTGGATTTTAATTTACAAAGACCGATTATTAAGTTTCTTGAATGAGAAAATGAAAAACAATGTATTCACTGATTTAATAATGATATTCACACACGTATAATCAAGAGCATTTTAAATTAAGACTACTGATATTTTTTACTCATTAAATGTTAAATTGATATAAAATAGAGATTTGCATAATTACGATTGTCGAGAAGCCCGCTTCCTCCAGAACCTCCAGGAATTGCGTTTTGACCGTCTGATTCACTTCCAGATGAACTGAAACTGGAACCACCTCCTCCGTTGAAATACAGCCCGACTCCGCCAGATGTATCTCCGCCCGAATAACTGGAACTACTATGAGCTGATCCACCCGATGTCACCTGTCCTGAAGCAGCTCCCGACCAGCTGGACTCCCCCATAACCGAATGCATTCCAGAACTACTGCCTCCTGTACTTGATTGCCAAAATCTTGAGGCAGATCCCCCTTCTGAGGTAGTCCCACCAGATGTCAGTGTATTTTGGTTTCCTGTATTTCCAGTGTTGCTTTTCTCTAAACACTGACATGACTGACAACCATTGGCTTGGACTTTTCCTATCTTGTATCCATTTTCGCATTTCAGCATGCAAGCCAACACTTCAAGACAGTCATATTTCGCAGCTGGAGCTGGTGCGTGGGTCGTTGTATGTGGGACTGAAATGGAATAATTTATCTTTGAGAGATGATGTTTACATAATACCCGTCAGTAACTCTCGTGTGTGCATACGTGCTTGTGTGTATGTATGGAGAGAGAGAGAGAGAGAGAGAGAGAGAGAGAGAGAGAGAGAGAGAGTAGAATGTGTTGATATAGATGTGGTATACCTTTAAGCATTTCTTGACAGTCAGTTGTTGTCTACACGTACTAGTGTTACAGCGAGTACCAGAACGTGAGCCGGATCCATCTTAAAATATTTTTTTACCCATTCACTTGTCAAATGAGCAGACAACTCCTACTGACAATTTGAATGACGATATAATTACCATGTTCTTCTTCAGTTAAATCTGCTGTAATTATCATGTATATGTAAGGTCCATGATATCATTTTAGAAACACAAGAGAGAAGACTTCACGTGGCATGCGTTTGAACTGAATCGTAAGCATCACCATGAGTAGTTTAATAAAAAGCTGAACCGACATTTAGCTCAGATATTCGACTTTTAATTCAGTCTGCTTACCTATTATACTAATAAATAATGACAGCTAATATACCTGACATCTTTTTATGGTGAGATTTCGAGTGGATGTGCAGCTGATATTGTATGTTTACTAAAAATATAGGTATATTTAGGCATTTTTTATGGGTATTAAAGGTTTAAATATTTTGTAATCGAATCTCAATAAAGTTGAAAGGAGTTGGTGTGATGTAGGTGGTAGAGATTTTCTCAGACCTGAGTGTCCGTCGGAGACAGGAGTTTAGAGTTCTCAAGGAAACTTCTAATCAGATCCCTGAAAAATCGTTCGTATTACAGGCACACAACGAATGAGCGTGACCTTGATTTTTCGTACTCACCTTATTTTTGTATCTCCAAGATTTGAAGGTTCAGATGTACCAACATATTTGGTACAAAATGGTAATATTAATTTTATATGTTTAAATCATCTGAAGTGGAATAACATGTTTTGGGGTGGAATGGGGTGGTATTTATAAACTCCATGTATGTATGAGTTCATGTCTTTCATCAAATACCAGGTATCATGTACACACATGTTTCAGTGTCTCTGAAGATTTTTCATCACTTATATTTGAACGTCCTGTTTTATTGATTGCCCCATAAACATAAAGATTATTTGTCATTTTAACTGCTATTTCTTGAACTTATCTAGAAAACTTGATCATTATGTGGCATTTATTATCTTGCATAGTCTTGGTCATTAGAATCACCATATTGGAATATGAATAATATGTCAACATTTCATTCCCTTTCTATTTCAATTACTGAAACATTTTGATGCCATGGTCTCTTACTATTTCATAAACATTAACAAACATATCAAATATTGTTTCGATTTTTACTAATGCACCCGAATTTTACACACATTTGCAAAAATTAGAAATTATTTAGCTCGTTTCATAAATTCAATATCGAATTATGTTATGACCTCCTTAAGATCTTGTATGTTCTGGTCTTTTCTGAACTTGTTATAAACTGTTCTAGTCTTTTCTGAACGTGTTATAACTATTTGCCATGTCATAAATCCATGCTATGAACTATCCATATTGTTCTTTCGCTTTCTTCCTGTTCATCAGGTGTGTGTGTCTGTGATTTGGATTTTAAAGTAGCTTTAACAATGTTTCAGTCATATCGCTACGATATCTGCGGTGTGACAGTTTATAGTGATGTCTAGCATTGCAATATCATGTCGCAGACATGTATCATTATGTCACACCCATTCACATCATCCTGGCACCTGGCCGACCAGTCCTAACACCAACCCCTTAATGATGAGCGCCTGGCGAGGCAGCTGCTAGTGAATTTTTTAAAATAAGTCTTTGGTATGACTCGGCCAGGGTTACAACCCGCGATCTCGCGTATCCAAGACGGACGTTATGTGGTTATACACTAGGACGCCGGAGCGGTCTTAAAGAGGCGTAGATGAAATATGATGTTTTTGACAGGGAATTTTGTTTTTGGAGACTCCAGTCAAAATAGTAGCCATAAGTATGGAGCAGTAACCTCTATGTACGCTGGGTTTGTTGAGATTGCATATGACTAAAACAACTATCTGAAAGTAATACCGTTGGCGTGACAGTACGTGCATTGGGGCCTAGAGAAACTACACTAATTACTGCCGAAGACAGAAGAAAGAATAAGGAAAACGCCGTTATGCATCTGTATTAGTTCCTGGATAGATTATAAGTCAAAATCGTGAACATAAATGATTTGGACTTTATTATTTCCTCTGTTGCTAGAAATAAAGGTTATTTGAGAAAAATATAACCATTACAATAGTGGCACTTTACAGCAAAATGAACTAAAATTTGAAAGGTAGATTTGCATCATGAAACCAAAATGAACTGCTCAGATCCACAGTCTGAATTTGGTGTCAACGGGCACGCTTTACTTTCTTTCTCTGTCTATCCGTGTGTATCATTATTGAGAGCTGTATAAAGATAATGTCGCAAAGTGTATCATAGAGCCGCTTTTCGACGTGCTCCCAAATCTTGACAGAAGACTGAATACATACTTTTGTCCAGTGCGTGTGAGAAAAGAAACCCATTCTCCCGCCACTCACCTGCTTCAAAAGAAACTCTCAATCAAAAGGACCTCAGAGGCAATGAATTTATCAACACGAATTTAGGAAAGCGATTTTCAGTCGGAAGGCAAAGGGAAAAACGTTGACTCTAGACTGTATCTTGGATTAAATAAAGTTGCATGAGCTAAATTACTTGAGATACCCGTACCAGTTGAACAATGATTAGCCCGTGGGTGAATCGTCCACTTTGAAACCGAAGTGCATGTAAATATCTGATACAAAATTCTAGTACAAGCAAACCTGTCTTAACGATAACTTAATGTTCACCTGACAGTATACTACATTTTAAGGACTCCCAATAAATAAATAGCAACCCAAGTTGGGACCGTTTTATAGCGTCTGCAACCACTACCTAAAACCACGATCACGTAAAACTGAAAATCAGCATAAAGGTTCAACTGTGCTGTGCAGGCAATAATCACTGCTTTTATTTACGATCGATAATAGAATTGCACACATCTCACCAGCTTCGACAACCAATATGTGAACCTCTTTGTCAACGACTATTGCAATGACCATACTTATCATTAGATCCAAATGGCAATAATTGACGTCATCTATGACAACTGCATCATTGGTTCTCTTATTTGCCAATCTTGTGAAGAAATAAATGACATTAAATTGGTGCTGCTGATATTATCGATGTATATAGAGGTATACCAAGTATTTATCAAAGCTACGATATTTTTTAACAGCATTACTTTTGTGTAGTGTTGTAATATTTGATCAGGCCAGATGTAGTGAATAATAAAATAGTGACACTAAGATATAAGTCGATAACTACGTACTACTTTCCTTGAGACAGGTACAGGTCTGGCAGCTGTCTGTTCCACGCTCCCCCAGGTGGTAGCCTCCTTTGCATGACAACATGCACAATGTTGTCGATATACAGCTGAGTGGCTGTGGTTTATGCTCTTCTTCCACCTTTACGTATACACACATTGTCTGCATGCCAGCTAGGGAACACAAAAAAGTCAAAGATGTAAGTTGGAAAAGGTATTTAAATTGGTTTGAACGAGAAATTAAACAAAGGACTTCTTGCATAAACGACTTAAGTGCTTAGGTATATGTTAACTCCACACTCATGATGCAACTGATTTGGTGTTATATGCTAACGTCCGACACACACGCATGACGACACAGTAATTAATTCAAATCTATACAGACAGTCATTCTGGAGTCATATGATTCCTATTATTTGTATTAAATATTAATTTTGCCAACTATTATCAAGCAATCTACTATATAAGCCAGATATAGCACTTTCTGGATATTACGAAGTATAGTACGAAATGTCACTCCAGGTAACACAAGTATAGTACGAAATGTCACTTCAGGTAACACAAGTATAGTACGAAATGTCACTTCAGGTAACACAAGTATAGTACGAAATGTCACTTCAGGTAACACAAGTATAGTACGAAATGTCACTCCAGGTAACACAAGTATAGTACGAAATGTCATTACAGGTAACACAAGTATAGTACGAAATGTCACTTCAGGTAGTACCACAAGTATAGTACGAAATGTCACTCCAGGTAACACAAGTATAGTACGAAATGTCATTTCAGGTAACACAAGTATAGTACGAAATGTCACTTCAAGTAGTACCACAAGTATAGTACGAAATGTCACTTCAGGCAGTACCACAAGTATAGTACGAAATGTCACTTCAGGTAGTACCACAAGTATAGTACGAAATGTCACTTCAGGTAGTACCACAAGCATAGTACGAAATGTCACTTCAGGTAGTACCACAAGTATAGTACGAAATGTCACTTCAGGTAGTACCACAAGTATAGTACGAAATGTCACTTCACGAAATGTCACTTCAGGTAGTACCACAAGTATAGTACGAAATGTCACTTCAGGTAGTAACACAATTATAGTACGAAATGTCACTTCAGCTAGTACCACAAGGATGGTAAGAAAAGGTGACTCCGGGTACCACAGGGATATTACTGTATGATTAATATTACCAGTGATCTAGTTGATGAATCTACCTAGAACAACTAGGTCACTGTTATAGCTCATTAATTATACTAGTAATACTTTACTAAATCCGGCGACTATTAATAAAGCTGAGCTATATGGTTGGTCCTCCTGGATTAACACAATATATAATCTGTCCGGTTAGTATTAATCCGGTTAGTATTAATCCCGTAAGTATTAATCCGGTTAGTATTAATCAGGTTAGTATTATAGATACTGAATCCGTTTAGTATCATATATACTAAATCTGGTTAGTGCTATATATACTCAATCTGGTTAGTATTATAGATACTCAATCTGGATAGTATTATAGATACTCAATCTGGTTAGTATTATAGATACTCAATCTGGATAGTATTATAGATACTCAATCCGGTTAGTATTATATATACTAAATCTGGTTAGTACTATATATACTCAATCTGGTTAGTATTATAGATACTCAATCTGGTTAGTATTATAGATACTCAGTCTGGTTAGTATTATAGATACTCAATCCGTTTAGTATCATATATACTAAATCTGGTTAGTACTATATATACTCAATCTGGTTAGTATTATAGATACTCAATCTGGTTAGTATTATAGATACTCAATCCGGTTAGTATTATAGATGCTCAATCCGTTTAGTATCATATATACTAAATCTGGTTAGTACTATATATACTCAATCTGGTTAGTATTATAGACACTCAATCCGGTTAGTATTATAGATACTCAATCCGGTTAGTATTATATATACTCAATCCGGTTAGTATTATAGATACTCAATCCGTTTAGTATCATATATACTAAATCTGGTTAGTACTATATATACTCAATCTGGTTAGTATTATAGATACTCAATCCGGTTAGTATTATAGATACTCAATCCGGTTAGTATTATAGATACTCAATCCGGTTATTATTATAGATACTCAATCCGGTTATTATTATAGATACTCAATCCGTTTAGTATCATATATACTAAATCTGGTTAGTATTATAGATACTCAATCTGGTTAGTATTATAGATACTCAATCTGGTTAGTATTATAGATACTCAATCCGGTTAGTATTATAGATACTCAATCTGGATAGTATTATAGATACTCAATCCGGTTAGTATTATAGATACTAAATCTGGTTAGTACTATATATACTCAATCTGGTTAGTATTATAGATACTCAATCTGGTTAGTATTATAGATACTCAATCTGGTTAGTATTATAGATACTCAATCCGTTTAGTATCATATATACTAAATCTGGTTAGTACTATATATATTCAATCTGGTTAGTATTATTGATACTCAATCTGGTTAGTATTATAGATACTCAATCTGGTTAGTATTATAGATACTCAATCTGGTTAGTATTATAGATACTCAATCCGGTTAGTATTATAGATACTCAATCCGTTTAGGTGGCGCTCTACAGTTTCGTACTTTGCATAGAGTTAGAATTTTAAAGAAAAATAATTTTCTGGGATTTCTTCACTGGTTATACTGGCAATATAATAAAGACTTTGTATATCTTAGGTGTTGGGAGAAGAACTTTCAATAACCTTTATTTTGATGTATGATTGATGGGTGTACTTTAGGTTCTAGAGTATACAGCTTGGGCTAACATAAGATGTGCTCATGTAAACAAACTGCTAGCTCCGCATGGTCATTTTCACTCCCTGGACTTCAGATGTAAATTGTAGAAAAATGGTACGATAACTTTTTTTACTTTTCAGATATTTTGTAATTTGTTCATTGCACTTTCAGAAGCTGCTATTGCCTACTTCAGCAAAATTCGTTTTCCTTAGTTTAATAACTGCTAAAGTTAGTGTACTTTTGATTAATTCTGGCTAATTTTTCAAGCACAAGGGAGCATCCATTTTGTTGTACCATGCGCTTAGATCATTTACAATTTCCACAAGTGCAGTATCCAAAGAAATATCAGCCACATTACATCAAAGTAGCATTGAGATATGCCAACTTATTCTCCATTGTGCATGTTACAAATGCAAACAACTTCACCTCACATACGTCACTATCTGAAAAGTACATATTAACTGGTGAGCGCCCCCATAAAGAGCATTCAGGTGTATACCCATGGAGTTATATTTATTGCTGTTTGTATTAATATTGGCTCATTTAGTTTAAATTCACTGCAGTTTAGAACTTAAATATCTTTACATTCCAAATTCTGCTTTAATTAAGCGGCTGCAGGTGGGCTTGAGAAGAGTTATGTCCCTTTCTATTGTACACAATACGACATAGACTAGTGGCAATTAGAAACCTCTGTGTGTCATTGTTTTTAAAAATGTTTCATTAATTTCACATTTCTCAAGGAAGATGCTATCAGTTCTTCTTTGAACTGGTAATAATTTGGATATTTTTCCCTGTTTTTTCATTGTCAAATTAAACTATTAACAAAATTTATTTTTTTGGTATTAAATAATTTTGTATTGACATATTAAAAAAATT
Organism: Unio delphinus; assembly: GCA_029339505.1. Lineage (NCBI taxonomy): Eukaryota > Metazoa > Mollusca > Bivalvia > Unionida > Unionidae > Unio > Unio delphinus. The sequence goes on along the minus strand of JAQISU010000021.1, from coordinate 5,021,441 downwards.
CTGTAGTATCATATGGTCATGGTTTATTAAGCTAAGTCAGAAATATTTCAAACTAAATTAACATTTCAAGATATAATGACATATAAAAGAGCTTTAACTCAACATACACAAGTCTACAGCAAGTGTCACATTTGGACAGGCTCACATGAACAACATGGTTATGGAATAATTTATGTAACCTTTCGTGGGAAAAGAAAGATTGCTTTGGCTCACCGACTAAGGTTCTATGTTGAAACTATGGTAAATTCACTACCATATCAGTGTGACGTATCACATAGATGCCATACAAAAACATGATCATTTATCACTTGAACCAAAAAAGAGAAAATTTGGCTAGAAAATCATGTAAAGCCTATGGTGAATGCCAAGGCAATATGGGCTAGGGGGAGTGTTGTATACTGTGATAGTCAGGTACATTTAATAATTGTTACATGCATTCATTTAAAGGATTTAGAGTGTATGGATGTTCATTGGGTATAAAATTATTTATTGAATTAGCAAACATTGAATTTTGTACAAGTTTTCTGTTGCTTTTTTGTTTGCGTTTGATGTAGCATATGTACTTGTACTGAAGACTTGATTTCCTCTCCCTATCTTTTACTGTTCTCTGATCTCATTCTGCTATGAGCTGAAATACTGGATCAGACTGAGTAGAACAATTCCATGAGACTTGGTCAGTGGGAGTGTAAAGTTTCCTGTACCATACTCAGAGCTATGAGGGAATGAATGACATAATGCATCAAAATTTCTGCTCCATACTGATATTTTAGGTGCATTGGTAAAAATGATATTGTGCAAGCTCTCGCACTTATTTGTGTTTAGAAAGTGTGAAATTTTATTTAGCTTGACATCTAAGACAAAATTTCTTAGTAAATATTCAAGCTTTTTAATATAAGAAAGATTTAAATGTTTCCCATATGGCAGAAATTTTGAGTAATAGGATGCTAAATGGGCAAGTCAGTCACTCCAACTTTGGCCTTGTAGCAAGAAAGTGCCAACATCGCATTTAAATTTCCTGTGCCTGGGCCTCACTTTCTATGCCCTTGGCACTTTTCTGGACAGGCAGCCTGTTCTGCTTCCTGCAGATTGCAGTTTGTACATTTAACTGTTAAAAAGGCACACAGTCCTTGAGTTTTGCTTTTTTATACATCGGTGGATTGTATCACTTGCAATTTCCAGCTCAGTCATACATTATGCACAATGTTCCCAATATCCTAGTTAGTTTTGGTATGTTCATAATTACATTTCCATTGATGTTGACAACACGCTGCAACATGTGACCCAACAATTAAGTTTTCTTCATTTCTTTCTTTCTCCAATTCAGGGCAAAGCTTGGGTGCACTTTATTTGGGCCACAGGAAGATAGTGATTCTTCATATACATCAATTCTTGGGCGCTTTATTTGTGGAGATGTAGAACCAGATTGCAACCTGAATAGGTTGGTCACTCTTGGATACTCGTAATCCATAGTCCTATGGTTGACTGTGTTGTATGAACTCTTGTGGACAAATAGCTATTTTCTTAGCTCTTCCTTTAGCCATGTTTTCTTAGATAGTGGCTAACGTGGGTTGATGTAGTGTTAGTGACATCATGGTTACCAGTTGTTCCTGGTTGTGATGGATCTTAGACAGTATGTAACATCATAATCAGGCTGGGGCTTGAAATTGTTGGGAAACACACCTACCCCCTTTTTTGGCATACAAGTCTGCATGTTTTGGTTTTATAATTAATTTTACCATATAAAGCAGTCAACATATTTGATTTTCATTGTAATCGATTATGTATGTAATCATCAATCACATTCCTGGTCCATGGAATGGTCTCACCAGGAGTTAATTCCCCTTGACTTTTCATTTCAATTCTTTGACATACAAGCATTAGTGCAGATTCAAATTAGATTACTAGTGCCGGGGAAAAAAGTAATTATTTACAAACAAAATATATATTTATGTCTACTGTTATGAATTTATAGCATCAAGGACTTTTTTTCTTAATCCAATGCTGGACAATTTTTGCACTATTACCTCAAACTTTATGGAATTTTCCTCACTTTTCTCACTTGATTTACATGTATACATGACCCAAGTATAGTTTGCAACTTTGGAAATGATCTAAATACATTATTTGATGTTTGGATTGAAAAATAAAACAAATACTTCATATGCATTTATTCTTGAATGTCTTTCTTTAATGTCAAAATAATAGCATTTCCCAGTGACGTTAAAATACAGTTTTGACGTCATGAAGCTACATTTAAGTTACTTCAGAGGGGTATAGTAAATTAACTATGTGTTTGTAATTTTGGAAGTAAATACCATGTATGATATATCAATATGTTTGAAATTGACAGCAGAATATGACAAGTTTTTCAATAAGTTGAAAACACATCTTTAGTGGTTCTTTAAGGTGGCGCTCTACAGTTTCGTACTTTGCATAGGGTTAGAATTTTAAAGAAAAATAATTTTCTGGGATTTCTTCACTGGTTATACTGGCAATATAATAAAGACTTTGTATATCTTAGGTGTTGGGAGAAGAACTTTCAATTCCCTTTATTTTGATGTATGATTGATGGGTGTACTTTAGGTTCTAGAGTATACAGCTTGGGCTAACATAAGATGTGCTCATGTAAACAAACTGCTAGCTCCGCATGGTCATTTTCACTCCCTGGACTTCAGATGTAAATTGTAGAAAAATGGTACGATAACTTTTTTTACTTTTCAGATATTTTGTAATTTGTTCATTGCACTTTCAGAAGCTGCTATTGCCTACTTCAGCAAAATTCGTTTTCCCTAGTTTAATAACTGCTAAAGTTAGTGTACTTTTGATTAATTCTGGCTAATTTTTCAAGCACAAGGGAGCATCCATTTTGTTGTACCATGCGCTTAGATCATTTACAATTTCCACAAGTGCAGTATCCAAAGAAATATCAGCCACATTACATCAAAGTAGCATTGAGATATGCCAACTTATTCTCCATTGTGCATGTTACAAATGCAAACAACTTCACCTCACATACGTCACTATCTGAAAAGTACATATTAACTGGTGAGCGCCCCCATAAAGAGCATTCAGGTGTATACCCATGGAGTTATATTTATTGCTGTTTGTATTAATATTGGCTCATTTAGTTTAAATTCACTGCAGTTTAGAACTTAAATATCTTTACATTCCAAATTCTGCTTTAATTAAGCGGCTGCAGGTGGGCTTGAGAAGAGTTATGTCCCTTTCTATTGTACACAATACGACATAGACTAGTGGCAATTAGAAACCTCTGTGTGTCATTGTTTTTAAAAATGTTTCATTAATTTCACATTTCTCAAGGAAGATGCTATCAGTTCTTCTTTGAACTGGTAATAATTTGGATATTTTTCCCTGTTTTTTCATTGTCAAATTAAACTATTAACAAAATTTATTTTTTTGGTATTAAATAATTTTGTATTGACATATTAAAAAAATTCTGTAGTATCATATGGTCATGGTTTATTAAGCTAAGTCAGAAACATTTCAAACTAAATTAACATTTCAAGATATAATGACATATAAAAGAGCTTTAACTCAACATACACAAGTCTACAGCAAGTGTCACATTTGGACAGGCTCACATGAACAACATGGTTATGGAATAATTTATGTAACCTTTCGTGGGAAAAGAAAGATTGCTTTGGCTCACCGACTAAGGTTCTATGTTGAAAGTATGGTAAATTCACTACCATATCAGTGTGACGTATCACATAGATGCCATACAAAAACATGATCATTTATCACTTGAACCAAAAAAGAGAAAATTTGGCTAGAAAATCATGTAAAGCCTATGGTGAATGCCAAGGCAATATGGGCTAGGGGGAGTGGTGTATACTGTGATAGTCAGGTACATTTAATAATTGTTACATGCATTCATTCAAAGGATTTAGAGTGTATGGATGTTCATTGGGTATAAAATTATTTATTGAATTAGCAAACATTGAATTTTGTACAAGTTTTCTGTTGCTTTTTTGTTTGCGTTTGATGTAGCATATGTACTTGTACTGAAGACTTGATTTCCTCTCCCTATCTTTTACTGTTCTCTGATCTCATTCTGCTATGAGCTGAAATACTGGATCAGACTGAGTAGAACAATTCCATGAGACTTGGTCAGTGGGAGTGTAAAGTTTCCTGTACCATACTCAGAGCTATGAGGGAATGAATGACATAATGCATCAAAATTTCTGCTCCATACTGATATTTTAGGTGCATTGGTAAAAATGATATTGTGCAAGCTCTCGCACTTATTTGTGTTTAGAAAGTGTGAAATTTTATTTAGCTTGACATCTAAGACAAAATTTCTTAGTAAATATTCAAGCTTTTTAATATAAGAAAGATTTAAATGTTTCCCATATGGCAGAAATTTTGAGTAATAGGATGCTAAATGGGCAAGTCAGTCACTCCAACTTTGGCCTTGTAGCAAGAAAGTGCCAACATCGCATTTAAATTTCCTGTGCCTGGGCCTCATTTTCTATGCCCTTGGCACTTTTCTGGACAGGCAGCCTGTTCTGCTTCCTGCAGATTGCAGTTTGTACATTTAACTGTTAAAAAGGCACACAGTCCTTGAGTTTTGCTTTTTTATACATCGGTGGATTGTATCACTTGCAATTTCCAGCTCAGTCATACATTATGCACAATGTTCCCAATATCCTAGTTAGTTTTGGTATGTTCATAATTACATTTCCATTGATGTTGACAACACGCTGCAACATGTGACCCAACAATTAAGTTTTCTTCATTTCTTTCTTTCTCCAATTCAGGGCAAAGCTTGGGTGCACTTTATTTGGGCCACAGGAAGATAGTGATTCTTCATATACATCAATTCTTGGGCGCTTTATTTGTGGAGATGTAGAACCAGATTGCAACCTGAATAGGTTGGTCACTCTTGGATACTCGTAATCCATAGTCCTATGGTTGACTGTGTTGTATGAACTCTTGTGGACAAATAGCTATTTTCTTAGCTCTTCCTTTAGCCATGTTTTCTTAGATAGTGGCTAACGTGGGTTGATGTAGTATTAGTGACATCATGGTTACCAGTTGTTCCTGGTTGTGATGGATCTTAGACAGTATGTAACATCATAATCAGGCTGGGGCTTGAAATTGTTGGGAAACACACCTACCCCCTTTTTTGGCATACAAGTCTGCATGTTTTGGTTTTATAATTAATTTTACCATATAAAGCAGTCAACATATTTGATTTTCATTGTAATCGATTATGTATGTAATCATCAATCACATTCCTGGTCCATGGAATGGTCTCACCAGGAGTTAATTCCCCTTGACTTTTCATTTCAATTCTTTGACATACAAGCATTAGTGCAGATTCAAATTAGATTACTAGTGCCGGGGAAAAAAGTAATTATTTACAAACAAAATATATATTTATGTCTACTGTTATGAATTTATAGCATCAAGGACTTTTTTTCTTAATCCAATGCTGGACAATTTTTGCACTATTACCTCAAACTTTATGGAATTTTCCTCACTTTTCTCACTTGATTTACATGTATACATGACCCAAGTATAGTTTGCAACTTTGGAAATGATCTAAATACATTATTTGATGTTTGGATTGAAAAATAAAACAAATACTTCATATGCATTTATTCTTGAATGTCTTTCTTTAATGTCAAAATAATAGCATTTCCCAGTGACGTTAAAATACAGTTTTGACGTCATGAAGCTACATTTAAGTTACTTCAGAGGGGTATAGTAAATTAACTATGTGTTTGTAATTTTGGAAGTAAATACCATGTATGATATATCAATATGTTTGAAATTGACAGCAGAATATGACAAGTTTTTCAATAAGTTGAAAACACATCTTTAGTGGTTCTTTAAGGTGGCGCTCTACAGTTTCGTACTTTGCATAGGGTTAGAATTTTAAAGAAAAATAATTTTCTGGGATATCTTCACTGGTTATACTGGCAATATAATAAAGACTTTGTATATCTTAGGTGTTGGGAGAAGAACTTTCAATTCCCTTTATTTTGATGTATGATTGATGGGTGTACTTTAGGTTCTAGAGTATACAGCTTGGGCTAACATAAGATGTGCTCATGTAAACAAACTGCTAGCTCCGCATGGTCATTTTCACTCCCTGGACTTCAGATGTAAATTGTAGAAAAATGGTACGATAACTTTTTTTACTTTTCAGATATTTTGTAATTTGTTCATTGCACTTTCAGAAGCTGCTATTGCCTACTTCAGCAAAATTCGTTTTCCCTAGTTTAATAACTGCTAAAGTTAGTGTACTTTTGATTAATTCTGGCTAATTTTTCAAGCACAAGGGAGCATCCATTTTGTTGTACCATGCGCTTAGATCATTTACAATTTCCACAAGTGCAGTATCCAAAGAAATATCAGCCACATTACATCAAAGTAGCATTGAGATATGCCAACTTATTCTCCATTGTGCATGTTACAAATGCAAACAACTTCACCTCACATACGTCACTATCTGAAAAGTACATATTAACTGGTGAGCGCCCCCATAAAGAGCATTCAGGTGTATACCCATGGAGTTATATTTATTGCTGTTTGTATTAATATTGGCTCATTTAGTTTAAATTCACTGCAGTTTAGAACTTAAATATCTTTACATTCCAAATTCTGCTTTAATTAAGCGGCTGCAGGTGGGCTTGAGAAGAGTTATGTCCCTTTCTATTGTACACAATACGACATAGACTAGTGGCAATTAGAAACCTCTGTGTGTCATTGTTTTTAAAAATGTTTCATTAATTTCACATTTCTCAAGGAAGATGCTATCAGTTCTTCTTTGAACTGGTAATAATTTGGATATTTTTCCCTGTTTTTTCATTGTCAAATTAAACTATTAACAAAATTTATTTTTTGGTATTAAATAATTTTGTATTGACATATTAAAAAAATTCTGTAGTATCATATGGTCATGGTTTATTAAGCTAAGTCAGAAATATTTCAAACTAAATTAACATTTCAAGATATAATGACATATAAAAGAGCTTTAACTCAACATACACAAGTCTACAGCAAGTGTCACATTTGGACAGGCTCACATGAACAACATGGTTATGGAATAATTTATGTAACCTTTCGTGGGAAAAGAAAGATTGCTTTGGCTCACCGACTAAGGTTCTATGTTGAAAGTATGGTAAATTCACTACCATATCAGTGTGACGTATCACATAGATGCCATACAAAAACATGATCATTTATCACTTGAACCAAAAAAGAGAAAATTTGGCTAGAAAATCATGTAAAGCCTATGGTGAATGCCAAGGCAATATGGGCTAGGGGGAGTGGTGTATACTGTGATAGTCAGGTACATTTAATAATTGTTACATGCATTCATTTAAAGGATTTAGAGTGTATGGATGTTCATTGGGTATAAAATTATTTATTGAATTAGCAAACATTGAATTTTGTACAAGTTTTCTGTTGCTTTTTTGTTTGCGTTTGATGTAGCATATGTACTTGTACTGAAGACTTGATTTCCTCTCCCTATCTTTTACTGTTCTCTGATCTCATTCTGCTATGAGCTGAAATACTGGATCAGACTGAGTAGAACAATTCCATGAGACTTGGTCAGTGGGAGTGTAAAGTTTCCTGTACCATACTCAGAGCTATGAGGGAATGAATGACATAATGCATCAAAATTTCTGCTCCATACTGATATTTTAGGTGCATTGGTAAAAATGATATTGTGCAAGCTCTCGCACTTATTTGTGTTTAGAAAGTGTGAAATTTTATTTAGCTTGACATCTAAGACAAAATTTCTTAGTAAATATTCAAGCTTTTTAATATAAGAAAGATTTAAATGTTTCCCATATGGCAGAAATTTTGAGTAATAGGATGCTAAATGGGCAAGTCAGTCACTCCAACTTTGGCCTTGTAGCAAGAAAGTGCCAACATCGCATTTAAATTTCCTGTGCCTGGGCCTCACTTTCTATGCCCTTGGCACTTTTCTGGACAGGCAGCCTGTTCTGCTTCCTGCAGATTGCAGTTTGTACATTTAACTGTTAAAAAGGCACACAGTCCTTGAGTTTTGCTTTTTTATACATCGGTGGATTGTATCACTTGCAATTTCCAGCTCAGTCATACATTATGCACAATGTTCCCAATATCCTAGTTAGTTTTGGTATGTTCATAATTACATTTCCATTGATGTTGACAACACGCTGCAACATGTGACCCAACAATTAAGTTTTCTTCATTTCTTTCTTTCTCCAATTCAGGGCAAAGCTTGGGTGCACTTTATTTGGGCCACAGGAAGATAGTGATTCTTCATATACATCAATTCTTGGGCGCTTTATTTGTGGAGATGTAGAACCAGATTGCAACCTGAATAGGTTGGTCACTCTTGGATACTCGTAATCCATAGTCCTATGGTTGACTGTGTTGTATGAACTCTTGTGGACAAATAGCTATTTTCTTAGCTCTTCCTTTAGCCATGTTTTCTTAGATAGTGGCTAACGTGGGTTGATGTAGTATTAGTGACATCATGGTTACCAGTTGTTCCTGGTTGTGATGGATCTTAGACAGTATGTAACATCATAATCAGGCTGGGGCTTGAAATTGTTGGGAAACACACCTACCCCCTTTTTTGGCATACAAGTCTGCATGTTTTGGTTTTATAATTAATTTTACCATATAAAGCAGTCAACATATTTGATTTTCATTGTAATCGATTATGTATGTAATCATCAATCACATTCCTGGTCCATGGAATGGTCTCACCAGGAGTTAATTCCCCTTGACTTTTCATTTCAATTCTTTGACATACAAGCATTAGTGCAGATTCAAATTAGATTACTAGTGCCGGGGAAAAAAGTAATTATTTACAAACAAAATATATATTTATGTCTACTGTTATGAATTTATAGCATCAAGGACTTTTTTTCTTAATCCAATGCTGGACAATTTTTGCACTATTACCTCAAACTTTATGGAATTTTCCTCACTTTTCTCACTTGATTTACATGTATACATGACCCAAGTATAGTTTGCAACTTTGGAAATGATCTAAATACATTATTTGATGTTTGGATTGAAAAATAAAACAAATACTTCATATGCATTTATTCTTGAATGTCTTTCTTTAATGTCAAAATAATAGCATTTCCCAGTGACGTTAAAATACAGTTTTGACGTCATGAAGCTACATTTAAGTTACTTCAGAGGGGTATAGTAAATTAACTATGTGTTTGTAATTTTGGAAGTAAATACCATGTATGATATATCAATATGTTTGAAATTGACAGCAGAATATGACAAGTTTTTCAATAAGTTGAAAACACATCTTTAGTGGTTCTTTAAGGTGGCGCTCTACAGTTTCGTACTTTGCATAGGGTTAGAATTTTAAAGAAAAATAATTTTCTGGGATATCTTCACTGGTTATACTGGCAATATAATAAAGACTTTGTATATCTTAGGTGTTGGGAGAAGAACTTTCAATTCCCTTTATTTTGATGTATGATTGATGGGTGTACTTTAGGTTCTAGAGTATACAGCTTGGGCTAACATAAGATGTGCTCATGTAAACAAACTGCTAGCTCCGCATGGTCATTTTCACTCCCTGGACTTCAGATGTAAATTGTAGAAAAATGGTACGATAACTTTTTTTACTTTTCAGATATTTTGTAATTTGTTCATTGCACTTTCAGAAGCTGCTATTGCCTACTTCAGCAAAATTCGTTTTCCCTAGTTTAATAACTGCTAAAGTTAGTGTACTTTTGATTAATTCTGGCTAATTTTTCAAGCACAAGGGAGCATCCATTTTGTTGTACCATGCGCTTAGATCATTTACAATTTCCACAAGTGCAGTATCCAAAGAAATATCAGCCACATTACATCAAAGTAGCATTGAGATATGCCAACTTATTCTCCATTGTGCATGTTACAAATGCAAACAACTTCACCTCACATACGTCACTATCTGAAAAGTACATATTAACTGGTGAGCGCCCCCTTAGTATCATATATACTAAATCTGGTTAGTACTATATATACTCAATCTGGTTAGTATTATAAATACTCAATCCGGTTAGTATTATAGATACTCAATCCGGTTAGTATTATAGATACTCAATCCGGTTAGTATTATAGATACTCAATCCGGTTATTATTATAAATACTCAATCCGGTTAGTATTATAGATACTCAATCCGTTTAGTATTTATTATAGATACTCAGTCTGGTTAGTACTGTGTATACTCAATCTGGTTAGTATTATATATACTCAATCCGACTGGTACTATTAACCTAGTACTGTAAATCTTGTAAATCAATAATCCATTTAATATTATGGCAGATCAGGTTAGTACATTGTGCTATCAGCTTAGTTCCTAAGCACATCAACCCCTCTAATCTCGATTAGTACAGCCCCATACATTTTTTGCAGTTGGCCCTAGCTGAGGCTTCCACTTCAGAAATATAATGTTTTCCACCTTGGCAAACATTGCTAGAATGTTCAGATAAGCGATTATGTCGCTTTTCCCTCGGAAAGGAAAGTTAGAAACTAAAGCTGTCATAGTGTAGCAAATATTCCGCTTAAAGCAAGTTTAAAATCTGTTTTGGAATATATACGCGACTGCATTTGTATAATATTGCTGTATTGGCATTTGAAATGTCGACACAATTGCTTACTTGCATAATATGTTTGATATACTGACTCTTTATAGCCAATCTTTATATCAGATATTCCATCTGGGACAGAAACATTCTATTTATGCCACATATTAGAGAGTCCCACTGCGACAGAAACATCCTATTTATATCAGAGATTCCCACTGCGACAAAAACATCCTTTTTATATCAGAGATTCCCACTGAGACAGAAACATCCTATTTGTGTTAGAGATTCCTACTGAGACAGAAACATCCTATTTATATCAGTCTGTGAAAGTTTCACCTCAAATTCCGATTAATTACAAAGGGTGGCAAATATGTCATAAAGGTTGATCATACAAGTTTCTCAATATTAACACTATAAGATGCTACTAAAGAATAATTAGTTATGGTAAATATTAAAAGTTACGTAGAAATGTAGCCATAACCCAAATAATTTCTGAAGGTTTCAAAGTTGAATGAATTCAAATTCTCTGATCACTTTTCACCATTATATAGCACATCAACTACATCCCACGGTTCAAAATTTCTATCTACAACCGTGTGTGAGGACTTTTGTACGATTTTGTGTACAACCTCTCTTGCTCGCACGATCTAGCAGGAGTTCATAATCCTTCTCATTTTCATTTTACAAAAACACATGTATAGTTCAGCATTCTCTCTCTCTCTCTCTCTCTCTCTCTCTCTCTCTCTCTCTCTCTCTCTCTCTCTCTCTCTATCTCTCTCTCTCTCTCTTACCTGGATGACATGGGCAGCTCTGACAGTTCCATTCATCCACACGAACACAGGTTTCAGGGCAGACTATAGGGCCTCTGATGCAGTACTTGGGAGTACCCGGACCTACCAAAGGAACTTTCACAAGTTTGTAGCCTGGTTTTTGAGCTGCACTGTGCTCACATGACCACGGTGAAGGGACAGAGAGCGAATTTAACTGAAGGTTGGGAAAAGGCCCAAAGTTACCGTTAAAATTAGAGTTCTGAACTCTTTCCTCATAATATGCAGGCTGTTCTATATTGTCGTCGTCACTGTGTGAAGAAGCTGATATTTCATTTTCCCAGCTGCTTGCAATATCATTTCTGGATCCACCCGATGATTCTTCTGAAAATAAACTCGCTACTATCAAAATTGTTTTTCAAAAATGTCTTTCATTACCTTTATGGTTCCACTTCAATCAATCAATCAATCCTCTCTGCGCCGTCTGGTGCTTGAGGCAACAGCAGGGGAGCACCTTGCTATGGTTCCACTTAGTCTTTATTATATTGGGTGTTTCATAACATATTTAAGAACAAGACAATTCATGCAGAATCCAGTTCTGCCCACGCAATGTCACATTCACAGAGCGCCTAAAATCATAATATTATAATTTCACACTCTTTTAGTATATTAGTTTTCTCTCTTGAGTTATCATACATCAAACATAGTTTTATGCATTAACAATTTTAAGATTTAATGTCCAAGTGTTATCTGTTATATAACATAACGGTAGGTCACTTTGCAGGCGAGAGACATTATTCCAACAATCTCTCATCAGTATTTTGAATAACATTCAACATTTATTCCCACTTAATCATACAAGCTATATCTGGCGTTCGAGATACCTGTTTCCGTATCACAGAATCAGAATCGAAATATTTAGATGTCTTCTTTGGCGTCTGTGCGATGCATATACTTTCAAACGTCTTGAATATAACTTGTTTGAATCCCTGTCCGTTTTTGAATTCCTTTCATATAGTAAAGCCAATTATATTTAGTAAGCATAAAAGAGGACAGATGTAATAGATACAACATTTTGTACCATTTATGCAACTGAACGTATCTATCAAGTACATATTTCTATTCATGATTGTCAATGTTACCGTTAAACATTGACATCAACTTACAGCAAAGATACGAGGCAATACGCATTTTTAAACGTTTAACATGCACACCATGACACAGTTTAACTAATCTGAAGAGTGTCTGTTTCGAACAAAACTGTGACCGTTAACTCGTACGGCCTGTCCATTACTCTTTGCAGCGTTTGTGATAGATTTTAGAGCTGGACAAGATAAAACAAAAATCGATGCTAAAGATGGTCTGAAAATAAGGTAATGGAAGGGTCTATTTGTAAATCATAGAAGGAAAACGAATTTAGATTAGGAAACTTCTTGGTATTGATGTTTTAAATCTAACGTCGACAATGAATTGTGTACCCACAAGACTATGTAACAGACTCAGATTTTAAGGTTACATGGTAAACAACAGGAATAGATAACTGTTAATCTTTAACCAGACTCAGAATACAGAACACAAACTGTGGATAGGTAGTTGTTAACCTGTAACCTGGTACCCGGTGCCCTCCCCCTCCAAAGCCAAATGAGCTGCGGAAACAATCGGAACTTTTCGAAACGTTTTCTGTACAATTAACTAGTTAAATGTATATCCCGAATCCGTCACACAAAGTTATCGATGGCATCTTTAGGTCCCCCACCCTGCGTCCAACATCGCATATATTTCTTTCTGGGTGTGTCTCTGGGGCTGACGGATATCATGACAGACATTTACTAATGAAATGTGCCAGAGAAGCAGTATGTAAATACATTGAGTTGCATGCTGACAGAGTTGGTTTGGCTTTTTGCTGGAACTCACCTTCTTTACAGCGGCAGTATCTGCAGTGTCCTCTGTCGTACACTATACACCATGGATGGCAGTTGGGATCTACCGGCGGACACTCATCAGGCGTTCCCGAATACTCTTCTAATATATAAATATAATAAATAATCACAAACTATACACGTATGTATGTATGTATGTATGTATGTATGTATGTATGTATGTATGTATGTATGTATGTATGTATGTATGTATGTATGCATGCATGCATGCATGCATGCATTCATGCATGCATGCATGCATGTATGTATGTATACATGCATGTATGTATGTATATATGTATGTATGATTGCATATATGTATGTATATATGTATGTATGATTGCATATATGTATGTATGTAGAAGAAGACCTCGCCAGAGAGAAGCAACCAAAAGTCAGTACCATTCAAGTCGCAAATAGAGCAAGTGAAATTGCAGAAAGATGAACTGAGTATTGTAAAGAACTCCACAACCATCTTTAATATCGTGGACTTAGACAACCGATTCCCGGTAGCACCTGTCAGGCTCAGATCATGTAGCAATATATTAAAATCTTATTCATTCAAAAACGGAAGAGCTACGGAATTCACGTTTATAAAGGCAACGACAAATGCAAACTATTCAAATCAAACGGATACGGTAAGACTGTCCTATTCCAATCATACGGATACAGTAACACTGCCCTGTATACAATTATAAATGTTCCATATCGCTACAATGCACGCAAAACCACTCTGGAATGAATCAGCTAACACGTTAAGCGATTTTGTAATTATTTTTTTAAATGTAGCTTTAACAATTTTTCAGTAATATTTCTACGATGTCTGCAGTGAGACACTGCATGATGCCGCAGACCTGTAACATGATGTCCCCTCCAGTCACATTATCCTGACACCAGGCCGACCAGTCCTAACACTAACCTCTTAATCCTGATCGTCAAGCGAGGCAGCTGTTAGTACCAATTTTGTAAGTCTTTGGTATGACTCGGCCGGGGATCGAACCCACGACCTCCCGCTTCCGCAGCGGACGCTCTAACCACTAGGCCACCGGAGCGGTGTAAGATAACATGTTACGTGATTAATTACCTATTGAATAATGAGTATAATTGTCATATGAATATCTCCTGTCATATATATTTTGAAAGCATCCATAATTATATTATAACAGTTAACATCGGACCAGACGTCTTTGAATAGCATAATAAGACAGTGTTGATGAAACCAACCTAAACGGAGAGAGAGAGAGAGAGAGAGAGACAGAGAGACAGAGAGACAGAGAGAGAGACAGAGAGAGTATTACGTGTAAAACTCCTCCCAGAGAAGAATATTATAAGCATAAGGAAACTGAACATGGCTAATATTGCACTATCAAATAATTCTGTTCCAAATGTATTATCAGCTAACGTCTACTGGGGGTACCTGAAGTCAATGCATTACTATTAAAATGAACAAATGAATGCCATCTGCCTCACTGATAAATTCATGGACTCGTAAGATAATGAAAATGGTTCCTCGTTTCACTGTAACACTGAACACTTGATAAAATAGATCCTACATCTTTCTTTGCTTCCGGCTTTTACGTGAAACATTTTAATGTTTCCAGCTAAATTTATGTATAGTATAGGTAAGTCTAATCATTTTTCCTTAAATAGCATCTTGTCGAGAAAGAGGCTAAAATATTTAAAGATAGCTGCACCTGCCAATGACGTCATGAACAACAATTAGACGTGTGTGACAGGATTGTCAAGAACTGCGCACTAACAATTGGCTGTAACCGTTTTGCTTGTAAATTGCCGATTTTAAATTTGTTAACATTCTCCATTAAAAGGCTTATTACAAAACTGATAACCTACTTGCTGTGTTCCTTACAAGCATATAATATAATCATTTTTCACTAAAATATCTTTGACTCATTTGGTAGCCATGTTTATGTGATTTTTATAAAAATACGACGAATTATATTAGTTTTTTAGGCTTGATTGAAATCTACTTCAATATAATTGTTGATGATATATACAGCAGACACAATGCAACGACATACACTTATTCTTACCACAAACAGATGAGCTGAAAATGCGACCACAACGGCTTTGCGTGTTTATATTAATGCCGTCTTACAGAAGGATGAATCAAGAGTTTATCTTTACAAGTTTAAAAAGACATATGTTAATTTCAATGTTCCCTTTTTTGTTCTGTTTGTTCTGCTTGTGCCTTAAAAGTGTGCACATTTTGTCCATAACGGGAAGTAACAGTATTCAGGTTAACAACTTGAGATCATGTTTAAGAAATGAAACTTATAATTCATTTATTAGAAATTTACGCGAAATCGATACACCAAGACAAAAGGAAATGATGAATGATTTCAGTCTCTGAATGATATCTGGAATTGTTCAATCAGTGGTGGTAATTAAGATGTTTTTTAATTCCAACCTTCCAATGTAATGATATATTTAGAGAGTCTGTTGCAACCTAAAATCATATTAATTTATGATACAATTGTATGTACCCAAAACATTCGTATTATCATAGTATTATCATAGTATTATCATAGGATACAATTGTATGTACCCAAAACATTCGTATTATCATATGATACAATTGTATGTACCCAAAACATTCGTATTATCATATGATACCATTGTATGTACCCAAAACATTCGTATTATCATAGGATACAATTGTATGTACCCAAAACATTCGTATTATCATAGGATGCAATTGAATATACCCATAAAGCTCTAATTAGGATATAATGCCATTGTATGTACCCACAAAGGTATTTAATATCATAGGATGCAATATTATGTACCCATAGTGTTCGTATGAGTATAGGATGCATTTGTATGTACCCATACAGATAATATTAGCTTAGCATGTGATTATATGCATAGTGCTCATTACTCCGATATATATATATATATATATATATATATATATATATATATATATATATATATATATATATATATATATATATATATATATATACAAAATATGATCCCTATGATGATGGGACGACAAGCACGATGAAATTAATGAAATGTCATACCTGTGACAAAATATAAACTGGACAGAATATTAAATGTCTTCTTTAACGTTTCTTTAAAGATTATCAATGTACGCGAGTTTAACACAGTATCGAAAACATACACTTGTGTGATTTTGGCTCTAATTTCATATCTCTCCAACAACAAACATCTTGTAATTTTTTCGTTTTGTTATTTTACAATATTTTTTCTTCTTTCTATGCTGTGTTTACAGGTAATGCAACTTTTCAGCAACGGAATATATATATATATATATATATATATATATATATATATATATATATATATATATATATATATATATATATATATATGAAAATTCATTGCTAACATATTGATCCTTGAAAAGATTTTTTTCTTTCCCAGTTAGATGTACATTTTCGATCATTCTGTACCTATCTTACTCATCCTCTTATCTAAAACAAGTAAATGTGAACCTGCTGAATATTTGTCAAAATTTCCTCACTTTATTTCAAGCCATCCATTATGACGAATTTCCTTTCTTTCACATTATCTTCTTCCTACATAACGTGACCACGAGTGAGGACTCTTATCGGGGTCCTACCTGCCCATAGCAGGTGCTTTGTCCATATCTCTCAATTAAGCAACGGTATATGTGTCTTTATATATTCAAAACACGTATCAGCCGTCAAACAAAATAAACTTATAATAATTTAAATGCGATGACCATAAGAAGTATTTACCAGTGACGGTTCTTGACCACGGTAAAGTTTAAAATAAGTATATCTTTTCTTCGCGTTGGATTTCTCGGTACGCAAATAAAACAATGATAAATTTGGATACATTCATGTAGCAGTACTATTAATTAACTATTTTGCATTACTAGTCCAGTCGGGGCCCCGAGTGGCCGAGTGGCCTAAAGCGCTGTCCGTAAAGGATCACTGCCATCTCACCTCTGTCTGCGTGGGTTCGAGTCTCAGATTCGGCCAATGTGTGTATGTGAGAAAGCTTGCCAGTAGCTTCTCATGGGTCGGTGGTTCTTTTTAAGTGTTTTCCCGGGTTCTTCGTACACCTTTAATTCTGGCCGCCATGTATAAACATCCTATCATTCTTGTGATGAAAAATGGCGTTAAACTCTACGTACATACATACATACATACATACAGACAGACAGACAGACACGCACGCACATACACAACATACATACATACATACATACATACATACATACATACATACATACATACATATATACACACACACACATACAAACATACATACATACATACACACATACACACACGCACACACACACACACACATACATACATACATACATACATACATACATACATACATACATACATACATACATACATACATACATATAACGAACAAAAGATGAACTATAAGAAAGAAAGAAAGAAAGAAAGAAAGAAAGAAAGAAAGAAAGAAAAGAAAAGAAAAGAAATATGCATAGGAATGAAATCATGGTTATGTAAAGAGTCTCTAGTCATATTACACAAGCAAGCAAGACAAAACATTCTGCTTGAAAGTTTACGTGAATCGCAAGAAAGACAACTTGGTGTGGGCCGAAAGAGTGAAAACGAAAAGGGAGATAACAATACACGATACTCTAACGTGAATCTAAAAGGAACGAAAGTTTGACAAGATCAAGTTTGATGAAGGAAAATAATTTGCAATAGAAATATTAATCATTTGCTGTTAAATGAAAACAGAATAGTTATCTACTTATAAAAACCAAAAAAGGATATGTACTGCAAAGAATGTAATAACGATATATTTTTCACTCAAAATGAAACTAGAAAATGGAAATAAGTTTCTGCCGAAGGTAATCTGACTTTAGAATAAGAATCAAACAAATATTAAAGGAAATGACTTTAGTTGACGCATAGAATAAAACTGATCAATTGAATGCATCAATATAATTGGTTACTTGACAACTGATACATTTATAAAGCCTAAATTTAAAACAGCTGAAGCAGTCAACCTTTTAAAACGCAAAGCAATTCTTTCTTAAAATATGTAACAAAAAGATCACAGCTATCTTACGAAGTTGACTAAAGGAATCGGCATAAAAAGAAAATAAGATTACAAGCTTTGAGCGTTTGAAAATAAAGGGTTTCTAGAATGCGTCTTATGTAGAGGAAAACAATCCTGTAAGAGCACGAATTAATACAAAAAGTACACTATGTAAAGTTTGTGCTGAGTACAAAAACACTGGTAAACATGAACGTACATTCAAAAACGTAACCAGTAAATATCAAGATGTTGCACGTGAAAAACGTGATAGGCGACTACACTAACATGCAATGTAATAATCGGGAAACAAGCTATATAATCGCAATCAGAAACAAAATAAGAAAAAAGTTATAATTGTTTTGTGTTGGAAGTCGAGCCAAGTGATATTAATACGCGGAAAAATGCGAATATGTTCGTGATGGCAATTGAGTGACCTTTCGACTCTAAAGACACAAGTTCTACGCATGAGAAAATAGAACCGAATACACATTTGAAACTAGTACCATATTATCACATTGAATCGAGGGAAAATAACAATAAGTACGTAATATCTTTAATATTATTAACTTTTAAATTTCGGTAGTTCTAATTGGAAAACATTATATGTTAGGCAATGGTACGATACAATACAATGCTGAACGTTCATTCAGTTCTAACGAAGTTAGTAGCGCGTGAGATTTCTAATTCATGCCTTTCTTCAAATTTTACATTTTCTGCCCTGGAAATAGCTCAGGTGTTTATATTACTGACTCATTGATACGCTACACAAAACCTTTTCTTTTGGTAAGTACAGGGGTTTTCTTTGGCATATGTTTGGCAAAGTTTGTGGTGTTTTTGTGAAGTGTGAAGAACACGAGTGTTGCCTTCTTTGCGGTAGCTCTTAAGAAAGTTTACTTTTTACAGCCAGCAATGTATATAGTCTGTATGTTTGGAACACTGTTTTGTTTTATAATGTTTGCCACATAGTAGTCATTAAATGTAACTAAAAGTACCTGATTCATTTCACACGAAGTACTTAAACGAATTAAGTACTTTTAGCTACATTTTATGACGCTGACCTGAAAAATGATTGAGTTACAGATGTGATAAAACCTCCATGCTGTGTGGAACGAACTATATAGTTTTTCGCCTAATAGCAAATAACTAGACTTTGTCTGCGTGTATGCGTCTGCTGGTCTGGTTGTTTTGTATAGCGAGTTATTAAAGTTGGAGAGACGTTAAGATGCTGTATGGGCGAATTTGTTATATATATATATATATATATATATATATATATATATATATATATATATATATATATATATATATATATATATAGCTGTTGTTTGATTTTATATTAACTTTGACAGGCACAGAAGAAGACAAGAAGGACAGTTTCTCTTTGAAAGTAGTTCCTAGGGTGTGGACACCATCAGAATCAGTTAAACTGGGTAGTGTGGTTTCGACGCTTATGACAGTTTTATAAGTTTTCAAAGCTTTCAGCGTGAAAGAAATCCCGACATCTGTATGTGCGGTATTTTTCTATTACCGAAAGTGATATTATTCTCTGATAAAATAATTTAAAAGAATACAATGATCTGTTTCAAAATATATTTTCAAAATATATTTCTCTGAAGAGTCTCTCTAAGTGTACTCGATGTTTTTTTTATTTTTATTTTATATTTTCCGTCTTGTCCAGGATCAGACCGGACAAAGAGGTGCATGGAAAAACATAATCAGTGTTTAAATCTTCATTGTTGGAACATCCAGGTTTAGTGAAGTTTAATCATGTAAAGTAAATGTCAATAGATGAAACACCCAACATGTTCAAAGTCTGATCTGTCTTTAAGTTTTGCCTCCTTATAAAAAAAATCTGCTTTTGACAATTGTCCAAATTCTGTGGTTTTATCATTGCGAGTATTCGTTGTAATGTCTCTGTTCATTTCTCTATTCTCTCATGTAATGTTTATTTTATTTATTTCGACACTAACCATTATGCGTATTGGGTATATGGTTTGCAATAACAACTCTGCTTGTATTTCTCTTCTTTATATATATATATATATATATATATATATATATATATATATATATATATATATATATATATATATATATATCATGCGATTGTTTCGAAGTTTAATAATGTCAATAAGACCACCAGTAAGCATGAGTTAGTCGGGAAATTGTAAAATTAAATATTTCATTTTCAGATTGTTCATATAATCGACTACATGTGAGTACATGTACTTTTACCTAACAGACTGTCAACTTTGTACAAACAAAGGTGTTGCCAATTGTACATTTCTAACTGCTGTAACGTTTCTGGATTAAAGATAACATAGCTTTTACCTACAGATATGTGTCGACTTAAAAGGAAAAACTTATCAACACAATTTATCATGCAACATTTAATTTTGCTCTCACTGTTGCCTACGGCATGGATTAAAAAAAAGCTATTGGGTTTTCAATTGATCCACTGTATAGAATGCTTACGACGAAACTGTAATGGATAATTGTTCAAGTTTCATTCAGTCAGTTTAGAATTTCGTACGCGGTTGCACATACACCTTTACCTGACAAAATTATTATTAATTAAATGTTTACACCTTCTGTTCAAAGATCATCGATTCATTTTTGGGCACAATACATGAGGACTTCTCAACGTTAGCATATTTTTTGGTGCACGTACTCTTCATGATTACAGTTATCTTTTCAAAGCATGTCAAATTCAGAATTGATTCGCATCTTCGCATTAGAACATATCAAGAAAAAAAGGTCGCCATCTTTGCTCTAAATAGACTATAATAATATATTAATGTAAGAATAGTTTCCATTTAATCACAATGAATACTCTTTGTACTATTGTAGGAATAGTTTCCATTTCAATACAATACTCTTGTATTATATTGTATTATTATATATAGTATTGTATTATTATATACTCAATACTCTTTGTACTATTTTAAGAATAGTTTCCATTACAATACAATGAATACTCTCTGTACTATTTTAAGAATAGTTTCCATTTCAATACAATGAATACCCTTTGTACTATTTTAAGAATAGTTTCCATTACAATACAATGAATACCCTTTGTACTATTTTAAGAATAGTGTCCATTTCAATACAATGAATACTCTTTTTACTATTTTAAGAATAGTTTCCATTACAATACAATGAATACCCTTTGTACTATTTTAAGAATAGTGTCCATTTCAATACAATGCATACTCTTTGTACTATTTAAAGAATAGTTTCCATTTCAATTCAATGAATACTCTCTGTATTCTTTTAAGAATAGTTTCCATTACAATACAATGAATACCCTTTGTACTATTTTAAGAATAGTTTCCATTACAATTCAATGAATACTCTCTGTATTCTTTTAAGAATAGTTTCCATTACAATACAATGAATACCCTTTGTACTATTTTAAGAATAGTTTCCATTACAATTCAATGAATACACTCTGTATTCTTTTAAGAATAGTTTCCATTACAATAAAATGAATACCCTTTGTACTATTTTAAGAATAGTGTCCATTACAATTCAATGAATACCCTTTGTACTATTTTAAGAATAGTTTCCATTTCAATACAATGAATACCCTTTGTACTATTTTAAGAATAGTGTCCATTACAATACAATGAATACCCTTTGTACTATTTTAAGAATAGTTTCCATTTCAATACAATAAATACTCTTTGTACTATTTTAAGAATAGTTTCCATTACAATACAATGAATACCCTTTGTACTATTTTAAGAATAGTTTCCATTTCAATACAATGAATACCCTTTGTACTATTTTAAGAATAGTGTCCATTTCAATACAATGAATACTCTTCGTACTATTTTAAGAATAGTTTCCATTACAATACAATGAATAACCTTTGTACTATTTTAAGAATAGTTTCCATTACAATACAATGAATACTCTTCGTACTATTTTAAGAATAGTGTCCATTTCAATACAATGAATACTCTTCGTACTATTTTAAGAATAGTTTCCATTACAATACAATGAATACCCTTTGTACTATTTTAAGAATAGTGTCCATTTCAATACAATGAATACTCTTCGTACTATTTTAAGAATAGTTTCCATTACAATTCAATGAATACACTCTGTATTCTTTTAAGAATAGTTTCCATTACAATACAATGAATACCCTTTGTACTATTTTAAGAATAGTTTCCATTACAATTCAATGAATACACTCTGTATTCTTTTAAGAATAGTTTCCATTTCAATACAATGAATACTCTTCGTACTATTTTAAGAATAGTTTCCATTACAATTCAATGAATACACTCTGTATTCTTTTAAGAATAGTTTCCATTACAATACAATGAATACCCTTTGTACTATTTTAAGAATAGTTTCCATTACAATTCAATGAATACACTCTGTATTTTTTTAAGAATAGTTTCCATTACAATACAATGAATACCCTTTGTACTATTTTAAGAATAGTTTCCATTTCAATACAATGAATACTCTTCGTACTATTTTAAGAATAGTTTCCATTTCAATACAATGAATATCCTTTGTACTGTTTTAAGAATAGTTTCCATTACAATACAATGAATACCCTTTGTACTATTTTAAGAATAGTGTCCATTTCAATACAATGAATACTCTTTTTACTATTTTAAGAATAGTTTCCATTTCAATTCAATGAATACTCTCTGTATTCTTTTAAGAATAGTTTCCATTACAATAAAATGAATACTCTTTGTACTATTTTAAGAATAGTTTCCATTTCAATACAATGAATACTCTTTTTACTATTTTAAGAATAGTTTCCATTTCAATACAATGAATACTCTTCGTACTATTTTAAGAATAGTTTCCATTTCAATACAATGAATACCCTTTGTACTATTTTAAGAATAGTTTCCATTACAATACAATGAATACCCTTTGTACTATTTTAAGAATAGTGTCCATTTCAATACAATGAATACTCTTCGTACTATTTTAAGAATAGTTTCCATTACAATTCAATGAATACACTCTGTATTCTTTTAAGAATAGTTTCCATTACAATACAATGAATACCCTTTGTACTATTTTAAGAATAGTTTCCATTACAATTCAATGAATACACTCTGTATTCTTTTAAGAATAGTTTCCATTTCAATACAATGAATACTCTTTTTACTATTTTAAGAATAGTTTCCATTTCAATACAATGACTACTCTTTTTACTATTTTAAGAATAGTTTCCATTTCAATACAATGAATACTCTTCGTACTATTTTAAGAATAGTTTCCATTTCAATACAATGAATACCCTTTGTACTATTTTAAGAATAGTTTCCATTACAATACAATGAATACCCTTTGTACTATTTTAAGAATAGTGTCCATTTCAATACAATGAATACTCTTTTTACTATTTTAAGAATAGTTTCCATTTCAATTCAATGAATACTCTCTGTATTCTTTTAAGAATAGTTTCCATTACAATAAAATGAATACTCTTTGTACTATTTTAAGAATAGTTTCCATTTCAATACAATGAATACTCTTTTTACTATTTTAAGAATAGTTTCCATTACAATAAAATGAATACTCTTTGTACTATTTTAAGAATAGTTTCCATTTCAATACAATGAATACTCTTTTTACTATTTTAAGAATAGTTTCCATTTCAATACAATGAATACTCTTTTTACTATTTTAAGAATAGTTTCCATTTCAATACAATGAATACTCTTCGTACTATTTTAAGAATAGTTTCCATTTCAATACAATGAATACCCTTTGTACTATTTTAAGAATAGTTTCCATTACAATACAATGAATACCCTTTGTACTATTTTAAGAATAGTGTCCATTTCAATACAATGAATACTCTTCGTACTATTTTAAGAATAGTTTCCATTACAATTCAATAAATACTCTCTGTATTCTTTTAAGAATAGTTTCCATTACAATAAAATGAATACCCTTTGTACTATTTTAAGAATAGTTTCCATTTCAATACAATGAATACTCTTCGTACTATTTTAAGAATAGTTTCCATTTCAATTCAATGAATACTCTCTGTATTCTTTTAAGAATAGTTTCCATTACAATAAAATGAATACTCTTTGTACTATTTTAAGAATAGTTTCCATTTCAATACAATGAATACCCTTTGTACTATTTTAAGAATAGTTTCCATTACAATACAATGAATACCCTTTGTACTATTTTAAGAATAGTGTCCATTTCAATACAATGAATACTCTTCGTACTATTTTAAGAATAGTTTCCATTACAATTCAATGAATACTCTCTGTATTCTTTTAAGAATAGTTTCCATTACAATAAAATGAATACTCTTTGTACTATTTTAAGAATAGTGTCCATTTCAATACAATGAATACTCTTTGTACTATTTTAAGAATAGTTTCCATTACAATTCAATGAATACACTCTGTATTCTTTTAAGAATAGTTTCCATTACAATAAAATGAATACTCTTTGTACTATTTTAAGAATAGTTTCCATTTCAATACAATGAATACTCGTTACTTTTTTGTATTACAATATTTCCTATGAACTCAAGCTCAACAACAATATTTACTATGTAAACATAAAAAATGACATGTTTTAATATATGCTGGTTTTTACAACATAAGGAAGAACTTGCTGCATTAGTATTTAAACACAAAGAATTACGTGCTCAATTGGGATTTAAACACAAGGATGGACTTGCTGCATTAGTATTTAAACACAAAGAAGTGCGTGATCAATTGGGATTTAAAAAAATGGAAGGACTTGCTGCATTAGTATTTAAACACAAAGATGTACGTGCTCATTTGGGATTTAAAGACAAGGAAGGACTTGCTGCATTAGTATTTAAACACAAAGAAGAACTTGCACAATTTTGATTTAAACACAAGGAAGGACTTGCCCAATTAGGATTTAAACACAAGTAATGGCATGATCAATTAGGATTTGAACATATTGAAGGACGTACTCAATAAGGATTTTAACGTAAGGAAGGACTTGCTCACTGGCATTTAATCACAAGGAAAGACTTGTTCAATAGGATTAAAAACAAGGAAGGACTTTGCTTAACTAGAATTTAAACACATAAAGGACATGCTGAACATGGATTTATACACAAGGAAGGATTCGCTCAGTTAGGATTTAAAGACGAGGAAGAATCGTTCCCAAATATCCATGCTTTCAAATTGTTACTTGCCATTGTTCCAATGTTAAAACTGCATAGTTGTAAACTGTTCAAAAGTTTCTGTGTTATCATCGTTAAAATTTTTGCCAGCTGATACGAATCTAAAAGTTGTTTATCAACCCTGCTTGTTCGTTTCATTGTTGTTTCATTGCTGTTTGTTTCATTGTTGTTCGTTGTTGTTTGTTTCATTGTTGTTCGTTTCATTGTTGTTTGTTTCATTGTTGTTCGTTTCATTGTTGTTTGTTTCATTGTTGTTTGTTTCATTGTTGTTCGTTTCATTGTTGTTTGTTTCATTGTTGTTTGTTTCATTGTTGTTTGTTTCATTGTTGTTTGTTTCATTGTTGTTCGTTTCGTTGTTGTTCGTTTCATTGTTGTTGTTTCATTGTTGTTTGTTTCATTGTTGTTCGTTTCATTGTTGTTTGTTTCATTGTTGTTCGTTTCATTGTTCGTTTCATTGTTGTTCGTTACATTGTTGTTCGTTTCATTGTTGTTTGTTTCCTTCTTTAATGAATTCTTTGCTACGAAACGAAATATATTTTGCCTCGTTGTTAACCTTGTCATCTCAATCAATATTACAGCAAATTTTATGAATAAGATCATCTCATGAACGGGTAAATACAAAATTAAAACGTATGCATTTTATTTTGAGAATAAAAACGGACATTAAATTAAAAAAAATTCCTTGGGTGTTTGACTTTAACGCATGCCTTGTATCTCATCCTTTCTTCTTATTTCTTCTATCATATTTGTTCAATTAAAATGTTCTGCAGCTTCCTCTGTGAAAACTTTATCTGTCATAATTCTTCATGGACTAATTTTGCAATATAAGGCAAAACATCATTAAACATCTGACTACAGTAAGTTCTTCTGTAACTGATGTATACATGTCTCCTGCAGATTAACTTGTTATAATTATAAAACCTAGATGAAATAAATTTGACTAGCGTGATTACTATATAGAGTTGAGCCATTCTTCAAAGTGATATGTTCAAAGTTATCTGTCTTAGCTTTTAGACTGTTATGATACTGATTGTAAGATAACATATAACATCTTAATTGTTCCCTCTGGCTCCCATCAGCGCGACAAACGTCTTGCTATCCAAATTGTATGGTAGTTCAAATCCTCTCATTTTACCAGCTGCTCCAATGCACTTGTCAGTGAATAACGATTCTTAATTTTCAAACACATTCACACGTTATTTTCTTAAAATTTCGTCCAATTAGGAATTATTTTACATATCAAGTTTTCAGAATAACAATGGCAACAAAAATAACAACAAACAAGTGACAATGATGGTCATCTTATTATCACCCGTTTATTTATGTTTATTTTATTAAATAAAAACTGTGCCACTAATCATATTTCAAGAACAAGCATATCTTAGATCAAGTTTTTAAAATCAATCCAGCTTATATAGCATTTGATGCAAACTCGAGCTGGTAATCCAGAAAACTCCATGCGGAAGGTACATGCCACTTATCTTTTTAGTGCTGTGATGTGATTTGGATTTTCAATGCAGCTTTAACAATTTTTCAGTCATATCGCAACGATGTCTGCA
Organism: Unio delphinus; assembly: GCA_029339505.1. Taxonomy (NCBI): domain Eukaryota; kingdom Metazoa; phylum Mollusca; class Bivalvia; order Unionida; family Unionidae; genus Unio; species Unio delphinus. The sequence goes on along the minus strand of JAQISU010000021.1, from coordinate 4,994,398 downwards.
ATGTGACAGTTTATAGTGATGTCTAGCACTGGTGCATCATGCCGTAGACATGTAGCATGATGTCCTACCCAGTCACATTATCCTGCTAAGCGAGGCTGCTGTTAAGACCATTTTATTAAGTCTTGACTAAGCCGGGGATTAAACTCACGACCAACCACATACGAGACGGACGCTCTAGCCACTAGGCTACCGGAGCGGACATTTTTTTCTATTTATTTTTATAGCGACAAGCATGAATACAATATCTATGTAACACGTTTTGTTGCGAATATTATGAAATGTTTAGCTGATAATTTAGACATATCCACGAAATTATACAATATTTTGCCAAATGTTCCAGTATATCCGGGATTTAAAAAAATAACTATTGCGAGTGATTGCTATATCTGAAATAAATTTAGAAAACAAAGAAAAGTCGCATGAAAAGCAGAAAATGTGGGAAAGAAAAATGAAAGATGGGAAAGTTCATGAAGTAAAAAGGGAAAAGGCAAAATGTGTTGTCAAGCTTCTTTCTAAAGACATGTATATAGGTAAAAGTTCTGTTAAAGTAGATAGATGTATGTATGTATGTATGTATGTATGTATGTATGTATGTATGTATGTATGTATGTATGTATGTATGTATGTATGTATGTGTGTGTACGTACGTACGTACGTACGTGTGTGTATGTATGCAAGAATGTATGTATGCATGTATGTATGTATGTATGTGTGTGTGTGTGTGTGTGTGTGTGTGTGTGTGTGTGTGTTTGTGCAGACTTTTGTGTGTGTGTGAGAGCCGGTTGATGCATTGAAATACTTGGGAAAGCTCAGAGCTCAGCAAAATACATCTTGCTGAATAAGTATTCCTTATCCTTCAAATGCTTTCGCATCGTCTTATTGTATGATCTTCAGGTAACACAAACCACTCCGATGGCCTAGTGGTTGGACCGTCCGCCGCGAAAGTGGGAGGTCGTAGGTTCGATCCCTCGCCTAGTCATACTAAAGACTTACTAACAGCTGCCTCGTTTTACGATCAGCATTAAGATGGTGTGTTAGGACTGGTCGGCCTGGTGTCAGGATAAAGTGACTGGGTGGGACATCGTGCATCATGTCTGCCTCATGATGCCCAAGTGCTAGACATCACTATAAACTGCCTCACTGCAGACATCATAGCGATATGACTGATTTTTTTTAAAGCTAGGTTAAAAATCCTAATCAAACAAACAAACAATTTCAGGTAATACAGTATTCACTCTTTTCTAAGGGGAAGGTGGTGTGCGTCGGTGTCGGTGTCTGTCTGTGGGTGGTAAATTCATGAGGCTAACTTTATGCTTAAATAATAATACAAACAATATGTAAGGCAATTTTGTTTATTCGCTGAATCTCGATACTTCACACCGTAAAACATAATAAACATATTAAGACATAATTACTCTCTCTCTCTCTCTCTCTCTCTCTCTCTCTCTCTCTCTCTCTCTCTCTCTCTCTCTCTCTCTCTTAGTATAGTTCCCTGGTTAGCATGCTCTCTGCGTTGCACTCTGCTATAATAAGTCAGGCGAACGCCGACGCCATATTGTCACCTGATCAAAACAAATAGTCTCATACGGAGAGATCTAGTATATCTAACATCTGCAAATGTATTCCTTCAATATTCTCATTCTTAGTGACACAATGTGAACTTTACTAATATTTTTTGATTTGAACTATAGCAGTCGTTGTCTTGTGTTCAAGGTTAACCACCAGTTAGGTTATATAATAATTTTTACAAATATTTTTGCAACTACGGACGATGAAGGAAAAGCGTACGCACATCGATAGTTTGTTCATATTGCACATTTTATACAGCGTCATCTAAACATTAATTTTCCAATCGATTCCTTGATAATATTGAAATCGAAATTGATGCGAGATGATGTACGATAGTCAAAATATAGCCACATAATAATACAAGAATATCACCTCTCTTTCACGAGGGGGTGAGGGAAACAATTGTCTTGCAAATATTGCACACTTCATACTAAGTCAGCCAAAATAGCCTGGTTGCGATAAATTACCTGATTAATTTTACATCGATAGTGATATCTCTCTTTACACGACACCTCAGACTTTACCAAACATTAGGATTGAAATAGCAATCCTATTCGGTGGCGGGGGCCCTGACTTGCCGAGTGGCCTAAAGCGCTCACCGTTATGGATTATTGCCATCTCACCTCTGTCTGCGGGGGTTCGTGTCTCAGATGCAGCTAATGTGGTTATGTGAGAAGCTTGCTAGTAGCTGCTCGTGGGTCGGTGGTTCTGGCTGGGGTTTTCACGGGTTCTACCCTCCAATATTTATACTGGCCGCCATGTATTAACCCATCTTGTGATGGAAAATGGCGTTAAAGTCTACAACAGCAGCAACAACAACAACAACAACAGCAACGAGAGCAACCCTGTTTTAGAATGTTTCTTTGATTTATTTGAAGCTACCTTGGTTGTCGGGTCATGCTGAAATAATCAAGCACCATTCGTGCAATATAATGAAACCAACGCGTTCTTTTACAGACCTCTATTTTGATGACTGTAATGGGTAGAATGGAAAACAATTTTTAATTGGATCTTGCGATTCTTAATCAATTTAAATAATGATAGTAGAAGTGCATATGACACTTCTCTCTTCCAACCAACCATAAACAAAAGGTTAACTATTAAATAGTAGCGTTTGGTCAGGTCGAATACTGTGTAAATGGCGGGGGATGGGTGAATTTGTGAGGAAGAGAGTCATCCAACCGTTCGTTTCCATTCAAAATTATATCTTAATATTTATAAAGTACTCACGTTAATGCTGAATATGACTCCTGGAAATCGCTCATTACTTGAAAATCCACCATTTCATCAAATTTGAAAAGAATAGACTTGTTAAATCAGATATTACTTTCCGTCAACGTGAATACGTCTAGCAAGCTTGATGCACAACATAAGAATACGAAACGTCACTCTTGGAAACGCTGCATCATAGATTACGTCACTATGAGTGACGTGATTTTCGTCAGTCTCACTTAAACGCTTATTGTTGATTTTGATTTTGATATTATACAAATGAGTAGCTTGAATGAAAAACAGAAAGCTAATTATAAATTAAGCATTCGTTTTTATTTCTCTTTTTGAGTCCGAGGATGTCAATAGCTAAAACTATAATTTTCATTGTTGTTGCCGTTTTGCATAAAGAATTCATAAACCTTTCCCACTCAGTTCCTGTAACTTCATCTCACAGTAAACACATTTTTGAACGACGCGGTGTTTTTTGCTCGAAGAGCCTCACAACAGCTCCAGCATACCTTCAAATATTAGCTTTGCACCATTTGTATTTCCATTCTTGGGTGTGTGGATGTGTAGGATATGAGAGGTAACTACTTTTCATCGTTTGTTTAAATTTATTTAATTTATTTTGGATATATGAGCAGTACAAGTTGGGTTATTATCGTAGGTAAAATTCAGATCTGGATAAAATATTTGCACTTTATTTCTAGCCATATTTGCTTCTGTTGCAATCACTATGTACATAATTTGTAACTTTAACCTTTTAAACAATGATTGTAAGTTTTAATTGCACTTTTTACTTGACATTGTCCAAAATCAAGTTTATATTGTACCTTACAAATAACGTTTGTTTCGCAAACAAGTAATACATAGATAAACTGTTCTCTGTTATAGACAGTTAAATATTGGAGTCACTATTAACATAAATAAACGCATTATTAAGGTAAGATTTATGGTTATTGGAAATCCCCATTACAAATACCTAGCCTCTATGACGTGTACCACATTGTATGTTATAAGTTTAGTAAAACAATATCCTAGAATGTAACTTTAAATTAAGTTTAACAAAGGTTTCTTTTAGATGATACTTATTGTGACATGTGTCAAGTAGTGGGCTTTCTCATCCGGTTTATGCAGAAATTATTAGTTCAGTTGGCGCCCTACAGCTTTGTATTTTGCATAGTAAGAAAAAATATATCCCTGGATATACTGGATCTTTAAAGAGGACGTTTTAAATCCTCATGTAGTGTTCAAAGAACCTTTAATTTCCTTATTTTGGTGCATGATTGATGGGCGTAATATTGGTTATAGAGTATACAGCTTGGCCTTACTTCCGATTTGCATCTACCCAAAACATGTTAGCTCCGCTTGGTCATTTTCACATAGATTTCAGATGTAAATTTAAAAAAAAACCCGATAACCTTTATTTTTACATTTGATGCTTAAACACCTTTATGATTTAAGCATTTGATGCTTAAACATCTTTATTTTTACATTTGATGTAATGGTAATTTTTTCATACATTGTCCCTGTTTTAATAACTCCTAAATATAGTGTACTTGTACTTTCGACTAATTCACACTGATATTTTAGCACAAGGGAGCAGTCATTTTAGTTATTGGTGTGCTTAGATCATGTTCAATTTCCACAAGTTGATACTAGACATACAAATCCATCTCACATCCCTACCAATTTTATTCGCTACAAAACGTACTTCTGTGCTTTTTATGTCTAGTCGTTATATATTAATGCATACATGTATTAATAATGCCTTTTCTTAAATGAATTTAATATGATAGACAATTTCATCGTAATGATTTGTTTTCCGTTCCCAAATCCCCTCTTACATCTAAAGGAAAAAAAAAACACATTACAAAAAAAAAAACGCAGAAATCTGGAGTGAGAGACAAAAAGTATTTGTGCTGGAAGAAACGCTTGAAATATAATTTATAACCTCCAACAATGTAAATCATTGTAACGGAATGTGCACAGTTTCCTTGGGATTTATTTACAGTTTTTATATAATAAATGATACAAAGTTGCAAACATTGTAGGCATTGAACGGTACATCTCTCGGTTACGTGTTACACATACTTTATCAATACAATATTGTGTTTTTGTTTTGTTTCATAAACTTATTATAATGTTCTGAAAATCGATGATTTTAAACTCAATATGAAAAGTTTCATAGCCCACCAAACAATTCACCCCTCCCCACCCTCTCTCTCTCTCTCTCTCTCTCTCTCTCTCTCTCTCTCTCTCTCTCTCTCTCATCATCGCAGCAAGATATGATCGAAAATCAATGAAAAGCAAGCCTCGTTTCCATTGAATGAAAGATATATATATATATATATATATATATATATATATATATATATATATATATATATATATATATATATATATATATATAGATATATATATATGTGTGTGTGTGTGTGTATTTGTGTGTGTGTGTGTGTATGTTTGTGTTTGCAGACTTTTGTGTGTGTGAGCGCCGGTTTATGCATTGAAATACTTGGGAAAGCTCAGAGCTCAGCAAAATACATCTTGCTGAATATGTGTTCCTTATCCTTCAAAAGCTTTCGCATCGTCTTATTCTATGATCTAATAGTAACACAAACCACTCCGATGGCGTATTGGTTGGCCGTCCACCGCGGAAGTGGGAGGTCGTGGGATCGATCCCTGGCCTACTCATACTAAAGACTTACTAACAGCTGCCTCGTTTTACGATCAGCATTAAGATGGTGTGTTAGGACTGGTCGGCCTGGTGTCAGGATAAAGTGACTGGGTGGGACATCGTGCCTCATGACTGCCTCATGATGCCCCAGTGCTATACATCACTATCAACTGCCTCACTGCAGACATCATAGCGATATGACTGATTTTTCTTTAAAGCTAGGTTAAAAATCCTAATCAAACAAACAAATTCAGGTAATAGAGTATTCACTCTTTTCTAAGGGAAGGTGGTGTGTGTCGGTGTCGGTGTCTGTCTGTGTGTGATAAATTCATGAGGCTATCTTTATGCTTAAATAATAACACAAACAATATGTAAGGCAATTTTGTTTATTCGCTGAATCTCGATAATTCACACCCGTAAAACATAATAAACTTATTAAGACATAATTACTCTCTCTCTCTCTCTCTCTCTCTCTCTCTCTCTCTCTCTCTCTCTCTCTCTCTTAGTATAGTTCCCTGGTTAGCATGCTGTCTGCGTTGCACTCTGCTATACTAAGTCAGGCGAACGCCGACGCCATATTGTCACCTGATCAAAACAAATAGTCTCTTACGGAGAGATCTAGTATATCTAACATCTGCACATGTAATTCCTTCAATATTCTCATTCTTAGTGACACAATGTGAACTTTACTAATACTTTTGATTTGAACTATAGCAGTCGTTATCTTGTGTTCAAGGTTAACCACCAGTTAGGTTATATAATAATTTTTACAAATATTTTTACAACTACGGAAGATGAAGGAAAAGCGTACGCACATCGATAGTTTGTTCATATTGCACATTTTATACAGCGTCATCTAAACAGTAATTTTCCAATCGATTCCTTGATAATATTGAAATCGAAATTGATGCGAGATGATGTACTATAGTCAAAATATAGCCACATATTAATACGAAAATATCAACTCTCTTTCACGAGGGTGTGAGGGAAACAATTGTCTTGCAAATATTGCACGCTTCATACTAAGCCAGCCAAAATAGCCTGGTTGCGATAAATTACCTGATCAATTTTACATCGATAGTGATATCTCGCTTTACACAACACCTCAGACTTTACCAAACATTAGGATTGAAATAGCAATCCTATTCGTTGGCGGGTGCCCTGACTTGCCGAGTGGCCTAAAGCGCTCACCGTTATGGATCATTGCCATCTCACCTCTGTCTGCGGGGGTTCGTGTCTCAGATGCAGCTAATGTGGCTATGTGGGAAGCTTGCTAGTAGCTACTCGTGGGTCGGTGGTTCTTGCTGGGGTTTTCACGGGTTCTACCCTCCAATATTTATACTGGCCGCCATGTATTAACCCATCTTATGATGGAAAATGGCGTTAAAGTCTACAACAACAACAACAACAACAACGAGAGCAACCCTATTCCACGAGGGGATGAATGTAACGATATTTGGTTCAATATTGTGCATTCATACTGCACCATGTAATGTCTAATATATATTCCATTTGCAATCGATTCCTTGATCCATTATACATCAGAATTGATTTAAGGCGACACATGAAAAATTTTGTTTGCCAGATATTAAGACCAAATTCTATATCTTTTATGAAGTTAGGGGGAATAGCGTGGAGTGGGTTTTCTGGCTACCCTATGTGTTGTATAGTTGAACCCTATTTCACGAGAGGGTGAATATGACGATAGTTGGTTCAATATTGAACACTCCGACTGCATCATTTAACAAACATCAATTGCAATCAATCCCGTGATACTTTTCACTTCGGAATTTGACGTAACGCGACAGACGACAGCCTTCATTTGCTGAAGATATAAGACAAAAATACTATCTCTTATATATATAAAAGAGGGGTGGGATAACAAACAATATTTTGTGAAATAAATGTTTCGTAGATTACATCATTTGAAAGTTAGATCTGTAATTGATTCCTTGATCAAGTGTACATCACCTCATATTATTAAAATTTCTCAAGGAATCAATTGGAGATGGAATCTCTGCGATGACCTCTGTAAAATGTCCAATATTATAAAAACTACCGTTGTTTCTACCCTTTTCCTTCATCTTCGCCTACTAGCAAAAATGTTTGTAAAACTTATTATTATATGACGAATTGGTGGTTAATCTAGTACATAATATAACTACTGTCATAGTTCATATCAAAAGTGTTCGTAAAGTTCATATTGTGTCATTAAGAACGAGAATATTAAAGAAATAAATGTGCCACGATTAGATTAACTCGATCTCTCCGTATGAAGCCATTGTTTTTTGCTTGGATCACGTGACAATATGGCATCGGCGTTCTTCTGATTTACTATAGCAGCGTGCAACGCAGGGAGCATATTAAGCAGGGAACCAATCTCTCTCTCTCTCTCTCTCTCTCTCTCTCTCTCTCTCTCTCTCTCTCTCTCTCTCTCTCTCACAAATTAAATTATCATGATCAATATTCAGTGACAGGCCCATTGCTGGCCAAAAGAATGTAAGAGTCCCCGAGATCATACCATTTTTCGTTATGCTTTGACTAGAATAAAAAAATAATGAATTTGCATGTATACAATATTTACATTTTTGTTATAAAATACCCGACAATTTAATTTTTGTTAGGCTAGTTGCGTCTGCAGCTTTTCCTTAAAACATGTCGGGGTTCATTGCTCACACACTTTACGGGGAAAAACCCGATTTCTTTCTTATAGAAAGGAAAGTTTCTCTTATAAAAACCGAGTGCCAGTCCAAGTTCATTGGCATCCGTCAGTTGATTGATCACCATCCCTGTGGATAAAATGTTGATACATTAGTACATTCTGTGTCAACGAGTTATTGTTAAAAGTATGTAGCAGGAACAGGTTTTACTTGTATTTTTATTTGTAATGTTCCTCCTAAATCTACAATAAGTGGAAATGAGATTTATGTATATTTCGTATTATGAGGAGGATTAAAATCATTGATTAAAAGTATTAATAGTACTTGTTGAAAGTAAATATAACCCCTTTTCATTTTTCCTGCTTTTATCCCGCTGTCTTACTTACAGATACAACTCAGTCACATATATCTGCCCGAGATTTCTAGAATTTGATCTCGTTGGTCAAAAAGATAAAATTAATGAAGATTCAGAGAGAAAATCTACTACTTTTTAGACTGTACTGAATAGTGTTATCTCTTTGAAAAATAAAGAAATAAACCACCAGTACCAATAACAATAACATCCTGAAAAAATGCAATATATTACAAGAGTTTCCATATTGGAAAAATATGTTTTTAGAATGTATTAAAATGTGATATGCTTCTCTGTAAGTAAAATATACAATCTTACCTTTCTTGCACGTGATCTCGTGTTTTCCACTGGCCATATAGTCATGCACAACTGTCATTTGTTCTCTGAGTGGTGTAGACAAGTCTGAAAGATTTAATGACGTGCACATTATTCTGTATTAAAAATAACTTAAAAGGATCAACTGCGAAAGGTTAGAATAATACCGTATGTTGCAGAGTCAGACAACCGGTATAGCACACAATGACGTGCTCGCTTTGTCCCTCTGCTGTCCTTGGCTCGATGCCGACTCCGTCATAATTTTTAAAATCGTTAGTTTCAATTGTATTCTCTTGTTTCCATCACATTTCAAACACACATGACAACGTTTTCGATATAGGAGAGTTTTATAGAAGACACAAGAATATCTATAGAAATTAAGTTAAGTTTAAATTACAAACAAGTTCAGTACTAAACTTTATTTTTTATACCAACAAAACATCTACACTTTTAACCTGTATGATATAGGAGCAATGTGCATGATTCATATTTATGTCTTCAAACATATTTTTTATTTATTTATTTAAATTTTTTTTATCGATTTTAATAACTAACCTGATGATGTCATTTGGGACTGCCTTGTATCTTGGTTGACTTCTTGCCATGTAAACCCAGGTGGCAAAAACACGGAGTCAGCAAGACCAGAGTACTCTGTAGAACAAGATAACGAATATTATTGATAGCGATAATGTTGTCCTTCAAAATAGACGAAAGCGATGACAAAGCAATATGTATTAACTGTTGATGCATATGTAAGTTTGTTTCCTTTTCCGTTGCGCCTTGACATTGGTTGAGTTCTACTCGTGTAGAAATGCACACTCTTAATACCAAATAACAAAGTTATTCACATTTTTTGCGTTGTGGAGATTTCTTGTCAAGCATTTCTTGCATTTTTATAAGCATATTATTAGGACTTCATATTACAGTGTACATATTGAAATACATATTGAAATATATACTTACCCAAATATGATTCTCTATCATGGGCCTTCTGTGTCATGGATTTTAATTTGGGCTCAAATCCAAGAACTTGTTTAGCATCTACACCAACGTCAGTGTTCCTCTATGTTAAAAGAGAAATACATTCATAACCGTTTTACACCAAGTTACCTAATTAACTTGTAACCTATGCAACTGTATTCGCAGTAAATGAATCGTTCTCGTTAAACTAACTAGAATTAAAAGGTTAGCTTCAAGTTATGAAACTGGTTTTACATATAAAGGAATTGAATATAAAGATACGAATGCTGTAATATCAAACTTTTGATCCTATATCAAAGCAAACTAAGAAGAAGAGGCAAACTAAAGTTGGTGAAAGATGATAGAGTATAATGCCCCATCATGAGTAATGCAAAGGTTCCACAAAAGTCAGAAAAAACATTGCGTTATACTTAATTCGTTTTAGGGTCAATAATTAGAAATCCAATAAAAGAGACGAGATTTTTACGAATCTTAATCCAAGTCCGTAAAATCGTTGAAGAAATTAAACTATGTAAATTTAATTGAAAGAATGATGAAAACTAGCATGCTAAAACATTATCCAGAACAAACTGAATCATGTCTGTTAAAATATCGTCATTTATTACTTACATTTACTTGTAGTGTTCTGAATATTTGAGTATTGCGCTCAAATAGTGATTCGACCGCATCATGTGCATTGACTGCAAGGACTCGCACAAATGCATCTAAGTATGGATTTCTGCAATAATAATAATAATTAATAATAATAATAATAATAATAATAATAATAATAATAATAATAACAATAACAACAATGGCAAAATGTATATCTTTACTTTACATTAATTTACACTTATCGAGCCATTTAGGAAAGAAAGCAAAAGTACGGTTAAGAAAATATTCTCACTTCAGTGGATCGTAAAACATTTGTTGTTCAATTGACTTTAGAACGAAAATTACAGTCACCATTGTTTGATGGGTGTGATAAAGCTTAATCCATATATACTCTTACAATGCATTTTTTTTCTGTGAATGCGGATGAGATCGCTCACAGGCGAAATCGTTGGAACCAATATTATACTAGTATTCAGTAAAATAATTGTAAGATTCACTCTCATTGGTTGTTTCTCGAAATGCTGCGGGATGCTGAATCTTTAGTGCTGAAGAGCACAAAATGTACAAAAGTCATGGCGGGCAAGATGTTTAGTATTTTTCGTAGAGCTAGTAATTGGACTAGACGGTGTTTATTTATAGCTGAAACTGTTATACAAGAGACCTTAAATGCATCGAGGTAGGTAGATTTATATAATATGTATAGTATTCACATACTGTCCCGTTTGTTTGTAAGCCTTTCTGTGCATTTCTGATTTATAGAATAGTCTGTTTCACTGAACTTTCAGTAGTTGCCTCGTTCTACATGTAAGACCTCGACGGTGATATTTATGTTATGGGCATCATATCACTAAAACAAAAACATGTGCTATGTCTTACATTGTAGGGCTAAGTAGAAGCCGTGTCATCTGCGTCCGATATGTGCAATGTTTTCTTCTAATATTTCAATAACAATTTGAATAAATAGAAGGATTTCTTGTATCATCATCGTTGTCGTCGTCGTCAGTATCTTGACCTAGTGTGGTCGTTGAGACACTTTGCTGCAGAACATCTGACCAGTTCCCTCCACTTGTCACAATCATGCGCCAAAACGTTTCCTGGCCTGGCCCATTCTGTGATGTTATCAGTCCACTTTTTTTTCTCTGTCTACCTCTCCTTCTGCCACCTGTATGCTGCCATGCAGTACTGTTGTGGATATACTGTTGGCTCTAGTGACATGGCCATACCATTTCAGCATTCTCTTTTGACAGTGGGATGGGGAGGTCTTTCTTAATGGCCAACTTTTGTGCCTGATTGTGTTAACAAACTTCTTCATTTGTGATGTGGTCCATGTAAGAGATGCCAAGGATGGTTCTTTAGCATCTCATTTCAAGTGACTGGATTCTTCGTTGTAATTCTGCTGTCATGGTCCAGGCTTCACATAAATACAAAAAGACTGAGATGACTAGCGCTTTAAATATTCTGCTTATAGTTTTCAGACAGATATTCTTGTCTCTCCAGATGGGTCTTAGCTTTGACATAGCTTCTGTTGTTTGTGTTGCTCGTGACACAATTCTGCTTTGTGATCCCGCTTAGGTGATTATGGAACCAATATATTTGAACTGGCCCACTGTTTCCAGTTCCTGTCCTCTGACTTTAATGCTGGTTAAGATTTGTTTGCCACTTTTTTGTCATCAGCTTTTATTCACAGCACTTATCTCCATGTCAAATCTTGAAGATGTTCGATCCAGGTTTTTCACTAAGGTAGTAAGCTTATCTTCACTGCCTGCCAGCCCATCAATGTCATTTGCAAAGTATAGGTTTGTTCAATTCTGATTGCCCCATAGTTGATTTCCAGGGTTTCGCTATGATGCACTCAAAGTAGATGTTGAATATCGTGGGTGATTTGTTTGTTTGTTTTTTGATTTAACGCCATTTTTCAGCACAATATAGGCTATACATGGCGGCCAGTATTAATGGTGGAGGAAGAAACCGGACAAACCCCGGAAAGAACCACCGACCCACGAGAATATCGTGGGTGACAGGAGGTACTCCAACTGTTGTCTAGAACCAGACCCCCTCCGAATCTTGAGCAATTACTGCACTGGTAGCCTTGGTATACAGCTGCTTGATGGTAGTGGTCAACTTTTTACCTATGTTGTACTTCTTCACTGTGGCCCACAATACTTAATGCCACACTCTGTCAATAGTCTTTTAGAAATCTAGGAACACATTATCGATGTCTTGTTGATTTTGTGAATATTATTCAAACAGAACATCATGTATTCATGTGTTCAAAGAAATATAAATCCCAAATTATGAAATTACTGAGCTCTTTAAAGACAGTAATTTCAGTAACAACTGTGCTTGAAAACAGAAGCAGGCCCAAGCAAAAAAGGGTGACCATGTTGCTAAAGAAGCTCCCTTTTGATTAAGAAAAAGTTAGCAGTGTTTGCAGCAAATCAGTTTAGAACTCATAAATCAGTGAATGCAATGGCTAAGTTTTGTGCATTTTTATATATCTTTTATTCTTTATGTTTTTTTCAAAACAATAGGGTGGTGTGTGAGGATACTTTGGTGGTTCATAACAAATCAGCAGCATAACAGGCAGTCATTTGTATAATTTAATGCATAGGTCAGGGATATTGTTGCTTACAATTTACCCAAATCATTTATTTATTATTATATAGTACATATAATATTTACAGGAAAGTTTAGTCTCAGGCTCTGCTCGGTTTTGAGAGAGCATGCCACTAGCTTCCCATTGGTCCGTGGTCCTTCCCAGTGGTTTTCCCAGGTTCTTCCTCCACCAGATATATTTACTGTTGTATAACATGAAAAATTGCTGTAAGCTAATCCTAAATGTAAAACATCAATCCAGATGTTTTATGTTTTGCGGATTTAGGTTTTACTGAAATAATAACAGTATGTATAATAATTTCTAATGTTGGCTAACATCAGAACAAGAAGTCAAATTTTCTGGAATATCTCACACTCTTGGCAGCCTGTCTCAATGTGTTTCTTCAAATTAAAATAATAAAGTTTATCAGACTTTACTAAGATTTTTTATAATTCAAATTCTCATACAAGCTTGTTTTCAAGTTCATTGGCCTACATTTCAGTTGGCGGTAAAGCAATGGAAGTCAGAAATGCCAAAATTGGTTAAAAGGATGAGAAGTAATTTGAATAAATGAAGCTATCTAAGAACTTTTCTTTAGTATTAATATATTTTTTTATTCATTTCATGAGCAAAATATACTTCATCTTTATCTGATTTTAGCATTCCCAAAATTAATAACACAATGTACATACAAACAAGAATAATATATGCCTAAATACTGTGTTCTGTACACATTGAACAATTTCCCTTTGGGATATTAGTCTGTTTGATTGTGTATAATATACAATTTCACTGCTCATCTGTATATCTGCAGTAGCATAGAATGCATTCATACAAGTTGTAAAGTTTACATTAACTATCCATGCAATTGTAAGAGTAGTGTGTGTAGCTCAAATTTATATGACGTTGTACTGGTGGCAAAATTAAATTATTTTTGTATTTTCAGCACTGTATACCTCTTTTCTGATTGAAACAACCTGACAGAGAAACCACCTGGTGTCACAGCCGATATATAAATACCACACCCAGACAGGAATACAGAGCTAAAACCACAATGACCACAAACCATAGTATGAGGTATAGCATGACCACTGTTTTTATATTATGCATAATGACACATTAGAATTTTATTTACATGTATCAGTTAGTTGCTACCATGGGTAAAAAGTTGGTTGCATAATCATTGACGTAGTAAACTGAACACAGAGTTGTTTTCAAAGTTTCAATTTTGGACATTTTCGTTTTAATTTTGGCTACAATTATTCACAATGCTACTTAAAACCAATATGATGATAGAGATTTTGTGATTGATGGTTTGGTAGCTTAGCCACAAATGTTTTGTTTTCATCATTTAAAATATGTTTGAAAATTTCTGAGAACATAAAAGTTACTTTAGGAGCACAATAAATTAAATCTTTTAAAGCCCACATTACCCATCCATTGAAAATTGTTAAATTTTGAAACAATTTAATATCCAGTAGCTGTTTTCTATCTTTAGATTCATTTCAAAGCAGATACAGAGATGCTTCCATTAGGGCATAACCGATTAGCATTTTTCTACTGATTTACGATTCCGGATTTTGGGCATGAAATTTTTCCGATTCCGGATATGATTCAGTGTATCCCCTAGGAGTGTAATACTGAGGGTCAAAAAAAACCTTTGGTGTCAGAACTGGGGGTCAAATGAAAAATGTGGGAGTCAAACATATGCTGACAAATTTTCATCTCACCCCTAATCTCTTGTACCTGAAGATATGAAATTACAACATGTATTGCATGAACACTATATCTCATACTAAAATTAAAAATCAACAAACAAGCTCAATAATCAAACAATCATTTTAATGATTCTGAAAGGAAATTTACACTCTCACCATTGTTGTTTTTTAAAACAAATTCCTAGAACAGATTTCTTGAAATTTAATGCAAGATTTTTTTTTGCAAACTCTTGCTTGTCAAAGTCAGGATGTTTGGCTTCATATCTAACCATAGCTGCCAACTGTCCCGTTTTTTCCGTATTTGTCCCGTATTTTGGACCTGAATACGGGTGTACGTTTTTTTGGCAAAAAATACGTTTTCTAATTTAAAAAAATAATAATAATTTTTTTTGGGAATTGTCAGTTTAGAACGGGCATTAGGTTCTATTTTGATATAATTTATCACTTGTGTATACGAATAAAGTTCTACAATACGATTGGTTCATTCGAAATCGAGGTTACCATGCCTGTCGTTATCCGCCATATTGGATTTCGCAATAGTTACCGTTGTTGCTGTATCTCGTTTTCGTAATATTCAGCTTCTAGCCATGTTAAATAGGAAAGCTGAATATTCAAAATTTTCTCCAGGAAAAATAGAAGGGAACAACTGGAAAGACATTTCTTCTGTCTTTTAGATTTGTGAAAACATAACAGAAAAGGAGAAAACTTGTAGTTTTGCAAAGTGTGTAACATGATTTCGCTAATGGGCACGGAGACGCCCGTGAAATGCAAGAGCACGAAAAAGCTAATAAACATCTGCTTCCTGTTTCATCACACACAGCTCAGCCTGAACTTGCGACGTAGATAAATGCCAGAGAAAACCTTAATGTACATCGATCAAAATTTGATTTATTAAATTTCTTTTAGAAATAAACCTACTTTTTCAGTTACTATTGTTGCTGGCGATTTATTTTTCACACGTTTTCCAGACATTAAAATCGCAAGGATCACTTTTATGCTTGAACGAAAACAAATCAATAAATAAATCTCAGAATTGAGATAATCAATGAAAGTTGGTACATTGGAATCAATGATTGAAAAAGAAGCAAGGCGTGGAAAGGGCTCCTATAAACAGTTTGTATTTGAGTGTGTTACACTCTTGCACCTTCCGACTGGGCACCCGAATGGAACATGGTGCAACTCCAAATCGTACAAGTGTGCAACACGTGCATCTTTGACATTAAATAATTATGTAAGGCACAGTTACTGATGGTTGTATACGTAAAATTACATATGCATTAAAATTTTAAAAAAATCAGTATTTCTTCCTAAAAATCAGTATTTTTGTCACAAGTAATCAGTATTTTTGTGCTCGGGGGTTGGCAGCTATGATCTAACAAGCAGTTTCTCATGAAGAGACTTCACTGAAAGATTGTTTCTTGTGAGCGACTGTATTGCATTTTGGACAGGGAACCCTCTCTCACAAGGCACTCGCCCGAACACAAGTCAAGCATGTCATTCCAGTAGACCATCCGTATTCTGCATTAACACTAAATGGTACTTTTCTGCTATAAATTGAGTATTATAAAAGATTTAACGCATTGGGTCATTAGAATAGGATTATACTTACCGTCTGGGTACAAAGGTTAGTCTAAATAAATTTATTAAATAATGGCGTGCAGTCCGATCGTTGACAGTTATGGTTCACGAACGTACCATATAGTGTTAATGCAGAATACGGTTGGTCTCGTCAAGTTAAAATAAAAAAGGTTTAGAGACCGACTAGCTGGTATAGTCATTCCAGCAGATGAATTGTATTCCATCCATGGGAAATTTTTCTCCATTTATCGTTGAAATTACGCGCCACAGTTACTTTTATATATTCGTCATCCTTCACCTTCTTTGCTGATGATTCTTCGTGGTTTTCTTTTGGAGGTCTTTTTCTCCTTAGAATAGTATCAATGCTGCTTCGCTTGCAAGACATGCTGCTGAGCGTGAAGGAAATCACGTAATCGCGAGATTAGGGGAAGCTATCCCATCATAATAAAGCCTATACATGTATTAGAACCAGACGGGTATGCGCTCGCAAGATTAGGGGAAGCTACTCTGTCATAACAAAGCTTACACTCGATCTCGGTCACGATGCCGTCGTTCATCAACTGCATTTGAGATTTAACACATCACAGCATTTACAACCTTTGCGTCAAAAATACGCATGGCAATAAAATGAGTGCGTCCATTTTTGGGAACGTGCGTCTCAGACGCACAACTGTGCGTAAAGGGAAACACTGTGATTCAATTAATCGGAAATGCTAAATCCATATTTTTTTTTCTAAAAAATTTCATTTTCCGTTTCCGGGTTTCTGGTATCTGGTTTTGCCGTGTCTAGCATGTTACTTAGTACTTTACCATATCCGGCTTCATTTCCGGTTTTCACCCGCCAGTTCAAATAGATTGTCTCACAGCGTGGTTGTGTTGACCATATTGGACTTTTCTGACTTCTTATTTAACTTTATTAACGCACTATCAAATGACACGCAGTGTTAGACACCGTGCTATAGAAATTCAACTTTATTATTTTTATTATCTGAATCGGTCATTCCTGCCTTGTCCGACTCCGATTAATCGGAAGTTCATACTATCCGGTGGAATCCGATTTCCGGATCAAAAGTCTGTTATGCCCAAGCTTCCATAATCACAGTATTCAGTAATTTGAGAAAGTGAAAATTGGGCAAAGCTTAAGTTTGTTAAAGATTCAGTTTTGGAGCATAAGTATCAAAAAGATAAAATATGATACCTTTGAGCACTAGAAATTTGTACTTAACTACCATAAAGAACCATTGGCTATCTATATGATTCTTTAAATATCATCCTATGAAAGGAAGATTCTCAGAGAGGAGTTTCAAAACACAAGTTATCTGGCCAAAATAATGAGTTAATCAATTGGTAATAAATATTAAGCATTATCATTGTCAAAAATGGAAAATCACATATCTGACAGCTCCATAAAAACAATGAAATATGTGTTATTTTGAAACATTATCTTTGTTTTTTTAAATATTTATAATTTTAACAGATGAATTTTTCTATAAGTATATAATCAATGTACTTTTAAAAGATTTGTTGTGAATAATTAGATATTTACTGGATGGAGTAACTTAGTTTTTAAACATGCCACAAGTTGTATTCAACATGTCATTTTCAATTAACATTTCATCTTTTTCATTTTTCAGTTACTATGTGTCAGACAGTGATACAATTTGTATAGAGAAGGGTTGTTCTTTTTACTACATATTCAAATGCAAATGTCATTATTGCTTGAATATACATTTTATATAAGACTGACATTCTCATTTTTTTAATCAGTAGACTAACTGATAAACTAATGAATGGTTAGTTTTATTGTAGAGAATATAGAATATAATTTTATTTTTTGTGCATCATCAGATTTAATATCAGGACTTTTAATTTTTTTTAAGATCCCACTAACTTGTTGTGCTTCCTGTATACATGTGTATAGATATTACATTATGTTGGAGGAAAAAATATTTCCCCAAATTTTATTTAAGGATATGCGATTTCATCATGACTTTAAATAAGAAAAAAGCTGTCACTTTGTCTTTTGTGTCTAATTTCATTCCACTTTGCTTGGTCATGGTATGCAAAAGAATGCTGTCCATATGACTTTGTTTTCATAGTAGGAATAATCAGTATATGGTTGTCAGAAGAGAAGCTTAAGTATCTTGCTGGTGCGTGTGTACACATGGGTGAGGTCAGGTAGGACTTGTGTCTGTCAGTGAAACGTAGAACACGTTTTGTGTTTGATTCTGGATAGAATGGATAGCCAGTGTTGGGTATAGAGCAGCAGGATATGTGCTCTGGTCGTGCTACTCTTAAGTCTAAGTATGATCCGAGCAGCTGTGTTTGAACTTTTTGAAGTTTGTGGAGTAGATATTGAGATGAACTAGACAGAATTGAGCTATGATAGTCCAGTCTTGAAAGTACTAATGAACACTAATGGCAACAGCTGAAAGATATTTGCGAATGGAGCTGATGCAGCTGAAGATATGTAATTCTTGTATATGATCATGACATGTGCAATCTGAGAGTACTGTCCAGAGTAACTCCTAGGTTTCGTACTGACTGTGAATTTAATGTTGGTGTTGCTGATATTTATTGTTTGAGGTAAAGAATGTGAATGAGAAAGTCTTTATGTTGTGATCAGAATAGCCTCAGTTTTATCATCATTCATCTGCAGCTTCTTACATGTCATGATCATCGATGATTTCACAACTTAAATACGCATCTCTAATACTTGGACGGTAGCATCAACTTCAGTTGGGTGGCTCGATTTATATATTTCGGTGTCATCAGTGTATAATTGGTGAGACACTGGATGATAATCTATGACACTTGAGAGTGGCTGAGTGTATAGAAGGATGACAGTCAGTCCAAGAACAGACCCCTCTGGAGCAATTCAACATATCAACTGTGAAGGGGTGTATTCCATTTGCAGATAAACTTTGTCTGTTGCCCAAGTAGGACTTGAACCACATTATCATGAATGTCATATACATGCTGGAGACTGTGAAGTAATATATCATGGTCTATTTTGTCAAATGATGCAGAGAAATGAAGAAGGTTGAGGGCTATAATCTTTCTGCTATGCAAAGCAAAGAGAATGACATTAACTACTTTTAGACTTGTAGTTTCCGTACTGTGGCAAGAGCGATATGCAGATTTTACTTTGATAAAAAGACTTTGAATTCAGATGAGGTACAAGTTGGGATAGAACAACTTTTTCTAAGATTGGGCTAATACAAGATGTAATATTTGTCCTGGCAAACCATAATAGGTGCAGAAGGAACAAATATTAAGACTTGCTATTTCTGTGTCTCCACCTATTGAACTGAAAATCTTCCTAGAATCGCTTGAACTTATTTCCCTAGCTAGTGACAATTTTTTGTTTCTGAAGAAACCCCCCAATAAATAGCCAGAACATGTAACTATATTTTGACTAATTTGACCCTTTTTCATCTTTGTTTTGACTTAAACTATGCTCGAAACAATCAATTCTTGCATAAATTGAAATATTTGAAAGCAATTTTGACATATTAAGTATGTCAACTTAATGACAACAAAATAAGGTTCATTTATTGTTATGTATGATAATCAAAGACATCATTTAGGTTTGATGCAGCAATTTTCATTTCATTCTAGGGAGAGTTATCATTTGCCAATAATATCCTGCATATTATGTTTTTAAATTTGTAGTAGTGTGAAATTTATATTTTTATTGGTGAACTTAAAGCATGGTTTGACAAATCTCCAATTAATAAATAAATACAACATAGTGAGGTAAGTACTAAATGTTTTATTTCACCAGAATAAAGTTTTACTCTACCAGTTATGATACAAAAATAAAAATTAACGTTAATGACCAGAAATTAGTCGTATGAATGATTGTTAATGAAGTGTATTCTATTACCCTTCTGACAAGAGTTGCATGTAATTAAATTGAGACCAGTCTGCTCACAGTCTTGTAAACGTTCATTAGTACTGAAGAGTGAAAGGTAAGCACTTGTATGAGCTTGATATAAACAAAGAAAAATGTATGAAATTTTAACGAATAATGTGGGCAATGTTCTTGACATGAGAAAACAATTATCAGCAGTGTTGCACTTTGAGGGAGATTTGTGGCAACCTCCCATTTCAAACAACCAATGTCCCCCAATGATAGATAATTATATCAGCCAGAGATACATAAAATGCTCCCCTGAAAGCCCAACCAATATGCAACACTTGGTCAGCACTGACACTGCACTCATAAAGTGGTTTGAGAATTTTGACATTTTTAACTGACATTTCTAAAAAGTTGGATTGTTTAATTTTAAGCCCCAAAAAGGTAAATAAAAACAAAACTTGCCAGTAGCTTCCCATGCATCAGTTACAGTAGTTCTTCTCAGGTTCTTCTTCCACCAGTTATAGTGGATGCTATATATAACCTATTGTGTGCTGAAAAATGGCATTAAACGCCCACAACAGCAACAACAATGGTTTTGATTCATCTGATACTACAGTGATAGCATTCATTATGACATTATTGCAAGCTTTTTGATATTTAAGCCTATACAGAAATGCAGTTCTTAAAATGAATAGGAGATAAGTTTGCCAAACAGATTATTAAGAAATTCATCAAAGCAATATCTCCCATTGCAGGAAAAAATTTGATTATGCCAGGCTGGGTCAAGTCCAGTGTTGGTGGAATGTGCTTGTTCCAAAATTTCAAAAGGCCCTGACTTCCTCGAAAGGGCACCAAAGCTAAACTCTGTGTGTCTGTTCACTCCAAGTGTGTATACTACCCAGTAAACATGTGCAAGAATAAAACAATGGTCAAATTTAAAGTGTACATTTGTGTGTATGAGTTTTTTTTAAGCGCGGGTGGGTACAGGTCAGACCCATGCACACCCCCTGGCTATGTCAGTGCAAAGTGTTTTAATGCAAAACTAGTACAGTTGTTTCACATGCAATTCATATGGGTTCCATTATTGAGTAGCGGAACAAGTTTGCTAACATTCTCTTTGGAAAACTAGCTTGCTGTCTTCTTGGCATGTTAGGTATTTGCATCAATACCTATTAATTTGTATTTGCAGTATTTACATATAACTGAATAGTTTGTAAACAAATATTCATGTACTTGTTATTCACAGTATTTTAGTTAAATCATGACAATTAAATAAGGCCTAATGTTCTAGTGTCTTTTATCCATAAATATTGTTAAAGTTTTTCATACCAAAAAACAGTTTGATTACCGTATTCCAGTTTTAATTTCGAAGTAAACTTTACAAAAGTCTTATGGTAGTGTATGAAATCATTTTTTCATTTTTTTCTTCTTTATTGGCTTTGATTTCATTTTACCGATTATAAACTCATTATTGGTTTCACATCTAATAAAAGCAGTAAGCTTGTTTTAAAAGATCATGTTTTGTCTTATTACAGACTGTTGCACTGAATACACTGGAAACTGCCCATGATAATGAAAAGATGAAGTAAAAAAAGTGATGCAGATAATTAGCCAATTATGGTAACTGCAAATAGATCAAATTATGTTAATAAAATATGCATGATTATAAACATAAGACTGAATAGAATGCCACTAGAATCTGGTTGATATACATATGTTCATCTGTAGGGCTGTCAAAAACCACGGAAAACTGACCTGGGTACCCGTTGTGCCATTTAACGGGTACCCGGGTACTCGTTAGAACATGAAAGACATGTACAACCCTTGACAAACAATTTTTTTTCGCCACTAAATTACACGTTAAACGTAACCATATATTGATTACATTTATTCGGTATATCCACATTCCAAAAATCTTGTTTCTATTAACATTCCATTAATCCCACAGACCGTATTTTAGAAAAGACTGCTTTATGTTACTTCAATATAAGAGTACGCTTGTCCATGGACTTAAATTTTCTGACAGTGTCATGTTCTGTTTACAGCAAACCTTGTTCTGCTTTCCCTCGAATTATATTTATAGCATCTGAGCTTAAGGAGGAGAGAACAGACTATATTTATTTTTATGGCTACTATATAATATGTCCAAATTATATGTACAACAACTTTTGCAATTTTTTTTTTGTCGATATCACGTGGCTGTATGACCTCTGATGTCATTGACAAGTAGGTTGCAAGATTTGTATAGTCACATGACTAAGAATGCAAATGGCCAGATCCGGGTCAAATTTCAGCAATGATGTACTTTCATCTCGTCTGTCAGCAGATTAAAGGCATAACAAATGCTATGCTCATGATTTTTGAGAAAATAAATCATATTCCTATCGATTTCATGCATGTATATCTCGATGAAAGATTGTTCCAGTTTGCTGCACCGGCATGTAAGCAGCTACCCCATGCCGATATCAAATGGTGTCAGCGAATTCCAACTTTTCGATAGGAAATGCACTCTGACCCAACACCCCAGCATGAATGTCCAAATATCAAAACTGGGGTGGCAAGGATCAGGGGAAACTCGGACTACTCAGACCAGCGTGCTGCTGATATAATATTTTGATAGTATTGTCGACAGCTTAATTTTGTGAACGGTTACTCGTCATTAATTTTCAATGTTCGGGTTTATCGCGACGTTTGGGTACTAGATTACCTGGGTACCCGTTGACAGCCCTATTCATTTGCAACTACATTTCCTCTTAATCCACTGGGTAGAAATTGCCCAAAATAGGCTGCTGTTGTAATAAATGTATAACAGAAGTATGATATTTTGAGTCCTATTGCTGGTATCCATGTAAGAATGTTTGATTTTTAAGAAAATATACAGAATAATAATGTTGCAAATAATTGTAAATTGTAAAAGTGTATGAAAATTACATACAACATAGTGATTCTTGACCAAACTGTATGGAAATGACATCCAATATGGTGACTTTACCAAACTGTATGGATATTTCTCTTTTAAGGATAACACATAAGATAATGTATTTATGTTCAAACACCTGGCTTATGGCATGGAATGGCAATGGGGGAAGCATGTAATATAAACATCATCTATTGCATGGACGGACAATAAAAATGATATACATATCTAAAACTTTTGTAATTAAGCTTTTCTTTTGCATTATGTTTTTTTTTTGTTGGTATTATTTATGCAATAGTAGATTTTAAATATGCAATTTTTACCTTTTATAGGCTTCCTGGTAAGATATTAAATACATGCAGTCCCAAATTTGTTTTGATCCTTCGAATGTGTTGATTGTATTTCATTGTATGCAAGAATCAATCTTCTTATTTTGTCTTTGAAGCTGAGTAAAGAATGTATCATTGAGGGCCATCCATTTAGTGCCTGTGCATGGAGGGTGATGGGGATTAACCAAAATGCATACACTTGCATATGGGAGGTGTCTACTACAAATGTGTTTGCACATATGAAAAGGGTGGAGGGAGTGGTTGTGAAACTTCCATAATAATTTGTCTAATACGTAACCTGTATGACTGTGTTCAGTTGGCATTTGAATTTTATTGGACAATAGATTAACTTTTTCAAGATGCAGCTTATTTATTTGGTGCAGCCACACTAAGACATTTAACGTCAGTTGTATATCTGTGTTATTAAACCCATTGATATTATTAATCCGTCATCATTTCTGAGTATTAAATATGGGCTGTTCTTTAGAATTGTGGGGGGGTGGTGCATCAAGCATACATACATGGGGTTGAGGTGTAAAAAAGCATGTATATAAGGGGTGGGGTCAAGCTTTGCCCTATCTTTGCTTATGTATTAAAGGGATGGTCACTTGACAGTTAAACTTTTATACTGCCTAATTTAATATGTTTCCTTTGTCAATTTTAGATCCATTTGCCAGCTGATCTTGTGATCTGTGCTCTGACCAGTGAAAGCATTTAAATGTGCCAAAGTCACCCAAATTGTGTAGGTATTTCTCATATGGGTCTACATATTTGATTGTGCATTATAAGTTTTGAAACATTATAAGAAAGATGGAAGGGAAAAGAATGAAATTACTATTTTTAGCTTGCAGACACTGACTTTGGTATATATGATTAGCAGCATATTTTATATCAAAATATTAATGTCAAATTCTATGCTAAATCATAAAATTGTAACATTACAATTTTTCCATTGCTTTAAAATAATCTTAATTTTCAAGAAAAAGTAAGTGAATAATTGATATGTATGATGTGTATTTTTAGCATGTAATATATTGCTCAGTTTATCTTCATCGCCAAGTTCTCTAAACTGCTATACTTGTTAACACTTTGCTCAGTTTATTTTTTTATGACAGTTTGCATTCATGTATTTCTATGTTTATCTGGTAAAAATGGAAAAACCTGTCCATTATCCATCTTCTAAACAACCAGAAAAATGAAAACAAAATTTAGCACACAGCTTCTATGCAGCAGAGTTTTAAATTTTTTGAGATAAAACCATATTTGTCAATATTTTATTCAATTAAACTTGGAACAATTACTTTAAAAAAATCACTGAATATATTTTCATATATTTATCAGAAAGTATCAAGTCATTATGCTGATCCACTCTCCTTATATCACGACTGCTGATCAACTCCTTATATCAAGACTGCTGATCCACTCTTCTTATATCACGACTTAACTTAACATGGAGTGTATTAAGTACTTTAAAAAAATTCAAATGCATTTGATTAATCATCTGATTTGGCCACCAGTACTCAAAGGGAAAATTTTTAAAATGACTTAAAATCAGTTATCTTTGCATAAGATCTAGCTTTGAGGGACTTCTCATTATAAATTTCAGCCTGGTAAGCTAGTAAAAGTTTGCTTGTAAGAATGATGTCATCCATTTATAATACTCGTTGATTGTGTATCTTTTATATTCTGTATTAAATTCAACATAAGATAGAATAGATCTCAGAATTATCACATGACATCTTGAAAAAAGTTTTATTTTCATTAAACATATAATGCATCAATTATATTTATTTCCAAACCTTTTCAGAACCTCTCATGAGAAGATCCTAGATACTTTGACAAGTGAACAGTGTTGCAGTAACCATACAAAAGAAGAAAATAATTGTGAACAATATAGACAGAAAAGAGCATCATACATGATTTCGTACAAATGTTCACCTGAAATACATGATTGACATGTGTAAAAAAAAAAACATACAATTTAATTCATTTTGGCATTAATATATGATGAGATCAAAACAAAGCATCATCACATTGTTACACCAAAAATGTTGCCAGCATTACATTCTTGTTGTAATGTTGGAGCATCAATGGTTATTCTATTGATTATTTGCAGCATAATTGATGACAGAAGCCAAATGATCCTTTGGAGTAATAACTACCCATTGTGTATGTTATGATTTTATAATCTCATAAACTTCTAATGAGAAAAAATTGTGTATTTGGACATGATTACAACAGATCATACACCATTTTAATGTTTTGAGACATCAACTTTCATCCTTCAATAAATGTTTCATTTTGAGAAAATTAAGTCTCAATTGTATTTTTTTCTCACTTGCTCTTACTATTGAAAATAACATGATTAATTGTTAATGTGCATTAGCTGAAAGATGAAAAAAGCTTTGTAATGGAGCAACATCCTGCTTTCTGTTACATTTTTTAGTTCTTTGTTCCACCTTAAGTCAGACATTCATTAAAGTTTAGCTTCTCTGATTCAGAAAAAATGTTTTTTTTTTAGAATCGCACAGAATTGACTTCTCTTCTAGTGTCGGATATTAAAGGGTATGGTGTTATTATTATATTTTTGACAACAACATACAATTTTAATTAAATACATAATTGCCGTGTGTTTCTCAGAGGTTTTAAATTAATGTATTTTTGGTGGTAGTAACTTGTAACATTATAACCATTTATTGTAATAGCAGTCAATTTTAGTGACCTAAATGTCGCAGACTACTAGAGCACAGTCATAAGGTTCATGCTAGAGTTATCTTCCCATTTTAGTGTCTTTTGTGTTGCTTACTAATCAGGATTTATGTTAGGATTATAGGAATATCAAACAGTACTCTGCTTCTTTACATTAAAAAGGTAACCATGACAGCATGGGTATTTCATTGACATTTTAGTTTTAAATATTGATTGATTCCTTGATTGAAAGAAGCTAGTGTAAATATGTAGTCATTCAAAAGTCAGAAAAGATTATTACATTTCAAGATTGATTTAGCAGGGTCTTTTAAAATAAGATCTAGGTCAAGTAAGTTTTGCCTGATGATTTACATAATTTAAGGGTTTTATAAAAAAACATTATTTTCTCACCAAATGCTGTAAATATGGTTTAAGTGCAACTGCTCACTTATAAATGTGTAAAAACTCTTAATCAATTGTTTCATGGGAGCAAGTAGTGAGTTCTCGTTACTACGTTGGTGCCGCCACTGCTACTGCTCAATTGATTGGATTACCTCTGTACTTGACTTTCACTGGATAAACAAACAAATCACTTATTGGATGGAATTTTTAGGTTAAAATTTCTTTAAATGTCAGGTACTTATACGGTACTGAGAGGGGTGAAAAAATTTAATTCCCAGCCATCTATGTACATATCACTTGCACGATGAGATTTATTTACAAAACCAACTGAAAACGCAGCCAGAAATGGAAAATGAAAATTCTTTGAATGCTACAAGTCCATATACTGAATTCCCAAAATCCTCCATGTAGCTCTCTGTACAGTGACTGTTGCCTGATGCCTGACATTTGTGACATTTGATGTTTTTGCTAACTTAGCACTATTTGTTCTGACCTTGCCTTACACGTTTACCCAAATAATTCATAGTTTGAATAATGAAATGAAATGTTCTTCGTTATGCCAGGTATGTGTTATTGTGTGCATGTTTTGTAAGAAATAAGAGTTTTAGTTTGAACGAATGATAGTTTTAGCAAAATAATTTACAATTTTAACAATGAAGTATTCTGTAAATATTAGATCGATATTTTGATTTATATTTGATTTGGAGTATAATGTGTACATCCATTAAAAAAAATGATTTCAAAATGCATAGTTGTGGAGTAAAAAAATTCACTTCTATGTAAAATATTTAGCTGGAATAACGTTTAAGGCCGAATGAACTAAGCATGATACATTGTCACCTTCAAAGAGTAAACTGATCATAAAAGAACTCTACTACATGTTATCCATTTCTGAAGAATGTCTACTTTTGCTTCATTAATGTAATGTGCTAAAAAACACCTTTTCACTTACAAGCCTTTCAACCAGCTCATGTTCCTGAAATCCTCACATTTCTTGAACTTAATTCTTCTCTCAGCTTGAGAATCATTATTAAACCAAATTTTGATTTCATGGTCAATACCCAAACGTTCTTTGGAGCATATATTGATATATGTGTACATCAGTTGCTGGACTGGTAACAATGGAACTGCCTATAAATTTTCAAGTGTGGATAGAAGATCACTTTTCCCCTTTTTATATCAACAACTTCAAAAAATATAAATGATATTGCTTCCATGTCACTTACACCTTAAAAATATTACCAGTGGATAGTGTTTTTTGCTACATGTTATTATCTGCTTTTTAATTCTATACATATAACATAGTCTTAAGATTAATGGCAATAGCATACAAAGAAGAGTTTGATATGAAAATATTGTATCACAGATCAGTAAAATCTTTATGAAATGAATATGAGGATTTGGATTAAATAATCATGCTGTCCCACAAGGATCTGTGGTACAAGTGCATGATGAAATCAGACTTTATAGTATGATTTAATAAAACGAAAAGTCCCGCAAAGGGGCAAATGCTTGACTGTCCTGTTATTTTTCAATCATTATGGTTAAACCATCATTGATAAATTATTAAACTCCACCAAACCAAATTTTTATTAAAATAGTTTTTTTCCTACATGTCCAAGTTGACATGTTTGCATGATTCCTGTAAGTGCAGTACAAAATTCGTTATGATGGACATTGACTTTGAACCTGATATAATGGGTAGAAAATCATTATAATCTTGTTTCAGTATCAAGATATACCAACATGCTATATTTCGTTAATCATAATTTAAAGTTTTGGGCCTCTACTGATCACAGAAAAAGAGAGGTTATATGATGGTCTGTTGTTATTTGTCTATTCATTGGCAAGTATTTGTTACTGACGTGCTAAACAACATGGAGTATTGCCATGAAACTTTACACATTAGTCACATGGTCTAGTTCCTCCTACTTGAAAATGGGGCTGTTTAGACATCCAGTGAACACCTGGAAAATCTTTACTTCTTCCTTGCAATGGATTGTCATATCAACTTTGCCTTTTCACTAAAAGACCAAATATTATGGCAGATGGTCCTAAATCAAATATATCCACCACAGCAAGAATTGAGGGGCCCCGAATGACCAAGTGGTCTAAAGCGCTGTCCGTTACAGATCACTGCCATCTCACCTAGGTCTGCATGGATTTGAGTCTCGGATTTGACCAATGTGGGTATGTGAGAAAGCTTGCCTGTAGCTTCTCGTTGGTCAGTGGGGTTTTCTGGGTTCTTCCTCCACCATTAATACTAGCTGTAATGTATAGCCTATATTGTGCTGAAAATTGGTGTTAAACCATTAAAAAAAAAGAAGCAAGAATCTTGAAAATCGTGTTATTGCTATTCCTTGTGGACAAGACATATTGATATGAGGTTTTCATCTGAAGATGTCATATATTGTACATCCAATGTATCTGTCATGATGAGTCTTGACAATCTTGTTGTTACTAGTCACCCTGAATGGATGCTGATATGAGGTTTTCACCAAAGACCTCAGCTGATGTCTACTTTATCCAAAATGAAATTGGTGCCAATATGATGTCCAATATGACTTCCACGACAGTTAATTTGCAAATCATATTGCTTAAGAAAATCACATTTTTTTCAACACTCACCAGTTAAAAGGATTACTGTTATTTTCTAGAATTCCTTAAATTCTTTTTAGCAAGTACATCAGTTTATTTGAGTGCTTATTGTTTTTAAAGTAAAATCACATTTTCAAACGTATTCAGCAGGCATATGCACAAACTGGGAATCAAAAAACAATATTCTTGTTTGTGTTATCATGCACATAAACCAGAGTACACAGCTGTAAACCCGAAACCAACCCATCAATAAAACTCAATAAATGTGTATTGTCAGCTTATTCACTGAATGCAAGTAAATAATAACTATGGTAAAATTTCACTTGTATAAGTACGTGTTGCTGTGTTCATAACATCATGTACACAAATGTAAGTAATGACGAGTTGCACAAGGAAGCGACACCGGTTTTCGAGTTTGCGAATGGAAGGTTTGAAAATGATGCGTGATAAACCAGAAGACGTGCATTATTAAGACGAATCCAGTCATACCTTTCATATTAAGACGAATCCAGTCATACCTTTCATATTAAGACGAATCCAGTCATACCTTTCATATTAAGACGAATCCAGTCATACCTTCATAATAAAAGTCGGTTCAGCCGTTTGGAAAAAAAGGCGAATTTATGTGGCTATTAGGGTTAGGGTTAAGCTTTTCTGTAGTAAACGTATGAAGGGACTGGCCAGATTAAACAGGATCTTCCTGCAATTCTTGCCTCATCAACACCGATAAAATGGTACCTGGACGATGCAAATTGTTTAGCAGTTTGCGAGAAAAATAAATTCTGATGACTTTCAGAGTTTGGGTTAGAGTTGTCTGGAGATAACGTACGAAACGAAATGACAGTCTTGAAAGGAGTTTCGGTGCAATATTAAACAGTGATGGACGATAATAAACACATTCTAAAATCTAGATAATTTACAAATGAATACTGAAAATTAAGTGTGATTCCGACTAAAAATGTTAACACGTTATTTTAATGCAATGACTTAATTCATCAAAAATTTTAACTGAAATCTACTCTCGATTTAATCACCTTTTTTCTAATATAATCCCGCATAGCAGAAAATCTTTTTTTTTCAATTGTAATAGCTTTTAAATTTAAACATTAAAATGCATGAGGTGTTCAAAAATCTGCAATCGTTCCTGGTATACCTAAAACCTTCCGAATGCCAAAACTTATTAAAATTTTGAAGAATATATTATTTAAAATATAAATTTTATATCAGATAGTATTTTATTATATATCAAAGCAATTTATCACATCGAATATATTCTGTTGAACTTTGCAGCATAAAGAAGTCAACCGAGATAAATTAGATATTATGGAAGACCATCCTTGAATAAACCTAAACGTTGCGCACTTCAGTACATTTCACATACATTTCCTTTAAACACGAGGATCATATTGAATATGTATTAACATTACTATTTGATATGATCTGATAGACAGGAAGAACAATCAAAACAAATAAAATGTGTTGCATTCTTCGCTCTGCTTGCATACCGTTACATGTATGCAAACTTTCAGTAATCTTGGCCAAGTTGTTCACATTGTAGTTAGTTTTTTTAATTTGACTTTTCGGTTAAGTGTAAGGATACGGTAACTCTAATTTGCACTGACCTAGCGATAACCAATCGCTTCTTTCAAATGTTTTTAATAAGAAAAGAAAATTAAATCTTTATTTTTGCAGTATGCCCTGGTTATTTTTAATGAAATATATTAATTTTCGGTAAATTTGAGTCATATTTGCATAGAGTTTCTCTTATTCGTGTAAATTAAAGCCCAAAGATGTTAAATTTATTAATATTAAAATCTCATTGCCCTATACATATACTATATTTTCTTAGTCTATAAGTAATAATGTTGGAAGGACCAAGCACTTGTTTAACAAATGACTGTGCTAGTAAAGTGGTTACGGACCGGTTTATATATATTGTGCTTGATATTAAATATGCGTTGCAAATATATCGATATGTGTTGGGTTTGCATATCAACCATAGTTTTCCGTACTTTTCAACACGTAGTAAGGTAATTGATACTTTAATAATTGAATACATGATGCCGCTTGACATAGAATCTATATTAATCTATGACAGTTTTATTCTACAACACAGTTACAATCATTGCAGAAACATCCATTGATAGGTCTATAAGCTATATGAACATGCCTGCTTTGCAGTATCATTTGATATTTTTCCAAGAAAGCGTTGGAAATAGCTATGTGCACTACAAGCACTAAATAAAAATATTATTGGTCGTTGCAAATCTTCTACAAAGTCTATTAAATATAAATTCTGCTAAAACTTTTATCCTCAAATCGTGGTTATTGAATATGTGATTACTTGCATTATTAAATATCGGATTACTTGCTTGGTAAGATTGATTGTTCCAGGGAGCATTCAGCAGGCATCATAGTTTAAAATACAGTCATAAAAAATAGAATTGTCCTTTAAAAAAAGCTTTTTTTTTATAAATAAGCACATCTTGGTGATTTTCTCATATCTGAGGACTTCATTCTCTCTTTTATCAAGCGTAACAAGGTTTATGCAGGGGAACAGGCTGATTCGGACCAAGCTGATTCGGTCCAAATTACGGGCTGATTCGGACAAGATTTCTGGCTGATTCGGACCAGATTTTTTGCTGATTCGGACCATGTCAAATATCAATAGGTTTCGTCTGAGATTTAAATGTGTCACTTACATTTGTTTAAGACACAATATAAACTTAAATGTTTAATTCCAGTAGAAACAGCCATGAAAAACTTGGCAAACATAACCGTTTTTCTGTTTTTTTTGTTTCTCTTGTCTATGTTTTGTATATGCCTTTGAAAAAGACCCATTAAGAATCGAAAGCGCTCAGGCTAGTTAGATACTAATTTTGCACTGTTCGTTGTCAGTTTATTGGACACACACACACACATACACACACACACAATATATATATATATATATATATATATATATATATATATATATATATATATATATATATATATATATATATATATATATTTCGGTTAGGAATTTGCTAGCAACTGTCTTACGTAAATTTTTAAGCCAAATATCAACTTTTTATATGCTCTTAGTATGTCTGCAAAAACCGTAATAACTACCAAAATAAATGTGTGTGTTACATGGTTTTTCTTATAATAGTCCACATGGTCCGAATCCGCCCGTCATCTAGTCCGAATCAGCCCGTAATTTGGGCCGAATCAGCTATGGTTTGAATCAGCCATGGTCCGAATCAGCCAGCATTCTTATGCAGAAACTATTTCTTGTCTTTCAGACATATTGTCACTGATTTTTTATCCATTTCACCCCGAAATCGCTTGGCTTCTTACTTACCAGAAGTGCAAGTACTACTCAAAGTTTGCGCCACGTTTGCTTTGTAAAACTATTGTTCTTGTGCGGAAACCAACTTTCTTCCATTAGTAAGTGATCTCAACCTTTGATCTAAAATTCTACAACCTTCGTCCTCGCCTCTTGTGTAAGCAATCGCAGTTTGGGTGAGGTATGTCGTAATTGATTTCATACAAATAGGATATATAAATGTAGAATAGTTATGATCAATTCAGGTTTTAGTAGCCTGGACTACAGCCTGTTAGCAGGGTGTGTGTGTGTGTGTAAAGTTTCATGGCAATACTTGAGGTAGTTTAGAGCTAGCAGTAGTAACCGCAATCTTGGCGCAAATGACAAACAACAGATCATCCCATAACATCTTCTGTGATGTGTCCAGTATAGCTAAATACACTCTTTAGTAGGTCACATGATCTCAATGTACAACAGACCACCATCCCAAGATATACCTACAATGCAAGCTTTCATTGTAATCCTGAAATCTGTGTTAATCATAAACAGGGAAGATGGCCCGATGGAATTAAGGAGTATGGAAACACTAACATAACAGGATAACCATGCATGGCATATTATAGTGGTTATAAATAACTTTGATCATTGGTCAAGGTATTCTGCCTTGTACTAAACATAATGTACAGAAGACACTATTTTCACATCTTGATCACAAATTCAATAAGGCTTACTGTTACCCAAAGTGCAGATTATGCGTAGTTTTGTAACATAAGATTCAAGAGAATTAGAGCCACTTTGCCCAAAATGAATAAAGTAAAAGATCACCTAACATATAATGTCAGTCTTATGCCCAGGACACAAATCGTATATGTAAATAAAAATTTACTCCAATGAATAAGAAGTGCAGTCAAATTTTGATTAAGTTCAATTTATTTATATTTTGCATGGTAACATATCAACACTTGAACAAGCAAATATTATATTTTTGCTCTTTTCAAATACATTACAATTATTAAACACAAACAATAACCATTCACTAAATGAAATAATACATCTCAATTATAAATGCATGTCAAAATCCTAAACAATGCATTCATTCAAGTACTATTATGGCAAACATATACATGCTTTATTTTTGCAACAAAGTGATTTAAGTACAGTTCATGAAAATAAATAGACGATATTTGCTTGAAACAAGTGAATAATGGATATATTTCGAGTGGATTAAAGACCCAGTATTTCCACAAGTGGCAAAGCCACGAGTGAAAATACTAGTTTTTCAACCACGATAAAAAGCAAATATTCTTTTTATTTTATGGTTACATACGTTGGCTACCTAAAGTTTTGTGACATACTAGAGTTTTCACCAACGAGATGAAAAAACAGTAGTTCCTGTAGTGAAAAAATATTATTTGTTTCACTACAGTGAAATATCAATTATTATTTTAATTAGAAAATCAAGTAATTCACATATTTACAAGTTATCAGTCTAACATGATATCAAGTATGTTCTATTCCTTTTTACTGTATAATGGTTATGAACCTTTCTTACCAAGAATTGTAATTCGGGTACATCAATCTTTAAGACACACACTGGAAATACCACACATTAGGCAAAGCACTATAAGATGTAATTTCCAATCAAGTAAAGTCTACAATTACCTTATGCAGAACACTCTCATAAAATTCCATTTTTCTCACAGCAACTGAGACATATACAGGAAATATTTTTCAATCAACTTATGCTTATTACTTCCTGTCTAAACATCTCTGAATTTGACATTCATAATTTAGAAAAAAAATATTTAAAATAGTCCACTTTAAATCTATCACAGAACACTCATTGGTACCTGATAAGTGACATAATCAGCATTGCACTGGGTAGTTACTTGAGTACTTTCATGAAGTAAATAAGTCTACCAATTCATAAGAATCAAATCATCTTAGAAAATTACCACAATAAAACAAATGGGTATGAAAATGATACAAAGAGGTTTCATATGAATTATATATAGTCTTTTAAATTTAAGAAAAGATAATGTATACTAATTTATACTTTTCCACATAACGGTCAATAAAATGCGGTATGAAAATCTGTCACATGATAATTGAGGACAGACTTTTACATGTGACAAATATGTGGAGACAATGTGTCACATTATAATTAAATACAGACTTGTATAGGTTACAAATACATGGGGGCAACATGTTCACTGTATTTAAGAGTCTTTTAATAAAGATGAAATACTAATCAATGTAGTTTTACCACTGGTCTGTGTAATTAAGGTAAGAACAGATTTGGTATATAATGTGCTAGCCACAACACTCTGAAATTTTTACCAAACTTATCAAAATATTTATAGATTATCCACAAGCGGCAAACTTTAAGGATCTACGTATTTTATTCTACTGTCAACATATTTATTCTCAAAAAACTTGCAATATAAATAAAGCCATTTTGTAAGTGAAACATTGCCTTAAAATAGGATTAAAAAGTGTCATGATGCATATTATAAGCAGGGACAATAATCTGCTAAAATATGGTACATATATTTGCACAGTAAATCATGCATATCGAGCCTGTTGTATAGGCTGATATAACTACAGTGCGGTTAGTATATCATCCAACATAACTGAAGGCTAATGTACATTTTTTACAGAAGTTCTGCTTTTTCTTTTGGCTCCATTGGTGCATAAAAAAATGCAAGTAGTGATTAAATTTACCCATTCCCATAGCTCTTGCTGAATATTTGATGTGCTGAAGAAAAGCATTTGTTTGCTCACATATTTCAGTGTTAATTTTGTTTAACAACATGAGACGTGATGACTTGTACACTGGTGGACACTTATGGGAAAAGCCATGAAATGTATCATGAAAAAAACGAGTGTTTTTCCAAAAACCAGGTTCTCTACTCAAACAGTACTCCTCAAGCTGGCAACTAAAATCATAAAATATTTCTTCTGGGGCATTTTCCATGTATGCATAAGCAGAACAAGCGGGATCTTTTCTCCCTTCATGACCTGGTATCATATGATATCCCTAGCAATGCCCATAATGCTGTGGGTCAAACCAGAGAAACAAGTATGTTGTACCTTTCCTTCCCACTTCAGGGTATTTTTTATTGCATTTTTCTTCAGCTCTGGCAGGTTCATCATCATATGTACTATTATGAGACATTTTATCCATTGTGTAATTTGGAATTTCTCTTAACTGATGACCATGGGAGGTGAAGTAATATGCTCTCCCAAATTTAGCAGGATTATAACTACCTGGTTGAAGATTAATTTGATCTGGTTCTTTACAGTTTGAAAAAAGTTGTTTCACTCTTGAGACTAGATGGTCCAAAAATTCTAAAGTTGCTGAACATATATCACTATTCTTGACTGCAAATAGTACATCTCTAATTTCAGGAGAAAACTTGGCAACTCTGTTTATAACATTTGTGTCAAAATTTGAATTTGTCCTAATTAAATTCAAAATAGATTGGAAGTCATCAACAAATCGATGGGGAATTATGTTTGAAATGGAATGATTTGAAGATAATAACGTAAAAAGAACTGCTAACTTTCTCAATACTCGGTTGCTACAACCATTACGCAGAAAAATATTCAAGAGTGGGTGAAAACTTCTATCAACATGCTGTAATAGAATGTCATTTCGTTTGGTTTCCTCTTCTAAAGGTAGCTCATTAGCACTGCCCAAGGTACCAAGCACTCTCTTAGAAAGGTAGAGTAAGTGATTTCTACTCTGAGATTTATCCTTGGAATCATGGTCACCCTGGGCAAAGCTGATGAAAGCCCTCTCATTCCTTCGACGACAAGGATCTACTGTAAAGTCACTGGTTGGAGTCTCTATTGGTACAACAGTTGAATGTCGAATGTTGATGCCTATATTAGTTCCATCAGCAGCTAGCAATTTTGGAGTAAATTTGCAAATGGAACACGGCTGTCTATAATCTAAGTTGAACTTACTTATCCAGGAAAAAAACCATGCAATAAAAGTATTATTTGACATAAAAGAAGCAGAATTATGAGTGACACGTTTGTACAAGTTATTCATGATAGTACAATAGGAGCCAAAAATGTATGAATTCAGGACATGGTACACAAAGTCCCAGCCAATTTCATCACCAGCTCCTGTATCCCTGGTAAGAAAGTGGATGGCCTCTTTCTCTCCTGGACCTATGTCACAATCACGAGTTCCACTCAAACAACGGCGATACCAAATCTAAATATAAAAGAAGATATATCAGAATCCTGGTTAACACTTAAACAACTGAGATAACAAATCTAAATATAAACTCACACACACACACACACACAAAATGTATCATTTACCAAATGAATAAAACACTATACAAACAAAACAAATGTAAAAACAGATTCCTTACTGATAAAAAGTTTAGACTTCATTATCTTTTATAATGCTGGAAACACTAAGGATAAAAATGTCTGACCATTTAAGTTAATTTATTAATATAAAATGTTCATGCATGCTGTGAAATTTGAGAGTTTCCAAAGAACTAGATTTGTGTTTGTAAAGCAACTGAAAAATTATTCTCCCACATCAACATAACTTAGTATATATTTCATAGCTTAATAAAAAGGATTTGTGTATGCACACAAAATTATTTTTCATGTGTTTATATAAAATGTTTTTTTGTGGTAATATTTATGCCAACAATATTTCTCAGAAAGACATATATGAATAGATAGGACCAAATAAAAATACCTAGCTTTCCACTAAGGTTGATACTTAAAAAGATCACTAAGTATGTCATCAACTAATTAATGCGCATTCAAAAAATAGAATAAAAATGAAACAATTTATACCTTGTGTTTTACAGGTCCATGTCGTGTATATACAGTGGAAATATGGGCTACTGCAATTGTCTCTCCATTAGGAAAGGCATATCCTGCCTGAAATCAAAGAAACAAAACTTCAAGTAATTCCTTACTATCAAAACTAATAATGTATGACTGAAGAAAAATAGGAAGAAAAGTGAATGATCAAGGACCATAAATGAACCAAAAATCTTGTTGCAATGTGATAAATATTTCCTGAAGATGCAGCATAACCAAAGTAAATATACTTTTATTTTTTTGTGTACAAGATGTGATGTTAATTGTCTAGTTCTGGTCAATCTAAACCTGTGCTGAATCTCATTAACATATGCAAAAATGTTTTTAAAAATATAGAACACTGATACCTTTTTTTAGAATGAGACTTCATTTAAATTATGGATAAGCATTTAGTACATACACT
Source organism: Unio delphinus (assembly GCA_029339505.1). NCBI lineage: Eukaryota > Metazoa > Mollusca > Bivalvia > Unionida > Unionidae > Unio > Unio delphinus. The sequence goes on along the minus strand of JAQISU010000021.1, from coordinate 4,956,768 downwards.
ATATAATTTTACATAATAAGTAATATGCACATGACAAATTTGTATTATAGTCAATCAATGAAAGTACATCTGTCCTCGGTCCATAAATATACCAGAAGTCACAAAGACGATTATTCTGTATTTCCAGATGTTAACTTGAGGCAACAACATTTTTCACGCCAATTTATCCTTCCTATATTACACACTAGTTGATAATGCACTAATTCTTCCCTACCGAACTGATAGATAATCTCATTTGCAACATGTGGGCATCATAGAGTTTTATCTAACAGTGTGTTCATGCTCCCACTCATAATAAGTTAAAGAGCTGATGAGAGATACGCAAGAAAAATAATGTATGGTGACTATCTAATTAAACCTGGTACCAACATTAAATGGTAAATCCTGGTAATTTACCTCTGTAACATGCAAATAATCTGTAAAATTGTTGTAACGATTTATGCCAGATACATACATGGGCTGATCCAATAATAATATCTGAACCTGCACCATCATGATCATGAGCTTGTCATTTAGCAACTGCAGCTCCAAAACTGGGACCATGTAAAAGTAAAAGCAGAGCTAAATAAATTAAAGCCACATTGATTTTAGTTCACAAACATGAGTCACACAGGTTAGGCCTCATTTTCAGTCAGTGAAATACTGCAATAACCAGCACTACCCTGATTATCAGCAATTGTTAAAAACATACAATACAAGCCTATAGACTTCTATATAATTATAATTTTGGAGAAGACAAAAAAAAAAAAAGAGACAAATGAATAAACTATGTATTTTGAAGGGGTTAATTACAGAAATGGGCAGCTAAGCTGAACACAGCATTTACTTACACCACATTTGCACATGTCTGGAACATTCGGTGGATGCAACTCATAGTATCCTCCATCAGGGGCAGTGTTTAGGTAACCATAAATGTCACAGCCAAAATTGGCATCACAAAAGGTATGCCTCAACTGTATGGCCTCCTGAAGCAACAGTGAGCCATCTTGCGATATGTGTCTGCTGAGGCTTGGATACTCCCACAAGCCAGTCTCCTCATTAAATCGATGCCCCTGTGAAAAGGATACATTCAATATAGTCATTTTCTGAAAGGACTACCAGTGTCCTGATAAAGTGAAACAAGAGAAATTGGTATTAAGTTTGGCACCTATGTCATCATAGGTAATATCAAACCAGTTAGAAGTTTCTCAGTGGATGAACCAAACATTATGATTCTGAATATACAGGTTTACATCAAACCATGGGACTATCAGTTATCTAAAAGTTTATCAAACATTAAATAATTTAGGCATTTATAGAAAATATTACTGTAATTCAGACTTCTTCTCATTATAATATCAAATTTCTGGGGAAAATTGACTATATAATTATTCTGAGCTATTCAGCAATTCAGATTTCATTTAAAGAGTAGGACTGGAGAATGAATATAAGTGTCTGGTTTGATGGAATTTCACAACTCATGGTACTAGAAAATTCCACTTCATAAAGAGTAGGAATAAATATGAAGGGATATCAGCTGCTGATAGTACCTTTATATCCTCAGCAACTGTAGCTGCTAATGCTGGTGGAATCACATCCTCTTCATCCTCATCACCACTAAAATATTTAGAATCACAGGAATCAGCAGTTTGTATCAGTAGATCCATCCATTTGTCAGCATGGACTTTCAATTGATTGAGGTGAGGACAAAGGGTCTCAGTGTTGTCAAGATGTTGAACTTTACGTGTTGAAGATGAATAAATTGCCTTACAAAAACCAGACTGACACGATAAACTATTGTCAGTGATATGAACAAAAGTACATGTTTTGTCATCATCAGAATACACAGAGAACTTCAAAGTTTTATCACATACGGTGGGCATCTGGCAAATAGGTTCATTAATTTGATCTTTGGCGGCTTCAAGTTTTTCAATGACCTTATTTTCTGACCTGGAAGAATTATTTAATAGAGAAGGTATATGGTCAATGATCAATTCGTTAAAAAATCTCATATGGCAGCATTTCACGTCACTCAGATCTACCTCATCAAGGTTTTCTTGAGGTATACTTATCGTGGCTAACTGCAGTAATATGCCATACATTCCACAGCTACAAGACAATTCAGTTGTGTTATCTATATCTGTTTTGGTCAAATAAACATAACAGTCTTCCTGAAACAGTCCAGTTGTCATACTAACTTCATTCATTGTAAAAATATTCACATTAGCTGCACTACGTCGCCAAATTACATGACCATTTTCAATCATTGCATATTTGAATTTATCATAACAAGATCTTTCTACAGCTATATTATCTGAAGAAAACTGAGGATCTATAGTGTGTATGTTTGTCATCAATTCTTCAATTGTCAAACGCCTAGTAGGTTCACGACATTTGCGTTTGGATGCAGGGGGAACTATGTCACCATAATCAGATGACTCAGGTAAACTTTCAAATGTGGAAGTAGACTGAGCTTGATCTAAGGCAATGTTTTGATATTTGGAGCAAATGGAATAGACCTTATGCATGTTACCTTCTCTAAAATTGTATAGCACCTGATTCCTCAGTGAAGCAGGTTTATACTTTTCTTTCATATCTGGAATTGATAGCCACTGGGAATAAGAAACTGTCTTGTGCTGCCATTTATGCCAATTTGGAAAAATGGAGATATACTGAAGCTGCTGATCCCATGAAACTGGATATTCAAGTGGAACAAAGACATCTGTAAATGTAACTTGTTGGCACACACAACCTTCAGTTCTGTGACTTTCAAAAGCAGCCTGAAAGGCAGTCCCATCAAAATATTTACTGGCAGAAAAATAACTGAAATGTAGGAAAAGAAAACATAATTCTTTTATTGCATGCAAGTTGAAACAAATGAATGATTAATATTTCTGAATTAGGAGTTTTTACACAAAATGTAAGACCCTGCCAAACGACTTCACCGCTAAAGCAACGGAAAATCTCAAGTACCAATTGTTTTTCTCTTTAGTAGTTTTGGTTATAGACTGCGAACAGTATAGCCAAACCCATTATGAGATCTCAATCAATTTTGTTACCCCGCAAAAATGATCATAAGTTAATTACTCATGTCACATTTCAACAATATGATGCACATACTTGTAGGGCAGCATGTAACAGCGATCACTCGCAAACACAATATTGGATCTTTCTTTCAGTAATCAGACTATAAAAAGGATATTGCACAGAATCCATTCTTATTAAAAAGGATATTGTACAGAATCCATTCTTATTAAAAAGGATATTGTACAGAATCCATTCTTATTAAAAAAAACAGATATTGTACAGAATCCATTCTTATTAAAAAGGATATTGTACAGAATCCATTCTTATTAAAAAGGATATTGTACAGAATCCATTCTTATTAAAAAGGATATTGTACAGAATCCATTCTTATTAAAAAGGATATTGTACAGAATCCATTCTTATTAAAAAGGATATTGTACAGAATCCATTCTTATTAAAAAGGATATTGCACAGAATCCATTCTTATTAAAAAGGATATTGTACAGAATCCATTCTTATTAAAAAGGATATTGTACAGAATCCATTCTTATTAAAAAGGATATTGCACAGAATCCATTCTTATTAAAAAGGATATTGTACAGAATCCCTTCTTATTAAAAAGGATATTGTACAGAATCCCTTCTTATTAAAAAGGATATTGTACAGAATCCATTCTTATTAAAAAGGATATTGTACAGAATCCATTCTTATTAAAAAGGATATTGTACAGAATCCATTCTTATTAAAAAGGATATTGTACAGAATCCATTCTTATTAAAAAGGATATTGTACAGAATCCATTCTTATTAAAAAGGATATTGTACAGAATCCATTCTTATTAAAAAGGATATTGTACAGAATCCATTCTTATTAAAAAGGATATTGTACAGAATCCATTCTTATTAAAAAGGATATTGTACAGAATCCCTTCTTATTAAAAAGGATATTGTACAGAATCCCTTCTTATTAAAAAGGATATTGTACAGAATCCATTCTTATTAAAAAGGATATTGTACAGAATCCATTCTTATTAAAAAGGATATTGTACAGAATCCATTCTTATTAAAAAGGATATTGTACAGAATCCATTCTTATTAAAAAGGATATTGTACAGAATCCATTCTTATTAAAAAGGATATTGTACAGAATCCATTCTTATTAAAAAGGATATTGTACAGAATCCATTCTTATTAAAAAGGATATTGTACAGAATTCATTCTTATTAAAAAGGATATTGTACAGAATTCATTCTTATTAAAAAGGATATTGTACAGAATCCATTCTTATTAAAAAGGATATTGTACAGAATCCATTCTTATTAAAAAGGATATTGTACAGAATCCATTCTTATTAAAAAGGATATTGTACAGAATCCCTTCTTATTAAAAAGGATATTGTACAGAATCCCTTCTTATTAAAAAGGATATTGTACAGAATCCATTCTTATTAAAAAGGATATTGTACAGAATCCATTCTTATTAAAAAGGATATTGTACAGAATCCATTCTTATTAAAAAAAGACAAAGAACACATACAGCAATTGAGCTGCAAAGACAATCAATAAAAGAATCAAGTTCACATACAATGCAGTTTAACTTGTGAACTGTATTGAATTTATGTTAACCCTTAAAGTGCTGCATGTTTTGCAGTACAAGGTCCCTCAGTGCTGAATTGTTTCTGGGAAGAAGAGAAAAAAAAAAACTGCACAGTCTTCAAATTGTATGCATTTGATTAAATATACACAATTGATAGATAAACCCTATATGAAAAATGATGATGTCTAAACTTTAAGATTAATGTATTTGCATGTATAGGTGTAAATACAGGTAAAATGGTAGCCAGTATTATTGGTGTAACCGCCGACCCAATAGCAGCTACTGGCAAGCTTTCTCACATAACTACATTAGCCTAATTTTAGACTCAAACCCACGCAGACAGTTGAGATGGCAGTGATCCGTAAAGGAGAGCGCTTTAAACCACTCGGTCACTCAGGACCCCCGAAATGCCCGTAAAGAAGCTTATGTCCACAACCCTTACACAGATTATGAGAGATTGGACAGTTGGTGCATATTTAAGTAATGACCAGTCATATAACATGAAGGACCAATAATTAAGTGTGCTGAACGGAAGGACAGACATATTAGAATTAGTATGTGAGCATGGTTATAACAAAGGAAACTGAAAGATAGATACAGAAAGACTGGTGGCAAAGGTAATAATGATTTCCTGTATTTCTTCTTAATACTTACTTCGCACTCTGCTTGTCTTTGTAGCTCTTTTTCTTCTCTATGTAGACCATCACCCCCATACACTCAAAATTATTTTCTTTGAAAATATTTGTTTGTACGTGATGAAGAAAATGATCTAAGGACTTTTTAATACTGTTTTTGTTTTGGAACAGTACTTCAGAATACTTTCTTCCTGTGGATGGTAATTTCTTTGACTCTGTAATGAAACAAAAACACTATTAGCATACATGATACAGATAATCAAATGTAGGTTCTACTTGCCAGAATGCACTAAAATCCATACCCTCTGTCAAAAGAACTAAAAGTGACTATTTCGATCCAAGTTATATACATGGCAAAATAAACAAGGTATATATGTTAAATTTTAGTAAAATGTACATAAAGTATAAAGGTATTACTGGGTTGAATGGTGTAAATTTTGTTTGCAGGTTTAGTGCTTAATGTGGATGTCATTCACTTTATCTAACTTGTTTCATTCCTGTAGCTGCTTAATATTTAACAATTTGAAGGTCTGGTTAAATTGCTTACATGTTGTTGCCATTTTGGTTTCTGGCTACCTTTCTTTTATAAAATGATATTTTCCATTTTTACTACTCATTAGATATTGTGTTCTACTTTGTTATTTCATATAAACCTCAAAATAATAATTACTTGACATCCAAATGATGTACTTGTCTTATGGACACTACAATACATTCTGCTGTTTAAGCTGTATTCTTGAAGTAGGAGTTGATAAGTGTATAATACATTGGCATCAAACACTACAAAACATAAAATTAACTGCACTATGAAATATTAAACACAATCTTCTGTTCACATTTCACATCAACAATGTATATCTTGTTATCAATTCTGTTTTGTTAAAAGTTTGGCTTTAAGATTTGGTGGCTTCTAAACACTTCAACTATAAAGCTGGCAAGCTATATGCATATTTGGCCAACTATTTGAAGAAGAAAAGCCGTGGATAATGCACAAACCTGGCTCTGGCAGCTTTTTGCGTTTCTTGGCTAGCAAGTTAAAGTACTCTTCTTCAGCTGCTCTGATATCATCCAAGGTAAAAATGTTCTCCCAAAACAAATCCTCATTTCTACCACATTCAAGTGTTTGTTTCATAATATCCAAACCTTGAAAGAGAAAGATTTACAGGTAAAATGTTGTGACTCAATTCTGGAGATCAACAAATCATGCAGACAATGACTGATCAGCTATACTACATCTGAATGAAATGTTAACAATGTTATACATATATACATAAATGATATAACATATATTTTTATACTTTTATAGCTGATATTGTTTTTACCCCTCTAAGTGTGGTTCCTCCAAGGTGGTCATAGGTCAAAAAAAGAGAAAATGCAATTACAAAGAGATGTCTATGAACAGAATTTGACAAATGCTTACAAATACAAGCACAATGTACTCTGTGCTTTGATCAACAGTTAACCATCCAGTAATTAGAAGCCAGTTTGAATGTCGCAAAAAGCATGAGCAATTGCTTCAGTGAGTCTCAAATGTAGCTATAATGTTATGATGATGTGATTACCTTTGCTTTTAAAGAATCCACTGAAAATGCCACTTTCAAAAAATCGTAAATAGTTCAGATGTCCCTGGCGAAATACAACACCATATAAACAGCCTTCTGACAATCCTGATATTGCCATGTCCATCATACTCTTCTCCAAAAGGAACATGTAAGATGTTTCTGGTGAAGTTGTCCTTTGAAGAAGATGGCAAAAAGCTGATTGCCGAGTCACTGCTGCATGACATAATTCCATGTTACGTCTGAGGTTGGATGTCCACTCTGTAAACACACAAAATAAAAACATCCTATATATTAATCCCAGTTTGTGTTATTTTTGAGACACTAAACACAAATGTTTACTTCATCATTATCTCATAGAAATATTTCAACACCAATATATTATTAGTTCTACATATGTACAGCTTATCTACCAACCTGACAAGACTGACTGAAGATAAATGGATCTTTCAATATATATATATATATATATATATATATATATATATATATATATATATATATATATATATATATATATAGTCAACTCTGCTTATATGCAGTACCTTGGGGACCGGACCCAAGCTATGTATATAATTTACAAATGGAGACATGAGTATGCATTTAAGCAGAATTCATGCATATCCATGAAGGAGAAATGGGACCATACTGTTGTTATGCACTTAAGCGATCAATGCAATTAAGCAATATGCATTTACTACAATTATTATGAAGATGAAAAATTTGTGAACGAAAAAGACAATAAACATCTCCCTCGATAACTCATGCACATCAGGGTAAAAAAACATGCACCGCACTCTAAGTGAGGCACGAGTTATCATGGGACCTATAATAAAAGCAAAACAATAAAAGGTTCAACACAATGACAAGGGGGGGGGGAGGGTTGGCAGAGTGGAGTGTTGAATACTCACTTTATAATTGTGCTGTGATTAACTGTGAATAAATATCTCTTCATAATGGTGTAATTTATTTTTTCCTCATAGAGTAACATTAATTTCAGGATAAAGTACAGTACATGTATATTGAGGAGATCATTGAAAACATTATTCCACATGGTTTTCGTTCGCTTAACATATGTACCACTTCACACATTGTGTACTACGTCACTCATATTTGTGTTGAATTGGATACATTCTAGTTTTATTGTTTGATCCAAATTAGACTTATTCGAGAAACATTGTAGATCAATTTATAGATTTGATTGCGGTAGAAGTAAAATGAAAAACAATAAACAAGGGTTAATCATTACCAACATGAATTTAATGGGTCTACAAATTTTAAAAAATGTAAATTAGAACGCAGTAATAAATTCCAGTTGTGATATGCTTGACAAATGTTGTTTATTTCATTCTGTTGCCAACTGTTAGCATTTACCAGATGTTTTCATTGATCGCAATTTCATGAGACTGTTTATTTACAGTGTATTGATAACTATTGATCAACAAATAAACCATAACATAATATGTGATATCTTATTAACAACTTGCAACTTTCACAATATGGAATCTATCTTTATGGGCATTAATCACCATTTGATGACAAAACGAGAAACATATAAAGGTTTAATTTACCAATTCTTATCGTAATTTTTTCATGGTCAGCAGAGTATATTATTTGGAGGGGAAATCAGGATCTACACCAGATACAGCGTTATAAGTGGGTTTGCAAGTTGTCAGGGAGTGGTATATAACTTGTCATAAATAATAATACAAATACTGATATATGTATTTCATGAACTAACGTGTGAAAATAAATGTAGGTTCCATTATGGATGTGCTGTTGCATAGTTTATTTATCAATTTATCACTGATTGCCCTTTCAACTTGTTTTTATTGTAATAGAATATATTTTCTTACATTAACATTTAGTTTGGAATATCAACCTGAAACAATAGTTTATGCTTTGCATGTGATTAAAACAAAATCAAATTAAATATTAGTTAACAGGCTCAAGTACATAAAAATGAATAACGCTTACACAACAGACAGATTTGGTCAAGAGTGATGGTGAACTAGCCCACAAATACCATTCTGTTCTGAATAATAGAGGTTATTTCTGTTGCTTAAATCTTATCTAATTAATGCAGGTTAACAACACTGACAGTTTGTTTTAAAACACATTATGATTTGTGGTGAGACAAATAAATGTAAGGATAATGGATAGATGGACAAGCACATGAAAATTTTTTTTTTTTTGTGAATAGGAAAAGGCACATCAGAACCACCAGCTTAATAAGTCTAACAAGTTTTATAAAAAATATTTTGAATTGTCTGGGAATGATGCTCTTAAACTGAAAATGTTTGACAGTCTAATGCACAGATTGCAAAATAGAATATATCTTTTGTTAACATTTGTTATGTTGGGGGATGAAATCAAAATGTCACCAAAGTACTATTGTGAAATAATCAATCCATAACAGGCCTGCGCAGGACTAAACTACTGGTATTAAACAACTAAGATTGCAACTATTAGGAAAGTTTTGACTACAAAACACTGCTTTGGCATCATTGTTTAAATCAGTTACAGCTCCTTAAATGATTATATTTATTGTCAAAATAATACGTTATATCCTCTCAAGTTCTGGTCTTCACTATAAGTTTCCAATACATTCGTAACTTTCAAATTATTTAAAACACCTGGAGATTTGAGGGATAGATCTTTGGATACACTTTTAAGTTAGTTTATTATAAACATACAAAAATCTAGCATATATATTAATTTTAGAAACATTTTCTTGGACACTGTATGCATTGATGGAAATTTTATCATAGTAACAACTCATTTACCTCTCCACTTTGAACATATTTGAAGTGTCTTTTGTAAAGATAGAACAACAGAAAAAAATCTCTCAGCCTTTACCAGACAAGAAACCAAAACCTAGCAAAAGCACTATAGAACTGTTATGGAGGATAATCAGCAAATATAGTAATTTAAAACTTTTGTAATAGTCATATGGAAATGGATAATCAATGCACACTTAGAGAACTACCTTTGTTTTGCTGCATTGTTGCTGTGTATATACCAAGTTCTGGTCGGTCTGATGGAACACCCATGACAAACACCTGCAAGAAAATAATATCCTTAATAAAATGCAGGGTACAGATGGAAATTTACATGACTTGTATTGATTTAACCTAACCAATTAAAAAAAAAAAGTTTGGCCACATGTATATAATGACACTGTTCATGAGTGTTTATTAAATTTTTAACAGTAGCTTTTACATGTTTTCAGTCATATCACTACGATGCCTGACACAAGGCCGACCGGTCCTAACACCCGCTCTAAATTCGGAATGCCAAGCGAGGCAGCTGTTAGTACCATGTTTATAAGTCTTCTGTATACCTTGGCTGGGGTTTGAATCTGTGACATCATGCATACAATGCAAATGCTCTAACCATTATGCTATTGTCTATTAACACTGTATACAATCTTTGAGCATATTTATGGATGGATGTATGGAGAGAGAGAGAGAGAGAGAGAGAGAGAGAGAGAGAGAGAGAGAGAGACTTAAACATAACACCGGTGCATGCCTTAAATATTCCAACCAAATTTGGTCAAAAATATTTTTAAAAATTAACTAATTCCATATCCCCACTTGGGCTATTGAAACTGATGCTAAACTAAAACAAGATGAAGAAGGAACAAACATTAAATCTTGTCTTTGATATAAATATGACATTAAAAATCATATGTCTCATTATTTTCTAGGTATGTTGAGTGGCTGGCAGAGTTTTATATTCAAATCAAATAATGTGTGACTCGTTATCTTGGACTGCCAATTTAAAAATAGATATTTTATCAAGCAACTAATTGATCTTAATGCAAAAATTAGTTTACCTTCTTTTATTGATAACTAATGTGATTACTATCACTGGAAAAGATCATAAAAAGGGCTATATTTTTATATACTAGTCTGAGTATGTTATTTCTTTTCTCTGATGTACATAGAATTTACCTTTACACCAAATACTGTATTATTATATACTGCTGATACTAAATAAAGCTTATACAAAAAACTAAGAAGGTTGAGTCTTCTTTAATTCATTAATTTGATATGTCATACAACTGACCTAATTAATGAAAAGGTGCAATTACTGGGCGACAATACTAACTTTCCACCAATGATATTCACTGAATATTCATTCAAACATTTATATTTTAGCAGTTGTGGAACTGGAATAGTGTAGCCTTATTAAAGTTGTAACAATAACGACTTGCAAATATCGAAATACGGGTAATGAGTATATTACAATTACGTATATCATGTTACGATGTATGCGGCAGCCTACGAATAGCTTTATGAAAATTATATAAATGGCGGCAGTGCTGTCTTTCCAGACGTGTGGTGTTTTAAAGGAAGATTCAAATTGTTATAAATTATATACGTTTTAGACTAGAACAAAATAATCCATGGTAAAGAGTATTCACAAGAATTCTAAAACCTTTCCTCTTTCAAACTGCTATGAATAGAATCTCATTTTGTTTTCTTTAATAATAATAGTCCATCCATTTTGGGGGTACGGATGCAATGATAATTTAAATTGGCAACTATTTGGTACGTCTACAATATACACACTGGTGTAAACGTTTCAAGAAATTGAAATACAAACCTGTTCACTGCAATCCCTGTGTAGCTTCTGATCATGTGTATTTACAGAAGTACTGGGCACGTCAGTGTTCATTCTTGAGGGTTGATTTTCATCTTTTGACGCCATATTTACAGCTGCTGAGTTTGGTTTTGTGTGCGATGTCATGACCACGTGACACACTTTTGGAAGAAATTATCCGATTGGTTCCAACGATTTCGCCTGTTCATAGTCTGGGATAGTGCTAGAGAGGACACAAACTGGCCATAAAGACGAAGACACATTACACAGTTAAGAACGAAAATTGAGGTGCAGGTTTCAAGCCAATAAGCGATGTAGTATACGAGTTCTCGCACAGATGATATGTCCACGGACAAAACATGAATACATTCAACATTTAAGAAGATAAATATGGGTGAAATTATCTTTTTAATGACAAGATAAAGCTCCTTGGCTAACTGCAGATAGACGAACATCACTCTTCAACTAGACATCATTTAAATCACAGAGAAATATCAAAAGAAAGGAATTCAGCAAATAAATCATTTTAACAACTGTTTGACTCCATTCACAGTTTAGAAGCGAACATTATAGAAAACTATATAGTATAGCACGATTCCAAACAAAGATTCCACTTCAATAACTTAATAGCGTATAGATTGTTGCAGTTGCATAAAGAATGCATTCATACCCAACACATTTCTCGGTGGAAGTGAAGGTTTGTTTCATGTAACGAGAAAGCGCTGTTTTCCATGTGTCGAGAAAGTACTGTACTTTTCTTACGGCTACTTGCTTGGACACATATTCGTATTTCTTCATAACCTAACAGAAAGGTGGATAGTAGATCAATTAGGAATACGAGATTGGAGAATACTTCCACCCCCCACTGATCGATTTTTCTTCTGTCTTTACAATATAATGTTATTGAAAGTATAAACAATACTAAGACATATCAGAAGTCCCATCGAGTTCTTAACTGTTTACAAAAATTTACAGAAGAAAGAAGCTTATAATAGTTGTATGTAGAAACAGGATTATATGCATTATAGTGGGGAAACATGAATAGAGTAACTTGGAAGATTCAGTGAAACAAATGAACACGTAGCAAGGAACCAGACGAACAATATATATTTTCCATTAACTGAAGAGAGAGAGAGAGAGAGAGAGAGAGAGACAGAGAGACAGACAGAGAGACAGACAGACAGACAGAAAGACAGACAGACAGACAGAGAGGGGAGAGAACATTCACACTATCTATTGTAAAGTCCTGTCTTATGTTGTCTCCAAACTGTAGTATCTAGTCAGTTCAATGAAAATGCATTTAATAATAGCATGACAGTAACCTTAAATCTTGTGAAAAATCTGCACTTTTTACATGTAAGTGATGGTCAGTCCAAGGATGTTGGTTTATCTTGGCTTCTCAAGTTTCCCCCAACTACATGCCCAAATCGGAGCTACTGAAAGTGTGTTAAATGAGTTGTCTGAAGTTACTGTTCAACGCCTGTAACAATAAGTCAACATGAAAAAGAAACAGCATTACCGTGATCATCTTCACCTTCGCAGTCTGCTCTAATTCTAGGGCTTTCACAAAGCGGTCGGCGGCTTCCTTGGCCTTGACCATAAGAGCCTGTTTGATGACCTTCTTGAATCTCATTTTGGACTCTAGACGGATTAAAACGTCCTTATACATCTTTAAAAATCAAGAAAATAAATTGTTTTAAAAGCATTGAGAGTCACCATAATGTCAGTTAATCTAATCAGTTATTGCACTTGTGGACCAATATATTACAAATATAAGAAAACAAATTATGCCGACTTGTGGAATTATGAGATTACATCTCATCATAATCGTCTTAGTCATCGTAAGTATTATTTGTATTGTTATTATTGGAAATACCCATTATTATTATTATTATTGAAGGTGTTTATCATTTAAAAAATGTTCTGATCATTCAAATTAGGTAAGAATGAATATATATAATGAAAAATACTTCTACAGTATAAATAGTCATTTGTATGCTGAGATGTACATAGTTAGATTATAGTGAAATTATACAGTTTTGCCTTGTCCGCCTGAAGAATTCCTCTGCAGTAAAGATTGTATTGAAATAAAAAAAAGCAAACAATATATTTAAATACATCTTATGAATGGTCTAAGTAATTGCAGATGAATATAGGTGCAACATATTATCCAATTCTTACCCGCCGCCTGTTCTCAGTCTGTCTGTATGCCTGCATATATGTTTTTCGGGTCTTCTTAAGGGCTTTTCTCAGAATGTTTAAGATCATCTTCTCCTCTGAACACATAGAGAATCTGAAATAAGGTTGTTTGATGAACATTTAAAAGAACTGTGAGCCAATAGACAAATATACCTCTAAACTGTGTGAAAAGAAACTGAGAAAGAAATTAAAAATGTCACTAACATTTGGGAGACATTTTAGGTTCTGCTTGCTTGCTTAGCGAGAAATCTTCGGTTTCGTCTAAGTCACTTATGATTACAACGCTTTAATGATCAATTACATTCCATTGTTAACTGATATAATGATTGATTGATTGATTGATTGATTTGTAACGGCGCACCAGAACGTTTAGGCTATTTAGCGCTATACAATAGGTCTAATTGATATAAACCTCATTATGAATCTTTAAAGTCAAATAGTAACGGTGTGAATTTAAATTATATTAAAGTAGAAACGAATTTACCCGAGCAGCAGATGAGCTTTACCATAATTTGGACAAACGAATTGGTCACATATCAAACAAACACTAGTCATCAAATAACTAGTTGTCCACTAATAAAATAAGAACATCGATCAATATGTGCATCAAACGGCACACGAAACCCTTGACTTTAAAAATATAAAAAAATTAAGTGATTTCAGGTTGTGTAGTGCACTAGATAACATAACTTCATATACTAACTTCATTAAGACTCTGGCTGCGTCCAGGCATATAAAGACATCTTTTTCGACATCCAAATGTTGCATAGCAACATCATTAAAGAAGGAAAAGAAAGCTCTAGAGATGACAGGATAATCTGAAGTAACGAAAAGCAATCGTTACGAATTTTGACTTTTTAAGATTCAAAATAATAAAATAAATAATTACAATCGATCTGTTAATCGCAAAAGATGTTACATTAGAAGATATGTCAGATATATGTAAATTACACGCAATATGTTCCAAGGGTATTGAGAGAGAGAGAGAGAGAGAGAGAGAGAGAGAGAGAGAGAGAGAGAGAGAGAGAGAGAGAGAGAGAGAGAGAGAGAGAGAGAGAACGCGGGAGATGAGTACCTCTGGCCATGTCAAGACGTGTTTGAAGTTTCTTGTTCCAGGCCAGAGCCTTAGTCTCACACCAATCTTGGCTGAGAGCTCTCTCCTTCAGAACATCCGCCCAGAAGTCAAAGTCACTTAAACAGAAATAGAAAGTATATTGAGTTATGTATAACTATAATAAATCGGATTAAAATTATTCATTACGTGAGATGAGGTTGTTGAGTCAACAGCAAAGTCAGCTTAACTACATTATCTTCATTTGAAAACTATAGCAACATTTGATGTGGTGTTTTTACTAATTTGCTGATGGTGTCTTCAAAACGAAAAGAACTGTCCTTCGACTGCAGTTCCCGGTTAGTTTGCATCATTTAGTGTAATAGTGTAATCTGCCGATTGAAAGCTGTCGAGCAATTTTATTAGTTTTAGTTCGCCCATTTCCATTATCTAACCTTTCACATCAATCTGTCATTAAATATAGTTATTTTGCTCTAGATATTAAAGGAATTAAATCGAAAATGTAAACTTGAGCAATGGAACAGTATTATGATCCTACGGTAGGGAAAGAAAGAAGAAAAGATAAAAATGGGGGTGGGGGTGAGCAGCGGGCGAGTGGTTTAAAGCGCTCTCCGCTACGGATCACTGCCATCTCACCTCTGTCTGCGTGAGAACGAGTCTAAAATTCGGCTAATGTGGGTATGTGAGAAATCTTGCCAGTAGCTTATCGTGGGTCGGTGGTTCTTTCCGTGGGTTTTCTTCTTCCACCAATAATACTGGCCGCCATGTATAGTCTATCATGTGCTAACAAAAATGACGTTAAACCCTACAACAACAACAACAGTAGGGAAAGGAAAAAACGACCTATTTTAGAATGTTTCTTTGATTTATTTGAAGCTACCTTGGTTGTCGGGTCATGCTGAAATAATCAAGCACCATTCGTGCAATATAATGAAACCAACGCGTTTTTTTACAGACCTCTATTTTGATGACTGTAATGGGTAAAATAGAAAACAAATTTTTAATTGGATCTTGCGATTCTTAATCAATTTAAATAATGATAGTAGAAGTGCATATGACACTTCTCTCTTCCAACCAACCATAAACAAAAGGTTAACTATTAAATAGTAGCGTTTGGTCAGGTCGAATACTGTGTAAATGGCGGGGGATGGGTGAATTTGTGAGGAAGAGAGTCACCCAACCGTTCGTTTCCTTTCAAAATTATATATTAATATTTATAAAGTACTCACGTTAATGCTGAATATGACTCCTGGAAATCACTCATTACTTGAAAATCCACCATTTCATCAAATTTGAAAAGAATAGACTTGGAAAATCAGATATTACTTTCCGTCAACGTGAATACGTCTAGCAAGCTTGATGCACAACGTAAGAATAAGAAACGTCACTCTTGGAAACGCTGCATCATAGATTACGTCACGAAGAGTGACGTGATTTTCGTCAGTCTCACTTAAACGCTTATTGTTGATTTTGATTTTGATATTATACAAATGAGTAGCTTGAATGAGAAACAGAAAGCTAATTATAAATTAAGTGTTCTTTTTTATTTCTCTTTTTAAGTCCGCGGATGTCAATAGCTAAAATTATAATTTTCATTGTTGTTGCAGTTTTGCATAAAGAATCCATAAACCTTTCCCACTCAGTTCCTGTAACTTCATCTCACAGTAAACACATTTTTGAACGACGCGGTGTTTTTTGCTCGAAGAGCCTCACAACAGCTCCAGCATACCTTCAAATATTAGCTTTGCACCATTTGTATTTCCATTCTTGGGTGTGTGGATGGGTGGGAGATGAGAGGTAACTACTTTTCATCGTTTGTTTAAATTTATTTAATTTATTTTGGATATATGAGCAGTACAAGTTGGGTTATTATCGTAGGTAAAATTCAGATCTGGATAAAATATTTGCACTTTATTTCTAGCCATATTTGCTTCTATTGCAATCACTATGTACATAATTTGTAACTTTAACCTTTTAAACAATGATTGTAAGTTTTAATTGCACTTTTTACTTGACATTGTCCAAAATCAAGTTTATATTGTACCTTACAAATAACGTTTGTTTCGCAAACAAGTAATACATAGATAAACTGTTCTCTGTTATAGACAGTTAAATATTGGAGTCACTATTAACAGAAATAAACGCATTATTAAGGTAAGATTTATGGTTATTGGAAATCCCCATTACAAATACCTAGCCTCTATGACGTGTACCACATTGTATGTTATAAGTTTAGTAAAACAATATCCTAGAATGTATTTTTAAATTAAGTTTAACAAAGGTTTCTTTTAGATGATGCTTATTGTGACATGTGTCAAGTAGTGGGCTTTTTCATCCGGTTTATGCAGAAATTATTAATTCAGTTGGCGCCCTACAGCTTTGTATTTTGCATAGTAAGAAAAAATATATCCCTGTATATACTGGATCTTTAAAGAGGACCTTTTAAATCCTCACGTAGTGTTCAAAGAACCTTTAATTTCCTTATTTTGGTGCATGATTGATGGGCGTAATATGGGTCATAAAGTATACAGCTTGGCCTTACTTCCGATTTGCATCTCCCCAAAACATGTTAGCTCCGCTTGGTCATTTTCACATAGATCTCAGATGTAAATTTAAAAAAAAAAACCGATAACCTTTATTTTTACATTTGATGTAATGGTAATTTTTTCATACATTGTCCCTTTTTTAATAACTCCTAAATATAGTGTACTTGTACTTTCGACTAATTCAGACGGATATTTTAGCACAAGGGAGCAGTCATTTTAGTTATTGGTGTGCTTAGATCATGTTCAATTTCCACAAGTTGATACTAGACATACAAATCCATCTCACATCCCTACCAATTTTATTCGCTACAAAACGTACTTCTGTGCTTTTTATGTCTAGTCGTTATATATTAATGCATACATGTATTAATAATGCCTTTTCTTAAATGAATTTAATATGATAGACAATTTCATCGTAATGATTTGTTTTCCGTTCACAAATCCCCTCTCACATCTAAAGGGAAAAAAAACCACATTACATAAAAACCTGCAGAAATCTGGAGTGAGAGACAAAAAGTATTTGTGCTGGAAAAAAACGCTTGAAATATAACTTATAACCTCCAACAATGTAAATCGTTGTAACGGAATGTGCGCAGTTTACTTATGATTTATTTACAGTTTTTATATAATAAATGATACAAAGTTGCAAACATTGTAGCCATTGAACGGTACATTTCTCGGTTACGTGTTACACATACTTTATCAATACAATATTGTGTTTTTGTTTTGTTTCATAATTTTATTATAATGTTCTGAAAATCGATGATTATAAATTCAATATGAAAATTTTCATAGCCCACCAAACAATTCACCCCTCCCCACCGTCTCTCTCTCTCTCTCTCTCTCTCTCTCTCTCTCTCTCTCTCTCTCTCTCTCTCTCTCTCTCTCTCATCATCGCAGCAAGATATGATCGAAAATCAATGAAAAGCAAGCCTCGTTTCCATTGTATGAAAGATATATATATATATATATATATATATATATATATATATATATATATATATATATATATATATATATATATATATATATATATATATATATATATATAGATATATATATATGTGTGTGTGTGTGTATTTGTGTGTGTGTGTGTGTATGTTTGTGTTTGCAGACTTTTGTGTGTGTGATCGCCGGTTGATGCATTGAAATACTTGGGAAAGCTAAGAGCTCAGCAAAATACATCTTGCTGAATATGTGTTCCTTATCCTTCAAAAGCTTTCGCATCGTCTTATTCTATGATCTAAAAGTAACACAAACCACTCCGATGGCCTAGTGGTTGGCCGTCCACCGCGGAAGTGGGAGGTCGTGGGATCGATCCCTGGCCTACTCATACTAAAGACTTACTAACAGCTGCCTCGTTTTACGATCAGCATTAAGATGGTGTGTTAGGACTGGTCGGCCTGGTGTCAGGATAAAGTGACTGGGTGGGACATCGTGCCTCATGACTGCCTCATGATTTCCCAGTGCTATACATCACTATAAACTGCCTCACTGCAGACATCATAGCGATATGACTGATTTTTCTTTAAAGCTAGGTTAAAAATCCTAATCAAACAAACAAACAAATTCAGGTAATACAGTATTCACTGTAATTTTGTTTATTCGCTGAATCTCGATAATTCACACCCGTAAAACATAATAAACTTATTAAGACATAATTACTCTCTCTCTCTCTCTCTCTCTCTCTCTCTCTCTCTCTCTCTCTCTCTCTCTCTCTCTCTCTCTCTCTCTCTCTCTCTCAATACCCTTGGAACATATTGCGTGTAATTTACATATATCTGACATATCTTCTAATGTAACATCTTTTGCGATTAACAGATTGATTGTAATTATTTATTTTATTATTTTGAATCTTAAAAAGTCAAAATTCGTAATGATTGCTTTTAGTTACTTCAGATTATCCTGTCATCTCTAGAGCTTTCTCTTCCTTCTTTAATAATGTTGCTATGCAACATTTGGATGTCGAAAAAGATGTCTTTATATGCCTGGACGCAGCCAGAGTCTTAAGGAAGTTAGTATATGAAGTTATGTTATCTAGTGCACTACACAACCTGAAATCACTTAATTTTTTTATATTTTTAAAGTCAAGGGTTTCGTGTGCCTCTCTCTCTCTCTCTTAGTATAGTTCCCTGGTTAGCATGCTCTCTGCGTTGCACTCTGCTATACTAAGTCAGGCGAACGCCGACGCCATATTGTCACCTGATCAAAACAAATAGTCTCTTACGGAGAGATCTAGTATATCTAACATCTGCACATGTAATTCCTTTAATATTCTCATTCTTAGTGACACAATGTGAACTTTACTAATACTTTTGATTTGAACTATAGCAGTCGTTATCTTGTGTTCAAGGTTAACCACCAGTTAGGTTATATAATAATTTTTACAAATATTTTTACAACTACGGAAGATGAAGGAAAAGCGTACGCACATCGATAGTTTGTTCATATTGCACATTTTATACAGCGTCATCTAAACATTAATTTTCCAATCGATTCCTTGATAATATTGAAATCGAAATTGATGCGAGATGATGTACGATAGTCAAAATATAGCCACATAATAATACGATTAAGGTAAGATTTATGGTTATTGGAAATCCCCATTACAAATACCTAGCCTCTATGACGTGTACCACATTGTATGTTATAAGTTTAGTAAAACAATATCCTAGAATGTAAGTTTAAATTAAATTTAACAAAGGTTTATTTTAGATGATGCTTTTTATGACATGTGTCAAGTAGTGGGCGTTTTCATTCGGTTTATGCAGAAATTATTAGTTCAGTTGGCGCCCTACACCTTTGTATTTTGCATAGTGTTAGAATAGTAAGACAAAATATATCCCTGGATATACTGGATCTTTAAAAAGGACCTTTTAAATCCTCATGTAGTGTTGAATGAACCTTTAATTTCCTTATTTTGGTGCATGATTGATGGGCGTAATATGGGTCATAGAGTATACAGCTTGTATACATATGTATGTATGTATGTATGTATGTATGTATGTATGTATGTATGTATGTATGTATGTATGTATGTATGAATGTATGTATGTATGTATGTGTGTGTGTGTGTGTGTGTGTGTGTGTGTGTGTGTGAATGAATGCATGTACGTAAAAAAGAAACGTCAAACTCCATTAATGTTGCACGTATTCATCCTCGCGACTACGATGATATCCATTAGTCACGGCCTTTTTTGCGCAGCAAATCGGGACAAAGAAAAGTGTAGAACAGCGTAGGATTGCAAAAAATATGACAACATTTTTGTGTGCGTGTTTGATTAATGTATTTCCATGAACAGTATCTATACCTACCTGTGAATTCCGATTACACAACCAAAATGAAATAGGCCTTCTTTTTATACATTAATTGATATGTATTTGTTTTTTGCAAGAGTAAGAAATGAAGGTTAAATATAGTTATATGGTACCTGTAGTAGCGCATGGAGTGCTATATGCGATTACATCTACAGAGGCGTGATGGCTGCGGAGAAATAAAATTTGTCATCGTCATCCGCCTGAGGGAAACAAAATACGCATGGATATTTAGGGCAAGCCATGGACTTCCGTAAATGATGACATTCTTGTATTTGGCTATTTGAAGACGGTAGGTGTCCATTTACTATGCAAGGAACAATAATATCTGCTACAGTGTAACCGCTATCAGGATTATCTAGTTCTCAAAAAAAGGGTGGGTGGGTGGGGGTTTGCTAACATTTTCAAAAGAATGTTTCTTTTCGAAGTTAACAACTGAGCCATCTTCCGGCACGATATCTCTCGAATACCTTATATTGTTACATATTCTTTACAAATCTATATCGGATGCGTTGTAAACTTCGAAAACTAGCACGCCCTTTATGGACCATGGTTAGTTGAAATGAAATGGACCATGGTCAGTAAAAATAGATATTGATTAGATCTTCTGCATGTGTATCAAGATCAATTATATTTTTAATCTCTGCCCCATTCGATCTGCACAAATGGGATGATACCTGTCAGAGTGCATTGCATCTATCTCTACTTTTCTTTTGTTGACTGATTTCTTCTTCTTCTTCTCCTTTTATTATTATTATTATTATTATTATTATTATTATTATTATTATTATTATTATTGAGGAATTGGTAATTGATGAAGCTTTGTCTTTGGTAAAGTCATGTAGCTCCCAATAAAGAGATGAAAGTGTCGTTAACAAAAACCATTATAAAAAATTACAAATAACTATATTTCACCGTACACTGTTATTCCATTTTGTAAATATAACAAGACCAAGACAGGTGCGGGTGTGTTGCAAAAACTAGCTAGATATGATGCTACTGTATGAGTAAAAGTCATTCAAGGTTTATGTATCACTATAGAACACATAAAATGCCCTATTAATAGGTGGTTGCATACATACATACATACATACATACATACATACATACATACATACATACATACATACATACATACATTCATACATACATACATACATACATACATACATACATACATACATACATACATACATACATACATACATACATACATCTTGGTACAAAGTTGACTCAGTCTTGTCTCTAATAAAATGGCTACTTGGGGTCAGTTATAAGGTTCACGAGAATGTTATGGTACTTATTATGTAACTCTACAAATTCCTTGTCGCATCAAGCGAGGTCATCTATTGTAAAGGATGGAGAGAAAGAACAATTAATAACTTGAAAACCACATTCTACTTAATGCCATAGAGTAACAGGGGCCGTTGACTGCACTCACCATCAGATAATGTTAGCAACTACTCATCCTCCACCCCCCCCCTCCCTATCCGCACTCCTTTCTGCGTTTGTTCTTACTTTGGTTCGCCTTTCTGAAGCATAATTTATCAATAATGACATTTTCAAATCTCGTTAACACTGTTTCTCCTTACTAAACCATGCCATACCATAACAGATAAAAAGAAAAGAAAATGTTAAACTTCTTTTTATTTAAATCTTGTCCGCCGACTGAAAGGTTTTGATTCTGTACAACAAAGATGTTGCTTGGTTTCGCCTGAGTTACACTACCATCGTGCAGAGAGCTGGGTGTTGTCTCCTTTCAGTAGCCCGCGGTCATCGCATACATCCTGTCAAAACAAATGTGGCTTTGTAGTCCTGATTCAGCCAGCTATCCTTGTACGGACGACCTACTGTCACTCTAGGAAGGTTTCGAGCAAAAACGGTTCACTTAAACTACGACGACGAGATATTGTGTTATTTTCTTTCGGTATATTTCTGGATTTCGTATATTGGAGCTGGAATAGAACAAAGGTAAGTAGGAGATCGAGTAGAATGAATTTATTTTATTGTCCATTTACTATGCAAGGAAACATGATTTCACTTACCTTTAGTATGAATGTTCTCGGCAATATCTAATTTGAATACCACGAGTGGCTTTTCTTCCAAAAATAGAACGCAATGATACACATATTGACAAGCTTGTCAAGATGGCTAAATCGTTACGAACATTTTCCAATGTTTTCTTTTTATTTATTGACATGAGTGACATTATTGATAAGTATCGTTTGCTGCAATATCTAACGTCTTTAAGAATACATACCAACTATATTTCAATCAAACGTCTTTAAATATACATACCAACTATATTTTCAATCAAACGTCTTTAAATATACATACCAACTATATTTCAATCAAACGTCTTTAAGAATACATACCAACTATATTTCAATCAAATGTCTTTAAGAATACATACCAACTATATTTCAATCAAACGTCTTTAAATATACATACCAACTATATTTCAATCAAACGTCTTTAAATATACATACCAACTACAATTCCGCCTAATATCCTTACGAACACATCTCAACTAAATTTCCATCAAATATCATTAAGAACACATATAAATTAAATTTTTACCAAATATCATTAAGAACAGTTAGCAACTACATTCCCACCATACATCAATAAGAATACATATCAACTAAATTTCCATCAAGCGTCCTTAAGAATACAAATAAACTACATTTCCACCATACATCAATAAGAATACAAATAAACTACATGTCCATCAAGCGTCCTTAAGAATATATATCAACTACATTTCCATTATACGTCATTTAGAATACGCATCAGCTACATTTCCATCAAACATCATTAAAAAAACATATCAATTACATTTCCATCCAATATCTTTAAGAATACATATAAACTGCATTTTCATCAAGCGTCCTTAACAATACATAGCAACTACATTTCCATCAAGCGTCCTTAACAATACATATCAATTATATTTACTCGTTTACTCTGTAACGACTTCTTCCATTTCCGTTGATATTTCGAGAATGATAAAGTTTGTTGTATGACAAGAAAAGTTGATCATTAATGTTTCAAATATATTCATAAGAACATATATCTCTGTTATAATGTCATCCATCATACAGCGATATCAGTAAACAGTGACCGGATCGGGGCAAGTATTCCGCAAAAATTAAATTAATGCCTAATTTAAGAAATATTTATCTGGACACATCATTAGCATAGCTGAATTTTTTGTACTCACCCATATCGCTGTAAAATTCAGAATTATTTTAAGATGAGAAAATGTGTATGCTTCAGCTATAGTTCTTTTGTTATCCTATTTCGAAATGGTTATATATATATATATATATATATATATATATATATATATATATATATATATATATATATATATATATATATATATATATATAAACGAAGGGCCTATTCTATTCCCTAGGCTTTTTCAAAAATTTTAAAAGGGATAAAAAGAAAGGAAAACCAGAAGCCAAGGAGTAAACATGTCAAACCTACTATGATTTTTGATAGCATGTCTGACTTGTGATATGATCATTGTTTTCTTCAAATAGGAAGAAAAGGAGCCAATTCTTGTGTTTTAATATATTAAACACTGCCGTATTGGATTAATGAAAAATGAACCGTTCGTAATGTTTGTTTCCATCTGCAAAGTAATTATGTATTCATATGATAGTATCAAAACCGATTCTTTAAGTTTCGAAATCTGACATTATTTAACATCGAATAAGGCATCCTTTAACCTAGAATCTGATATTCTTTAACATCGAATCCAATATTCTTTAACATCGAATCTAACATTCCTTAACATTGAATTTGACATTCTTTAACCTGGAATCTGATATTCTTTAACATCGAATCTGACATTCCTTAACATTGAATTGGACATTCTTTAACATCAAATCGGGCATTTGTAAACGTCGAATCTATTCTGACATTCATAAACATCGAAGCTGATGTTTTTTAATTTCATCTCCAATCTGACATTCTGTATCCTCGAACATAACATTCTTCAGAACTTAGATACATTAACTTCATAATCAAGCATTGTGTATCAACTACAAATTTAACAATTATCCGTCTTTTCATGGTTTCTTCATACTGCGAACACGCCTCAAACTACTCCTTAGAAATATAGACTGAGCATATTATGTGATCGAAACTAAATCCGAGATGACGCATCAATAGAGTACCTATAAAAAAATCTTTCAAAAAACCTTTACCCTTTGGTTTTAGTGTTCATTTGATGACACAGGAAGACAATTAAATAGTTTAGTGTCGAGGCAATTGCTGTAAAGTGCCTTGCCCAGGGATACACTATGTTAGTCGAGCAGGATTGGCAAAGCGGTCGATCATAAGTCTGGCAAATTAAAAACTGAGCCACTGCACCTTCTTTTTCAGAACGTATAAAATATAGCATATTACCATGTTTGGTTGAAAGAAAAACGCATCTTTCTCAATATCCACGTATTTACAAGGTTTTTGCCTCTAACTTAATTATGGTCTTCATCGTCTTCCGGTTCTATGCCATAAAAATGTTTTCTGCAAAATTCTATTTAAATATTTGTGCAACAATCTTTTATTTTCTTCAAAGATTCTTTTTACTTGATGTTAGCACAATAAAAAGCGGCTATACCAAGAACAAAGAGTGATCTAAAAACATTAAAATATGCTAATCCTTTCTGGGTATGGGGTGAAGAAACCAGCATTTGCTTTGTGAATACAATAATCTTAAAGTGACCCGTCTCAATTTTAGACACCCGCACGATGGAACAACTTATCATGGAGAGACTTCCCCAGGGCTGGACGGTGCCCCCAGACTGTATGTGTCGGACTGTCGGTGGTATAGGTCTGTGAACCTTTATATGTTAAATAATATTCATTACGATATATATCTATATCTATATATATATATATATATATATATATATATATATATATATATATATATATATATATATATATATCAGGGCTCGAAATTAGAGGAAGTCCGCCAGCCCGAGGCTAGTAGATTTCCCGTCGGGCTAGTACCTTTCATCATGTTAATAGTCCGACGGGCTAGTAAGTTTCTGGTTATCAACAGTCAGCGTTTGTTTACTCAATACCCAATAAAGACGTGACTTCGGCCGATGTTCTTTAGAATCAACGCAGTGACCGTTGTAAACACAGTCATAACATATTAGCATGTGAAGATGAAGTCAATTTCTGCCTCGGAAATATGTTTCTGTTACAAGAAGCCATCTGATCATGTGCGTTTCACTTAACAGCACCAAGTTAGGTCCCGTCATTAACAACGAAAGTTTGGAAATTGATCCGTATTAATCTGATAGCGAATTAAATGGTATCACGTTTATTCAATCGACCACAGTAACAAATTACAAAACGTTACACCACACAAAAGAACATAGCATCAACTATTCAAAGAAATTAGTTTACATGTTTGTTTCTTGAAGGTATTTTTTTTTGCTAGCTCCGAGTCACAAACGGGTAACTCATATTTTACGTTTGCATCGAAATAATTAGAAGAATTAGATCAATTTATTATGATAACATTACTGACACATCATTTTCCAAGCAACTACTTTTTCTATGATAATAAGAATAGCTTTTATATCCCCCCCCCCAAAAAAAAAACGATTGACCGAATAATTGAATACACGTGGAGATATCCAGCATTTGATGGGAATTAAAATCTCACATGGGCATCTGAGATTGAAAATATTCACGTTTATTATTAATTTCAACAATACACTGATGTTCGATTAATTAGGAACAATTACCAAACATATGTTATTAATGATGATACCGTAAGTGGAGCTGTTAAATACCACAGGTGTTTGATGCGCACTTCATGTGAAGGGAGAAAAAAATCTAGACAAACAATTCAGTGACAAAAATACTTTAGAAAAATATCTAAGGAATATTTTTGGTATTTTTGTCGCTATGTATGATTTTGTTCCTTTTGATTATTGTTTTCTTTTTCATTCACATCAAGCTCGCGTCGAGCACCTGAGTTAAATACAACGCACAGAGTCAGATGGCATTGTTTGATGGGAGCACACATTTCCCAAGTTGAAACTAACACTATCTTTTGATGTTAATATTTTATAACAGTGTTTACTTTAGCCACTGCTTTGATTGTGCAGAACATCCGCTGAAGTCAAGTCTTTATTAAGGAGAAGCCATTTGATGGAAGGGAGGGGGGCAAAGGCACGTGTTTTTAAACGGGTTTCTTGCTCGGACTTTTTTTTTATATAAAGGACACTCTGTCATTCCTTTTCTTACTTCAAATAATTCGTGTCAGTTATACTGTAACATCTCATATTTCAAAACGAGGCACAATTCCTGCCTTATAAGACAGGCAAAATGTTGCGTTTTATAGAAGGTGTTCAGCCTCCGGAAAAAAGCAAAAGTTGAAGGAATTTATTGATGATTTAAAGTAGAATTTATACTTCTGTATTTCTACATTTTATTTGATAATGCTATTTATGAAATAAAATTGTTGTTAATCTCAATACGAGTGTGTGATGTTGTTTTGGTGACAGGGCTAGTAAATGTTTGGCAGGGCTAGTAAATTTCTCAGTACACTAGTCCATCTGGCTACCAGGAAATTTGTGTTAAATTCAAGGCCTGTGTATATATATATATATATATATATATATATATATATATATATATATATATATATATATATATATATATATATATATATATATATATATATATATATATATCTGACAGAGATAAACAAAAGAAATAAATAAATGAAATCAAAATTAGCATTATTTCAAGGACAACTACGTGTCACACAACCCATACTTTAATGTCAATCAACATTGCAGGTGTGGTGAATGATGTGAGGAGTACAGTTCTAGAGTACCCGGTTACGGTAGGTGGTGGCTTGCCAGGTTTGACTGTACAAGAAACAGCTATTGTGGCAGGTGTGCTATCAGGGCTGGCAGTCTTACTGTTCCTTTTATTGCCAATTCTATGCTGCCTTTGCCCATTGGCTCTTTGTTGCCCCTGCTGCTTTGGAAAAGTCGCGAAAGGAGCGGCCGCTGCAGGAGCTGCAGGCGGACACAAAAGTGGAAATCTGAGACGATCAGGGTACATCCATCTCTCTCTCTCTCTCTCTCTCTCTCTCTCTCTCTCTCTCTCTCTCTCTCTCTCAGAAAAATGTTTTTAGACAGATCTAGAATCAGACATAACATTTTCATCATGAAGTTATACATTGTTGCATATATTTTAAGGTCGTATGGCACCGACGTCGAGTCGTTCTGGAGCAAAGGTTCTTGGGACAAAATGGATTATGAAAATCTCTATGGAGTGTAAGTTGCTACATAATCTATATTTAATGAAAATAAAAGCCCTGTATTCAAGTTCTTCAAACACATTAAGTTACTTTAATGCTGGAGCAAGTATCGTCAAATCTGTCACTAGCGGCCAATGAATGGGCAAAGCACAACTATTATTATTATTATTATTATTATTATTATTATTATTATTATTATTATTTAATACTAATGACATTGTTTGAAATAAATACAGCCATGAGATATATAAACAGAAAAATATAGCTGGTTTACATTAATATTTCTGCACTTATGAAAATGTTGTAAATGTCGAATTAGGAGGTGAAGATAAATATACGTAATGCGACTATTTCTTCACTCCGGTCTAAATAAGCATAAAATAAAAGTTATTGTTATTGCCACAGGGACATGAAGCTACCGAGGCCGTGGGTCGATTCGCTTAGAGGGTAAGTCAAAGTCTGTTTGATGCTTGGTCATATAAAATCTCTCTCTCTCTCTCTCTCTCTCTCTCTCTCTCTCTCTCTCTCTCTCTCAAACACACCAGTGTGTATACGAGAAAGCTTGCTAATAGCTTCCATTGCGTTGGGCAATCTTCTCAGGGTTTTCCCAGGTTCTTCACTTTTTTTAATTATTTTGCTTTTTTTTAAATAGTTAATAGTTTTAATATTTATAACAGCATGAATCACTTATCAATTACTTACCTGGCCTACACTGAAGGGTCTAATAGCAAGAATTATCGTGGGTCGGTGGTTTTTTTCCGGCGGTTCTCCGGGGTTCTTCCTTCACCATTAATACTGACCATCATGTATAGCCTATCGTGTGCTGAAAAATGGCGTTAAACGTTACAACAACAACAACATAAAATAAATGGGAAGCAAGAAATACTAGATTATTACAGAAAGCCACCGGCACAGGACTGTTTTGTCGCATTGAGAGAGAGAGAGAGAGAGAGAGAGAGAGAGAGAGAGACGTTGGTGTAGGTCAGGCGGTACATGAAACTTTGACACGCATGACGTCTTTGCATTTGATAATCGAAGTCTGATTTATATGCGTAGAGGGAAAGAGGTGGGACTGGATAGTCTTCCCAGTGTAAGATGTACCACTTTAAACAAAGGAATATCAATAATTGATATCTTAATGGTTTGTCGCCTCGAAGCAGCAGTACTGATCACATGATTACAATAATGACTAATGCAAAGTTTTAATAACACATTCTGCCTTGGGTATACAAAGATTAACAACAACATGTTTATATGAATATTAAAAATGATACAAAATGTACGTTTTAGTTGTTATGTTCGTTCTTTACCCCACCACACCCTATATTTCGATAGGGAAAACCAGTCTGTTCATTGAGTTAAATAGAATATAGAAGGATAAGGATCGATTTTCGGTGACTGGCTGAAAATGGAGGT
The DNA here is from genome assembly GCA_029339505.1 of Unio delphinus. Lineage (NCBI taxonomy): Eukaryota > Metazoa > Mollusca > Bivalvia > Unionida > Unionidae > Unio > Unio delphinus. The sequence goes on along the minus strand of JAQISU010000021.1, from coordinate 4,927,508 downwards.
GAATTTTTAAAATCTTTTAATATTTGGTCAATCTTTTTCAACGTGCGATTGAAAAAAACGTGTCTATTAAAATATATAGGCACTGTATGCAATGTCTAAAATCCGACAGAGAAAAGTTTATTTCTCCAAACAAGCGGATTATGCTGATTTCTGAATAATCCACATTAGGTACAATTACCTCAAAAATTAAATTGATTTCATCCATACAACCGCTATAGCACAGACAGCCGTTAAGCGCATACCAAATTGTCAAAACATGAGCTTTTTGTAATAAATGCTTATCATTATAGCATGCGTGTGTGTTCATAGTATTAGGCTATTTGTGCATGATGATAGTGCAAACACAATTGTGCACTATATGCAAGCTCTTTTTTTACATGGGTAAGAATTAGCATAGACCTAAACAAGGAAAGAAACGTTATGAATCTTTCAAACAGCTGAGTACTAGATGGATGCATTATATTTTTTAAGACCAATACACACCCAGAAGATCTCAAATGGGTAATGATTTAATACTGAATTGATGAAACCAGTTTCATAAATTTAATAGTAAATTATATCTTATTTGAGAGTCTGTTTATTTCATATTTTTTTATTTTGATGGAAATAGTTTATAGAGAAATAAAAACAAATATCTTTGTTTAATTTGGCTCCGACGCTCGTTCTAAAAAAAAAGTCCTTGACGATAGTTGAACTAATAATGTGTGGTCCTATAGCCAGTAACATTTAAAATTTTGTTTACAAATTATAATTCAAATAACAACCGTCTTTCCAAATGAACAGAACATCTAAAACAGACATCAGTTTTGAACAATGGATGTCTGATGGAAATTCTTGTGAGATGTGACATAGTAGGCTCTAGTTAGGTTAGACGAGCCTTCTACATCCAGTTTGATGAGAATGTTTTTAATGCAGCCTTTCAGCTCTTGATATTCATGTGAAGTGAAAGTTACTTAATGAATACATTTTACTAAATCTAGACTAAAGATGTTGTAGAGTTTTGTAATTACAGATTTACTGTATATGGGACAGGATATTTGCAATATCTGATTTAGAAGAACCATTTAATTAAATAACTTTCTGTCAGTTTGAGCATTTGCTGATATCCTTTTCGACATTCTCTTTTTATACTTTACTTTCACCTGTAGGTTGATATTTAAACCACGTATGACATAAGGGTGAGGTGCCAGTTAAAAGAATAGGACCCCCATCCCTCTCTATATTGGTCATATTCTGACAGACGTAACCTTTTTTCCCAATATCCGTAGGTCATTCGATTAAAATATGGCTGCCAAAATGTAAAAAGTGATACAAAAGAAAAGGGATCCAGATGACTGGGCAATAAATATTCCCACAGTCATCGTGAAAAAGTAATACGAATATTGCGCAAGAATTTTATGGACTATTTTTGAACAATCATATTAATGAAAAGTAATATCCTACAATGTTAAAATATATAAAAACAATATTAATCTGCACTCAATGCGGACTGGATATATTCAAGCCAACAGTGTTACCAAGTCTACAGTATCTCAATCTCAATGCACATCATGTAAAAAGCGTAAAAACTTGAGCGTGGAAACAATGCTAAAATCGAGTGTTCGTTTGTCAAATTTATTTACCGAATCGTCAATAAAACTGAGGTTAGCGCCATTACTTTCATTGCGTACGTTTCTCGATCTATCAATTCATTTCGTGGTAGACGATTGCATTTATTTATCAATTTCCAAGTGGGCCAGCTAAGAATGTAGTTTCCTAATATGAGCTGGAACTTGAATTTATTACGAGAGAGAGAGAGAGAGAGAGAGAGAGAGAGAGAGAGAGAGAGAGAGAGAGAGAGAGAGAGAGAGAGATTGCACTTCACTTTTCACGTACTATTTTTCTTAATGAACTAATGAAAGTTCATGAGCAAAGTTTTAAAGACGCGTAACAATACTATTCAGGTTTTTAGAAAAAGCGTTTCAGTGACAAATATGCACGTATTTCAATTTCGAACCTAATATTTTGCATACAGTCTGACATGCAAACACTGCTAAGGAACTTAACTGCTTACTTATGGCCCGTGACTCCGATTACGTCTTATACTGCAGAAAAGCAGATGGTATAATTTCACAATTATAATTTTGCACAAAATCATTTCTTCCTCAGAACACAACATTGCTCCAGACCTCTTGTGATAAACGCACTCATTTAGACCAATGAAATGATAACCTCTTAACACATACAAAAATGCGCGTGCGTATATATGGTTGTGTTACACTCTGATATAGGTGCTACGAGGTAGACAAGCTTTTTAGAAAGCTTAAATGTCCTCGATTTATTGTTAGATAATATAAATTTACATCCACACTCTTCTTTTTTCATACTCATCTATATCATTGCTATTATTATAATTATATTTATTATTATTATTATTATTATTATTATTATTATTATTATTATTATTATTATCATTATTATTATTATTATTATTATTATTATTATTATTATTATTGCAGCATACCTAATGAGCAGTTCGACGCTAAACTGAAGGAATTAGAGAAGGAAGGATGGGAAGGAATAGACATAGGCGGGTAGGTGGTTTGTTCATCTTCGGACATATTATATACATTGCCTAAAATGCGACAGCTGGCCTCTGATTTAATTTCAGTTCTTTGAAAGATGAGATTCATAGCCAGTGTGAAATGATTAATTTATTTTGATGAAAGAATCAATATTTAAATTCACAGAATTGTCAAAAGACTGAATAGTTCGAGGTCAGAGGTTAAGCAGAACAGAACCTAGACTATTCGTTGATCGCAGTATGTGTACTTATTTTAGTCGGTGAGATATTTTATTGAAAGACGTTATTTTTCATTCAGATTGGCTCTCAGTCTAAAGTTATACATTACTAACGCCTAGCTACATTAAGAAACATACTCTGAATTCCTTTTTGGAGTTCTTTATTATCTAGGTCCTCTTAATAAGCCTGGAGGTACAGGAGAAGGTATTATCTGACTAACATTTTAATTTTGCGACCAGATTCTTGAAATAAGTGACACCTTTCCTGACGGCTAGTTTGGATTAGTGGTATATACATGCATGCATGCATACATACATGCATGCATGCATGCATGCATGCATGCATGCATACATACATACATACATACATACATACATACATACATACATACATATGAGATAAATGTAAAGAATAACCACATATTCAAAGTTACTGCGGTGCGTTTGTTAATGCACATTATTAATATTTCTGGACAGTACATGCGTGTCGAAAATACCCTGAAATTACCCGTTCACCCATGCCAGTTGGGGATATTTTGATATTTTGTTAAGTTGGATTGGATTATTTGGTGACAATTTCTTTTACTGCAGGATTTCTAATTCCTTTAAATTGTTTGTAGTCCAGTTTCTGTCCGTATCCCTGCTAGATGCTAGTTCGTGTCATTGTGCAACACCACCAGTGTGTTAGATCGCCCCTTTGCATTCTGAAATTATCGGAGTTTTTACAAAATATATGAAGCATTTAATGTTCCAGTCTTGCACTACAGATGTTTACTTCGAAAATATCAGAAAGAAAAAGTATCTCAAATGTAATATACTTCAACCTTACACCGCATTCGACCCAAACTCAACTTCTTCAGCAAAATGGCGGTAATACGTATACACACATGTTCAGATCATACACAGGTGTGATAAAAATATGCTTTAGAATTGGGGGACTAGCAGTGGCAACGAGTATTTTCCATGCTTTGCATTAAAGGTCAAATGAAACGATTTTATATGAGTTATACGATTTATTTAAAATGTTGTACAGTTTTGTGTTTTAAATCATTATTAACGTTTCCCTGATTGAAAAATATGATCATACCCCCATTTAATCGATCAATTTTAAAATGCATTAACTCTAACGCATATTAATCAAACAAAGATGTATACCTTTCGAAAGTTAATTTTAATTTTAATTTCAATTTCTTCTGATTTATTTCAACGCAGAATTGCTATATAGTACATATGATGTAATCTTGTTTGTGAGAAGATTATCCACTTGCAGTCCTATATTTAAAAAACACCATGTAACTAACCGCACTTTGAATGAGTTAATAGTCATGCAAGGAGACACTAAATAGACTTGATTAACATGTCGAACTGGTTTGTTTGTAAATTTACTCTGCACATTTTCAGACAGGTTTGTCTGTGAAGGTACTGTGCACATTTTCAAATGATAACTGTAATGTTATCACCAAATTCTCCTGTTGTCGTTCACCAGCTACGAAACAAAGTGTCAGCTCTTTTAGTAAAAATAGACACCAGAAACTGCTGTGCAAAGAAATAATGGCTAAACAACGAAATACAAGTGCATTAAATGAGAAGTGATATGCTCATGATAACTCAATAAATAAAAGATTATCATCTACGATACAATGATTTGCTGTGAATGTGAGGGTGGGTTTACAAAGATACATTGTGTATACTTTGTGACAATTCAACCCACTGACTGTTCAATATGATCCTTTCAAGTTTTATTGCATCAAATATATGAGATCATATTAAAATATATGAGATCATATTAAAATATATGAGATCATATTAAAGTGTTTTGATGCATATTTAATTTATATCATATGCTTGACTTTTGTCAGTGGTTGAGGGTTGTCGATGAAATTTGTGCATACCTGACCTTTGTCATGATTGAAAGAAATAAACAGGATGTTTGCTCGAATTTAAATTCAAGGCTTAACCTTTTTTCAGAATTTGAATTCTTCGTGTCTTGGTATGAGTACAAATAGGGGATGGGACAAAAATAGTATTCATTCATGTTTTAAGATCAGTCTGTGGAATCGTTTATATTTCGTTCAAATATAATTTGAGAGGAATTAAGTATTTAAATATTTTACATATAATTACAAAGTGTTCATTGTCTTCTGGACTAAAAGTTAATTTGGGACATTGTGGTACATCATGACATTAAAGACTTTTATTTTTTTGGACTTGTGATAGGACATGCAGGATTATTCACGATTTAATTCAGAATAATGTAAATGTTTATTAAGTTTTAATTTTGCAACTTAGATAAATAAATAAATTTCTGATTTACAAAACTTGTTAGGTTCGGTTCCTTCTGGTACACAGCATAAGAGCTAAAGCCGTAACAATATTCCGAATAATTAGGCCCAACCTGTTCCTCTGCATGTCGTGAAATTTAAATGCTCGAACCATGGAGGCTCATGGTTATCAAGACAGATTCGTCCAAGAAAGATTGCGGGTTTGAATCCTACTATCAGACATGCCAATGTCAGCAATCGTGGTGTGCCCTAGAGCAAGGTAATTTATTCCAATTGCCTCGGCACTAAATGACCTACTTGTGTTGATGTACCGTAAAACACGTACCTGCTTTAAAGGAATCATATATTGTGCCGTACGTGCTGCCGTTGCTTTACTATCGCCTTAATTCTTAGCCTTTTTATTTGCTTAGGAAATTGTTTTTATCAGACGAAAATAATTTCATTGGGGAGGATTTTTGTGGTTAAACTCTTATATTTTGGGGAACAATATCAGTCGCAGCAGTGACACAGCCTTTGTGACAATCACGTTAGAAATACTTGGTTATTTCATTAGTCGCAAACAATGCTACTGTATCATTTACACGGACTCTGAACTTCTGAAATTCTCTACTACACATGCGTAACTGTTGGTATTATATTACAAGAAGGAATTGTAGTCGTTAAAGCCAGAATTTATTTTCACAGAATTTTTTGCTCACTAATGAGACCGGAAACCATTTACACACATGCAGACATCATACATAATTCTGTGTGAACATATTTATACATCTGAACAAATTAATATATTTAGGTCGCCACAATATTTCTGCGACACAGTGAATACAACACTATATAAACAAATTAAATTATAGAGATAATTGTGGCATATGTGATATTTCTATCGATTATATCGATTAGTCGCCTCTGACGTTTTCATGAGTATAAACACCTGACATCAACATTTCAATAAGAATAATAAAATCTTGTATTTAGCAATGGCCAAATTTAGTGTGTTCAGTGATGCATGAGTCGCCAAACATCAGTTTATCTTGTTTGTTTTAGTATAGTGTGTGATAACACGCAGTCAAGAAGGGCTTCCCGGCAACTGTATGTATGAAACGGTTCGTTAAGTGCAGTCTGGTCTGTATAAAAATCACGGAAGTCCTAACGAAAGACGTTTGATACCGTCGCCCTCCATACAACAATTTTACAACGATGCTATTTGAGATATTGTATAAGGAAATGATAAAATTAGTGTCATATAAGGACAATGTTGTTGTAAAGAATAGGCATTCGTGTTCGGCTGATAGCGAAAGGTTTGTTCTCAGCAAAATTACAACGAAATTTTTTTCGTGGAAACTTCCCAGACATAACAGGTGCAAGTTCGTAGAGCATGTTAACTTCCTCTTTGTCACAATGACTTGAGAGTTGTCAGCGACATGCATCAAATTATATTCGGAATATGGTTGTACTTGTTTTCTGCGAGGATGCGAAAGATTTCCGAGTTAAATGGTATCTTTAAAAACGGGAAAAGAGCTCACATGATTTCAGACGCATTAATGCTGTCATAAATCATAACGTTTTGATTCTAAACTAAGATATGATAACAAGTACTTACGTATGGACTGCCAACTTCATTTGAAATATTGCTCACGTTCTGTATGATCAAATAACCATGCATTAATCAAAAGGTAGCCAATATAGATCAAGATGCAGTATTATCCAATATTTCGGAATAAGACTCAAATTTTAGACCATAATTTTAAAAGTATAAGGAATTAATTTCCACAATGTAAATATCGTACTTCTTGAAGTTGTAGCAAAACATATGTATGTATGTATGTATGTATGTATGTATGTATGTATGTATGTATGTATGTAATGATGTATGTATGTATGTATGTATGTATGTATGTATGTATGTATGTATGCACGCACGCACGCACGCACGTACGTACGTATGTATGTATGTATGTAGTGCACTGATGTGAATTTGTTTCCAGTAATGCCATACCTTCTTTCTGAAACTGGTGTAAAGAAAAAATAATGCTACATTTTAAGCATTGCTTTAGCGAACCACATGACCCAGTATTTTGTTCCCACTGTATTCTACGCAGGATGTAATTCAACCAGTAAATATTAGGGAGTGAGAATGCTTCCATCTGACTCTAGTCATGATGTAATTCAACTTGTAAACATCAAGGACTGGGAATGCGTCCACCTGACTCTAATTAGGACGTAATTCAACCAGTAAACATCAAGGACTGGGAATGCGTCCATCTGACTCTAATCAGGATGTAATTCAACCAGTAAACATCAAGGACTGGGAATACGTCCATCTGACTCTAATCAGGATGTAATTCAACCAGTAAACATCAAGGACTGGGAATGCGTCCATCTGACTCTAATCAGGATTTAATTCAACCAGTAAACATCAAGGACTGGGAATGCGTCCATCTGACTCTAATCAGGATGTAATTCAACCAGTAACATCAAGGACTGGGAATGCGTCCATCTGACTCTAATCAGGATGTAATTCAACCAGTATGTAATTCAACCAGTAACATCAAGGACTGGGAATGCGTCCATCTGACTCTAATCAGGATGTAATTCAACCAGTAAACATCAAGGACTGGGAATGCGTCCATCTGACTCTAATCAGGATGTAATTCAACCAGTAAACATCAAGGACTGGGAATGCGTCCATCTGACTCTAGTCAGGATGTAATTCAACTAGTAAACATTAAGGACACCTGACTCTAATCAGGATGTAATTCAACTAGTAAACATCAAGGACTGGGAATGCGTCCATCTGACTCTAATCAGGATGTAATTCAACCAGTAAACATCAAGGACTGGGAATGCGTCCACTTGACTCTAATCAGGATGTAATTCAACTAGCCAAACATCAAGGACACCTGACTCTAATCAGGATGTAATTCAACTAGTAAACCTCAAGGACTGGGAATGCGTCCATCTGACTCTAGTCAGGATGTAATTCAACTAGTAAACATTAAGGACACCTGACTCTAATCAGGATGTAATTCAACTAGTAAACATCAAGGACTGGGAATGCGTCCATCTGACTCTAATCAGGATGTAATTCAACCAGTAAACATCAAGGACTGGGAATGCGTCCACTTGACTCTAATTAGGATGTATTTCAACCAGCGGAAATTAAGGAATGGGATTGTTAGATCCTTTAAAATGTTTTAGAAGCAATATCCTAAACTGTTTGTATTCAACTGTCTTGAAAGTGTCACACAAATGGAGAATAAACTAGAACGTCTTACTGAATAGTTGGTAATAAAGATAATGAAGCCAACCAACCTGTGACGGTTTCCATGCTGCTTTGTTTTCCATGAATCTGGGTTAGGCGGGACCTTAGCATAACGTCCCCAAAGGTATTTATTGATACATATGCTTACCTTCAAAACATTGTTTACACCTTCCGTGGTTGGGACTAGGAAACCGAGATTATACTATATTCAGATATAAGTTATAACTCGAAATTAATAAACTTCTACTGTGTTAGGTTTTCATTTCATTTCGATTTTGTTTGATTTTTAAAATAGATCATGTCATGCTACGAGGTGGAGAGAGAGAGAGAGAGAGAGAGAGAGAGAGAGAGAGAGAGAGAGAGAGAGAGAGAGAGAGAGAGAGAGAGAAGAGAGAGAGAGAGAGAGAGAGAGAGAGAGTTGGAGGCTGTCAGGTGGCTCCAAAAGCAATTCCATTCGTTAAAAAACGGAAACGGCGTTGTTGTATATTAACGTTTAATATGCATCATTTTAATATTCGCGCAGCGAAGCATTGAAATAACAGGTTCTAACTGTAAACAAGCATTGTAATGATTCTCAGTATCAAACACTGCATATGTGTGTTTACATTGCCTTGCTCTGTGTTACCGTTACGAATGGATGCTTAGATCTGCATCTGTGCGTTAATATCGCTTTGTCTTAAACCAATGTATCTACTGTTACAAGCGGCCAGCTCTGCTTCCTAGGCGACTATTGGTATTTCACTGGCTACATACTGTGCAGTAATACATGAGGTGTGCATCACTTTCAAGAACAACACAAGCCAGAAAGACCAAATTTACAAATATTCCATATCTTTAATTATTGCACAACAATATCTCAAAAAGTCACACCATAACCTTAAGTTCAGACATTTGTCAGGGGCCAGTTTACGAAACTGTCCCATGCCATCTGAAACAATTGCGGTTGCGAAAACAATACTATCTTTATTAGACATTAGCACGTGATCAAATTAACAGTATTTGTCTATACAGAGATCAAAGAGATGGCATCGCCAGATCTGAAGGTATGGAGGCAATGGCTCAGTCGGGAGAGATGGTGTTCGCTGGAAGAGGTGGAAACTCCAGGATGAACAGTTCCAGCTTTAAACAAGGTGGCGCCGCAGTCGATGGGGATGAGGAGGTCATCACAGAATACGCACAAACACGGCGCATCGATGTGCACATTGGCCGACTGAATGAGGATGAGATTGAAAAATATTACGAGAAGGAGTATGCTCAGTAAGTATTTAATACAATATTGATAGGCTGATTATGCTTTGTGCTAAATTGGGTCATCCATATTATGTTATTTTTAATGTATTAAAGGAAGCATTGCGACGTATTGTGAATGATCCAATTCACAGTCAAGTAAAAACAATTTGCACTGTTGCATCTGTTGAAGAGCATCAAATGTCGCGTCATAAATCATATATCAGGGCATGAATTTAACACAAATTTCTTGGTAGCCAGAAGGACTAGTGTACTGAGAAATTTACTAGTCCTGCCAAATATTTACTAGTCCTGTCCACAAAACTATGTCACACACTTGTATTGAGATTAACAACAATTTTATTTCATAAATAGCATTTATCATATGAAATGCAGAGATACAGAAGTATAATCCTACTTCAAATCATCAATCAGTCAATTAATATTTCTTGTTTCTCCAATTCCAATTCCAGAAAGGGATCCAGGTGTATTTTCTCGTCCTCCAACTGCAATCTGGGTCCATATGGGGTTTATTCTGGCCTCTTTAACCGTCTCTCTGAAGCATTCCACAAATGTATTGCTGGTGATGGATCATATGTTGGAATGTCATTAAAGAGTAGGTCGGACAGAACCCAAGATCTCAAACAAGATCTCCGGTCACTCTTCACCATTTTCATCTCCGATTTTTAAGTTCGAACAACCCGCAAAAAATTTGGATGTTTTCTGTGTTTCTTGTTGCGAATTCTATACACCAGTTACACCGCATAACGTTCTTGTCCTCATCATAATTCAGCCATTCCCTGTCTTTTGTCCATGTCTTCTGAAAGGTCCGATTACGCTTTTCCTTATCATTAGAATTATTCCTCTCTTTTATATTATTTTCATTCAACTTTTGCTTTTTTCCGGAGGTTGAACCTTTTACCTTCAATAAAATGCCACATTTTGCTGTCTTATAAGGCGAGAATTGTGCCTCTTTTTGAAATACGAGATGTTACAGTATAGCTGACGCAAATTATTTAAAGTAAGAAAATGAATGGCAGTGTCCTTTATATAGGAAAGTCCGAGCAAGAAACACGTTTCAAAACAACGTGACTTTGCGCCGTCCCCCTTAAATGGCATCTTCCTAATAAAGTCTTGACTTCAGTGGATGTTCTGCAGGATCAAAGCAGTGGCTATTGTAAACACTGTTATAAAATATTAACATCAAAAGATAATGTTAGTTTCACCTTGGAAAATGTATGTTCCCATCAAACGAAGCCATCTGACTCAGTGCGTTGTATTCAACTGCTCCAATTACGGTCTCGCCATTAATAGCGCAAGTTTAATAAGTGTTCTTAATTAATCGGACCTCAGTGTATTGTTGAAATTAATAATAAGTGGGAAAAATTTAAAATTTTTGATGCCCATGCTAAGAGATTTTAATTTACAACAAATATACTGCATTCTGCTTGGATATTTCCACGTGTGTTCAATATTTTTTTCAGTCTTGTATGGGAAAAATATTTTTTTTTGAAAAAAAACAATTTTTATTGTCATAGAAAAAGTAGTTGCATGGAAATGTTGTGTCAGTAATGTGATCATAATAAATTGATCTAATTCTTATAATTATTTCGATGCAAACATAAATTATGCAGTTCCCATTTATGACTGCGCGTTTGGCTAGCAAGCCAAAAAAAAAAAAAAAAAAGGAAACAAGCATGCAAACTAATTTCTTTGAAAAGTTGATGCATTTTAATTCGCTGTCAGATTAATTAGGATATCAATTACCAAACTTCCGTTGTTTGTTAATGACGGCACCAGGATTGGCGCTGTTAAGCGAAATGCACAAAATTAGATGGCTTCTTGTAATAGAAACGCATTTCTGAGGCAGAAATTAACTTCATCTTCTTATGCTAATATTTTATGACTGTTTACAACGGTGACTGCGTTGATTCTACAGAATATATGCTGAAGTCACGTCTTTATTAGGGTATTGAGTAAACAAACGCTGACTGTTAATAAACACAACTTACTAGCCCATCGGACTAATAACATTATGAAAGTTACTAGTCTGACAGGAAATCTACTAGCCTCGGGCTAGCGGACTACCGCTAATGTCGAGCCCTGTATATTTGCATCTGAATTCTTATAAGAATAATACATCAGATGTGTATGTTCTCTTTCCTCATACTTTGGTTCTTTGTTTGATTTTTGAAAACAATTTTTCCTCTGGACTTCCAACACTGTCATGGAATTTAATGTACCCTGTAACATCATCCTTATTTATTTATTTATTGTATTTTTTTTGCCCCAATATTAATGTAAACTGGAAATTTCTAAGTGGTTGACCAGACAACAATGAAGTTCACAATATTCAGATTAAAGTTATTGAATTGTTGAATGTCAACATGTTTGCATTTTTGTTTTCCAAGATATTTTTTCGAGGTAATCTAAATAAGGCAGTCCCAAGCTAATTCCAACCTAACATGATATTCAACTTATTTTTCAGAGACTTTTCGAAGGACAACTTTATGAAGATTTACCAGTCGTACAGGACAATGGTCAATGGCTCTGGTAGAGACGGACATCCTTTCTGAGGCGTAGGTGGACAGCTAATCGATGATCCTCCACAAATTCAAAATGGTTACACAAATACTTCACGCGGTTGTTGTTAATGTCAATTACGTTTTATTATGATTAAAGCATATATAAGGGATGGTTTCAAAAATAATATTGTGTAACCATTGATGCACTGGATAGATAGCACAGTTTATCACTTCTATGTTCATACATTTGTTCACTTTGCTTAGGGCTGTTGGACGTAGCAAACATATTTGCGTTATTTGTACATTCTTAATCTCTAAATGTGGAAGCTGCTTGCATGTTAACCTGTCATCCATTATTGATGTAGAAATATATATTTTATTATGCATTACAACATTTCATACTTATTCCACATGTAATTAAGCAGAAACTTGACGGAATTATTAATGTTTTAAAGACCAAATATGGTTTCGGTATCATATATTTTAAACATTTTCTCGCATCAAATAATTATTTGCACCTCTTTTATAGCTTCTGTGTAACACTGTGCTTTGGCATTCCAAATGATCCGTTGGGACGACTATTTTGAGTTTTCCCATTGCAGTGCAATAATTTCATAGCAAACTCTTTCTGCAAGGTATTCTGAATATTGTACACTTTGAATTAACATATTCCTTACCCTTATAGTTAGATGCTTATTTACGCTGTGCTCGCAGAAATTCTGGTCCTGAAATTGAAGTGATCAACTATCTGTGATTTTCGAGGAGGGGGTGTTTTTCTTACATGATTAGGTCTCAGTTGTATTAAGAGAAAGAACTTTAAAACTTTTAATTTAAAAATCAAAATATTAAGATAATATGTTAATTAAAGTTTTGATATCAGCCAGGCGATGTTTTCCTCTCACAGATTGACATAGTTCCTTCACTTTTAATATTAAAAGAAGCGTTCAATGAAGTACTAGTATTTATTTTAACGAAATGTTTTGCTTGACAATTTTTTTTTTTGGATATCAACTAATCAATGGCACAATTTTAAGGCATTTATTACAAAGTGATATTATTTTTTCAACATAAATGGAAAACACAAATGACAGGGACGTATAACATTATAAGATAAGAAATGTGTCGGGCCAAATTTTCTGGTGGTAGCTAATCAGATCCAGGGGAAGTAACTGACTTTGACCTTCATTTCCAATCATCAAGTGATAGTTACCTACGAGTCTATAGTTAAAGGTAGGTAACGAGAAAAAAAAAAACACGTGAAAACGAAGTCTGGACTGTTTTAATTTACGTCTTAATGGTCCAAACTGAATTACTGTACGTGGTTTCGATATATGAACAATTATATATGTTTCCTGGATTGTAGAATTTCGAGTGTCAGTGATTGGGATGCTATTATTCCAGGAATGGAAAATGTTTAGTCGAATGGAACTAAAAAAACTTGCAAAGAAATAAAAATATTTCTTGATAGTGTTGTCTGCTTATTTACGATTCATTGTTCGCGTACGTGACGTTTCTTTCTTCCTAGTCACGTACGTGAACTCCAATCATATATGACAACGAAGTTCACAAGGAGAGTATTAAACAGATCTAAAAATAAATGGTAACATTCGAGACCCTTTAGGAGTTGAGGGGCCATAACCACTATGTCCCCCCTCCCCGCCTTCCCCCATCATCGAATGGGCTAGGGCATAAGTGTATTAATTGCACTGTTATTTCACATAAATATAACAGTATATAATCACAAATTGTGATGAAAAAGAAAACAAGATGGAACTATTATTTTCCGTTTATAAGTTCCTAAATCAATAAAGACAGAGAAAACAAGGTGTATACCGATTCTGTTGTGTGAAACGGAAATACTGAAGAAAGCTTTCCAAGTAAGTTATATTGCTGATTTCTGAGGCCTTTCTCCCATGCATATTACAAGCGATCAAATCATCTAATATCCGTTTAATTTCAATGTTCAATGTGTATCATTCAGATAGCGCGCGCGTATGTGTGAGAGAGAGAGAGAGAGAGAGAGAGAGAGAGAGAGAGAGAGAGAGAGAGAGAGAAAGAGAGCGATGAACTAACCAACAACATATCTGAATTAATTGAATTTTAATCATATTTTTATACCGAACATTATTATTTATCATTCCAATTAAAGTTTTATAATCGTGCAGATTTAATTATGTTCCCAGTACGAAAACAGGGTTTACAAAATTCCATCACCGAAATAGAACTACTATAGATCAACGAGATCAAGACTAATTAATGTTGGACTTTTGGTAATGATTAACTTATACTCGCAACTGAAGGATTTTAGAAAATTGTATCTATGTACTTCACATGTATCATCTTCTTCTTATGACGAACAGGGAGGTTATGTCTTCTAGGTAGAGGGTATTGATGACTGGGGACTCTTCAATCACGGTGCCACGCGAGGCGGACAGACTTCAACAGAAGTTCCTGAAAACTGGGATGTAACCTTGTGACAACAAAGTAAATCGGCTTTTAAAAAAAAAACATAACATATAGGAACACGTGTGATATAAAACACACGTACAATACATGAAAGCTATAAGCTTACCCTTTTAATTTTTTTAATTTATTTTAATTTAGATAAAATTGCAGAATAAAGTTGACAAAAATGCCATTGTCTAACGCTTGCATAACATTCAAACAACAATTGCACACATTATATATACATGTATAAGGAATGTGAATGATCGAAAGGACGAGAGTGTGAGCAGGAATTAAATATTGTTTAGGTACCCTGGGCATAAAGATGCAAGCATAATAAAATATTTATTCTCTTCAAACGTCATCTAGTTTTTATAAAAGTACCTTTCTTTGATATAGAGATCTGCGGTGTGTGTGTGTGAGTGGAAGGGGGGGGGAGCACTTACATGTAAAATAACGTTGATTAATATTAATTAATATTTTGGACCATATGGAATCACCTCATAAATTTGGATGTGACCAGAAAGTAATATACTATATTTCTTAAACTTGCTTACTTTTTACAACCAAACAAATTAATGGAGATATTATGTAGTATGGCAAGGTGATGACTTCTTTGAGTTTTTATGGTTGTCTATTTACTTTACCTGCATGAATCAAGGATTATTCTTGTGTAAAATGATTCCATAAATATCAAATACATTGGAAATTATATTATCTGTTTATTATGACATGTTTGTAAAATTACCATTTATCTCAGGTAATGATTTTATTCAATTTTTATGTAGGAAACATATTCTTAGCCAGGTACAATACAGAAATCTACATTATCATTTTATAAAGAGGACAATTAACGTTCAGATCAATAAAACATATTTATGACGCGTTGTATTTTGAAACTAACGCACTTATAACACACTATAAATGATTTGTAACGCTTTATGACACACTACTAGTAAGTTAGAAATTATTTTTAACACGAAGAAATTTAAAAAACTGCAGATTCATTATGTAATAAATTTGGAGTCTACGCATTTGGTTATAGCGCCCCGTTTTAAGGAATTCTTTTATTTTTGTGTTTACTTGTCTGATTATTGGAATTCAGTGCAATGTAAATATTCCTCAGCCCGACATATATAACCAGTTACTAGGAGCAAACGTCACTGAGTAAATGTGTTAGAGAGTTCAATGATTGATTAGTAGTGAATTCAGGTCAAAAGCGATTGAGTGACCCACAAATAATATAATCCCTATTAAAAACTAGTGATGTACATTGGTGGTGTGACTGCAATTGGTGGTGTGACTGCAATGCAGTATTTACGGTATAGAACCGATAAGTTACACGAAGGAATAAATAAGAAGGGACTCGGCAGATACCGTTTATGTAACCATGGTGGAAAATGTGATGCTGTTGTACCAGCGAAATGTGCATGGAAGCCATACGTTGACTGGCCTAAGGTGGCGGAGTTAAAATAGTTCCCTATGTTAGAAAATGGTCTTATAGTTTCTACGGCGTGAACCGCTGGTGATACGGAAATCTAACGAAGAGAAACCATGCAGATGTGCGGTTGATATATATTTCTCAGGTTGTGAGATTCGTGGTCATGCATTGATTAGAGTAACGGACAAGTCGGGCTATCTAATTTACAACTGAAGTTTGCATGGAAGACTTTGCAATTTGGGGGTAAACTTACGACTTCTAGCAGTATTCGCGTTGGGTTTGACACGCTCCATCAAGGAAACCCTGGCTTAAAACACTTTAATCAAGAAACATAGGTTAAACCCGTTCTGACCACAACACAAAGACTTTCTCATTCACATATTTTACCTCCAACATTAAATATCAGCAACACCAAACATTTAATTCGCACAATCAATACGAAACCTAGGTGTTACTCTTGACAGTACTCTCACATTGCACCAACATGCCATGAACATATGTACGGCTGCATATCTTGAGCTGAGACGGATCAACTTCATTCTCAAATATATTTCAGTTGATACACTAAAACACTTGTGTGCTCATTAGCACTTTCAAGACTGGACTATTCTAACTAAATTCTGTCTGGTTCATCTTAATATCTACTCCAGAAACTTCAAAATGTTCAAAACACAGCTGCTAGGATCATCCCTAGAGTACCACGATTAGAACTCACCTTCCCGATGCTCTGTACCTTTCACAGGCTATCCATTCAATCAAGAATCAAACACAAAATGTGTTCTCTGTGCTACGTTTCACTGATGGACTCCAGTCCAACATACCTAGCTGACCTCACCCATATGTACACACCAGCAAGATATATTTACGTTCTTCTAATGCCAATCGTATACTCATTATTCCCATTATGAAAACAAAGTCATATGGACAATTTTCGTTTGCATGCCATGGCCCAGCAACGTGGAACGAATTACTCACTGAACTTAGACACAGTGATCCATTTCAAGGGTACTCTTAAAACTCACCTTTTTCGACTGCAAGAACAAACTTAAAGACCTAATAATGTTTCCTACCTTAAGTATGTTCAACATGTTTTTTTGGTTTCTAATTTCATTGTGTGATTTTGTTTTGTAGTCATATCTTTATATATGTTGTAAAGCGCTTAGAGCTTCTAAAGATTAGACGCTATATAAAGTCATTATTATTATTATTATTATTATTATTATTATTATTATTATTATTATTATTCACGGCATAG
This sequence comes from Unio delphinus, assembly GCA_029339505.1. Classification (NCBI taxonomy): domain Eukaryota; kingdom Metazoa; phylum Mollusca; class Bivalvia; order Unionida; family Unionidae; genus Unio; species Unio delphinus. Next base: position 4,910,293 of record JAQISU010000021.1, on the reverse strand, counting down.
AAGAAACCAGATGTTGGAATGGGTATGTTAAACCCTGAGGCTATAATGTCTCTCCGGCAAAATGTCTGAGGGTTCCAGCGAGTTAATTGAGATAGCTATAAACTAGAGATGCGCGGTTTAGTTTTGCCAAAGTCAGTTACGTAACCTTTTTCACGGGTAAGTGACGATTTTTTGTTGGAACAAAGGATCGTCAAATGGAATTGTAAACATTTTTGACAGGCGGTTGGGAGGGGCGATATCTGATCATTAGGGACCAACCTCCAATTGGAATTGAGTTAGGCGTGCCAAACATTAGAAACTTAAGTTTAAATGTCATCTTTAGAACTAGAACTTTATTAGGGTTACAAGTACTTGGCGAGACGGACAAAGCAAATAAAACTACTCCGAGACCATTCGTAATGGCGGAATTATTCAAGGAATAATAAGAAAGCTTCGAAACAGGTCAGTTCATATTTGCTCGATTGTTGTGAAATATTACTGCAAAGTAAGTGTACTTTAATTATTGCAGTATATCCATATATTTGAATATATATATATATATATTTAATCACCATAGTAGTTTGATTCATTCGTAGTGTTTGATATACATGAGTATTTTGAAATATGAGCAACGTGATGTGTAGAATTAATATTGTAATTCGTTATTGGGTTAATTCGTAGTAACCGCATGCATGTATTCATTTGATATAGATTTGCAAATGTTGAATTGAATTATAAGCTTTGTATAATGTTACGGTGTGCAACATTAATATAGGATTTGTCTATTTGTGTATACTGGTAGGAGTATCATGTGTTTGGATATATCAGAGCATAGACAAACATATCTGTGTACACTTGTGGAAGTGCAATGTACAAAAATGCGTCTGATTATATGATATTGCTTTGTATACAATAAGAAAACGGTAATGGCCTATCTGATGATACTAGTGTTAGTGTGTGTTACTTAACAAAAGGTACATGCTTTGCTAATGTCCATGTATGTATTCTTTAGAAGCTTTTAGGGACCAGAGGAAAATACTCAGTGTTGTGATCCGAGTCTCTTGGAGACAAAGAAAAGAGGAGAAGTTTTAAGGACACAACAGAGAGAAGGAGGAGGGAGACAAAGGAAAAGAGAAAAAACATACAGATGAGTAGGAATTATGACAGAAGGGAAAATTTCACACACTAATTCAAAGGATGAACTAGGCCATCACTTGGTGTAGTGATATGATATTAGCTGAACTGTATTTGAGAGATTACTGTTTGAATTATATTAAATTGTTGTTATTTAAAATTTCAATTTGTGTATTCATTAAATGAACTGTCGGCACCGCTGACTGGTGGCTCAGAGCTTTGCATCTCTCTATCACTACTTCGATTTCGGACAAAAACGAGCCAGATTGGGTCTTCTATATTAATTTAAATAAATTGGAAGCACCACACCCCAAAAGGGAAGCAACCTAATCTTTACATTATTATTGATATAACTGCTGGCTGAACTATCTGACCTTTACAACTGAGCCTAAAGCAAAATCTGAGCGGCACTAGATGACCAAAGCAGACATTGACTGCCGTATTTACACTTGGATTAGTACAGGGCAGTAGTTCAAGTAGCGGTGATGTAGAAGAAGGAATGGCCGTTTAGTCAATATACAGTGAAATACAACGTTTCATATAAAATATTTCGATCACAAATGAATGAATGTCATACTCATTAAAAATCGAACGTTTATGGGGTTTATGTATGCACTATTGAGCATACGTTTCAAAATTGATTGCTCATGTTCAGATTTGTGTGAAATTTAGTTTTCCTATTATGCTATTTTTTCCCTCCAGTTATTAACATTTTCATTCTAAGTTCGCGAACACTTCCTCGTTTTTTTTTTAATGTCGTAAAAACTGCCACAAACGGTCATCTCTTCCAGTGGCCTATTAGTTAAATCGTCCGCATTGGAGGCGGGAGGTCGCGGGTGCGAACCCCGGCCGAATCATACCAAAGACATATAAATGGTACTAGTAGCTTCCTAACTTGGAGCTCAGCATTAAGAGGTTTGTGTTAAGACTGGTCGTCCTGGTGTCAGGATAAAGTGACTGGAAGGGAGATCATGTTACAAGTCTGCGGCATGATGCAGTGATAGACATCACTATAAACTGCCATACTGCTGACATCGTGGCGATATGACTGGAAAATTGTTAACGCTACTTTAAAAATCTAAATCATACACACATTGTTCCATAAGCTTTAAGTATGACGATTAAAGATGTACATTTCCCAGGACTATTAGTATTCCACATTCTGTAAGTGTGAGGATTAACTATACAAATCGCCCAGAGTTAATAATATTCAATAAGCTTCATGCACGACGATTAAATGTATACATTTCCCATGACTAATATCATTGCATAAGCTTTAAGTATGATGATTAAATGTATACATTTCCCATGACTATTATCATTGCATAAGCTTTAAGTATGACGATTAAATGTATACATTTCCCATGACTAATATCATTGCATAAGCTTTAAGTATGACGATTAAATGTATACATTTCCCATGACTATTATCATTGCATAAGCTTTAAGTATGACGATTAAATGTATACATTTCCCATGACTAATATCATTGCATAAGCTTTAAGTATGACGATTAAATGTATAAATTTCCCATGACTAATATTATTGCATAAGCTTTAAGTATGACGATTAAATGTATACATTTCCCATGACTAATATCATTGCGTAAGCTTTAAGTATGACGATTAAATGTATACATTTCCCATGACTAATATCATTGCGTAAGCTTTAAGTATGACGATTAAATGTATACATTTCCCATGACTATTATCATTGCATAAGCTTTAAGTATGACGATTAAATGTATAAATTTGTCAGGACTGTTATTATTCCATAAACTTCAAGTATGACGATTAAATGTATAAATTTGTCAGGACTGTTATTATTCCATAAACTTCAAGTATGACGATTAAATGTATAAATTTGTCTGGACTATTATTATTCCATAAGCTTTAAGTATGACGATTAAATGTATAAATCGCCCAGGACTAATAGTATTCAATAAGCTTTAAGTATGCCGATTAAATGTATAAATCGCCTAGGACTAATAGTATTCCATAAGCTTTAAGTATGACGATTAAATGTATAAATCGCCCAGGAATAATAGTATTCCATAAGCTTTAAGTATGACGATTAAATGTATAAATCGTCCAGGACTAATAGTATTCAATAAGCTTTAAGTATGACGATTAAATGTATAAATCGCCCAGGACTATTATTATTCCATAAGCTTTAAGTATGACGATTAAATGTATAAATCGCCCAGGACTAATAGTATTCAATAAGCTTTCAGAGTGAAGCTATGCTACTGTCTTGTAGGTTACAGGCTATGTTCATGCATATATCACAATGTCACAAAAGGTCTCTCTCTCTCTCTCTCTCTCTCTCTCTCTCTCTCTCTCTCTCTCTCTCTCTCTCTCTCTCTCTCTCTCCGCAAATGTTTAATATATAAATGACGAATAGTACTTTCCATGTGACACGACGTGACATGACAGGCATGAATTGTGAGATCATCTTAACATCAGCTGAAGCTTCGTCATTCATGTCATGTGATCAGACTTGTCGTTGTACACATATGCCTACAAGGTGTTTACCTTGACTGTATAGCACCTCTACTTAGTTTTCACGCCATTCTGGTACTGATAAGCCAGGCCCACACGGGGGGGGGGGGGGGGTGGGGGGGGGGGGCAACCGTGGCACTTGTCAGGGGCCCGAGCTAGATAGGCACATATCCGCACATATTTGAAACACGAAAGGGGCCCGAACTCTGTCAGCTGCCTGGGGCCCAGAATTTCCTTGGTGCGGGCCTGGATAAGCATATAAGAGGTACCACAGTGTTATATAAATTAGGAGTTTGAAAATAAATATTAATAAGGACTCAATCATTTGCGATTATTCCGCAACACACAAACTACTACAATTCACAAACGCACTTTATTAAACGGCAAAAACAACAACTAAACACGTCCTTATTTATTGATGAGAGATGTGAAAATTGGATTTTAAAGCATTATACATATAATGTTCGTGCTAAAACAATATTAAACGTCTCTAGATATTTGAATCATAAGTTTATATAGTACATAGTTTAGGTATGTTAGCACACAGTATGGCAAAAAATTACCAGGTACATAGAGAATATTTTATATTTAACATTATATATCTGCTATACACACAGAAATGCTACTAAATCTGAGATTCGCTATATCTAAAAAATGCTTCATGCGAAGAAGGAAAAAGAACACTAACATAAAACTGAGAATTTCGTATCTTCACAAACACCTGAAAATATAGCAGTTTTAAAACTGTTATCAAATACTATTTGTATTAATCTGTGATCTTTAATATGTACATATGCGAAATATATTGAAAACCCGGACTTTGAAGAAGAAACGTAAACATGTACAATGAAACTAGGCTAATGTAGCCACCAAGAAATAAATGTAGCTAATTAAATCGTTATGATTCATTTGGACATTGAATGTGCTCATACAACCCGCACACACACACACACACACACACACACACACACACACACATTGTATTAGTTTTAAAATTGTGACCAAGTTAATTTATGGAAAGGAAGCAACTTCAGATCAGCACACAGAGTCAAACTTTTATTTATTTGATACCGAAACTGCATATCGTTGACGTCAAGGTTCAACAAATCGAAATGTTTTGAAATGACTGAATGACTGTACGAAACATTACCGGATAGCAGTTCAATATGGAATACGAACACGTAAGAAAGAGTCACGTTTTATCCATATTACTTTAATCGAAACTTTTTTTTAACACATTCTCTCTCTGTGGATCTCTAAAATTTCTTTTTTTAATTAGATGAGCACAAGGGACATAGTTTGTTTTTCCCTTCATATTCATGTATTAGAGAGTAGAAGAACCACTTTAAATTAGGGTCGGGGCATCTTCTAAAGCAACAAGCTCGACATAGATTGACCAAAGATGGTGACATTGTATTTTTATTTAAAAAAATTAATATTTAGAAAATATGTATAAATTTAATAGATCTGGTTTTACAATGAAACAATGATTTTATTTTACAGTTTTGCAGGCCCGGCCCTAGGATGTGCGTGGCCCAAGGCAGCAAGCGATGAGCGCGGGCCCGAAACAACAAACACTGCATTGCGAGTTTAGTGCAGGGCCCAAGGCGGTTGCCTCGTTCGCCTTTCTCTAGCGCAGGACCTGCATTTATATTTCATATTTACAACAAATAAAGAATATATAATTTTATTAAGGCTATATCCAATGTTGAATCATGTGTTTATTACCACTCTCTTATTACATCATGAAATTAACGTCAGGCCAAATAAGGCAAAATTGTGGAGGGGATAGGCAATGTACAGATGCGCGGGTCCCTTTGTTTGCCAAAAGAAAGATAAAATATTTGATGTGCATTCGTGCCCACATAAGGTCTGCAGTGTTGCGTCCCATAGTAAAAAAAGCAATTTTTCGAGGATTTGACCTTCTCTCCTCTACTATAATATATACTTGTAAATGTTTCTTATATATATATATATATTGAAATTTTTAAGCCCAGGCTTGCGTCCGGTATTGTAGTATTTCTAGGCGATTCCTGCTTCAGTAAGCTTGTGATTACGGGGTCGTTAACTGACAAACGCTCGATTGACAACCCGCTACCCGATGTTATCATTCAAAATAGGTGTTATTGACTGTTTGTGTTTTGATTTACGGCGCACTAATCTTACTTGGTGAAAACCAACACTGCGTGATCGCTAGCTGAACTGTGTAAATTCATTGTAGTTACTTTCGTGGTGTTGTTATATGCCGTAATCATAATATGATAAATATGTTTCTACCGCGATTTTTCTTGATTATTATTTACACAAACATTTGATCTTTAAATTCTACTAATATGTTTTGATCACTAAAAGCATTTGCGAAACAAAGTCGTGCTTTCGGCAAAACATTACACATGATTTATCATATGTTTAGGGTAGGTTGGTTTGGGGTATGATGTTAGGGAGAACAATAAAGTCAGATATATTTAGACATATATACAGCGGAAACCTAAAAAACCCAATAAATAAATAAATAAATAAATAAATAAATAAATAAATAAATAAATAAAGCAAAAAATAAATAAATGACAGTTGTAATGGTTGAAGATCTCTCTCTCTCTCTCTCTCTCTCTCTCTCTCTCTCTCTCTCTCTCTCTCTCTCTGTTTACTGAATACAAATTAAATTATAAATGAAATACACCAATCATTTTATTTATAAATAGCCTGGAAACTTGCAATGACCATATACACATAATAAATAGTACTGTGGAAAATGAACAAAAAAGAAGAAAAACAAATAATTGGTCATAAATTCCAATATAGAAATGATATGACCAGCTGCGTTTATTTTAAAATGCTTAAATACTTACATGATCTCAGATATAAATATCGATACAGCATATTTATTGTAATGTCCCAATGTAGACAAGTTATATGACATTAAGAGATGTCCAAATATCATGATACTGTCTTAAAGATAATGTTTTCATCATTGTATTAGATAATATCGGATTGGAAGACAAATTATGCGATCTAATTGACGTTGGACGCGCACGTGGCTCCGGAGTACTAATATCGATGCACACAGACGGTTGCAGGTGGCGCATGGGACATCGGTGGTTGTGTAGCGAGGATTGAATATTATAGGCCAAAATGTGGTTCCTAATATGCATCCCGGGCACGTGAAAAAGTTGTCTGCGGTCCTTGACATTATCGGATTGGGAGTATGAATACGTATTTAATGATTGGGTGAATGTTTTAGATGCTAAGTAAGCTGTTCAACACGTGTGTTTTATAAAGACTACGATTTTTTTCCGGAATCGTCTTATAGTGCAAATATCTATGCAAGTATTATATCGTGAAAATATCTGTAAGTATTATGGTGTGCAAAAATCGGTGTAAATCTGATCGTGTGTACACGTCTGTAAGTATTATGGTATGTAAATATCGGTACGAGTCGTATAGTGTGTAAACATCTGTGTAAGTCTTATGGTGTGTGAATATCTGTGTAAGTCTTATAGTATGCAAACATCTGTGTAAATCTTATGGTACAAATATCGGTGTAAGTCTTATATTATGTGAATATCTGTGTAAGTCTTATAGTGTGTAAATGTTCGTGTAAGTCTTATCATATGCAAATATATAAGTCTTATAGTGTGAAAACATCTAAGTCTTATATTACGAAAACTTCTAATTATGTCGCATTGTGTGTAAACATCTGTGAATGTCTTTTTATGGTATACAAATATCGGTGTAAGTCTTATAGTATACAAACATCTGTGTAAATCTTATGGTGTGCAAACATCTTCTCATGGTCTCATAGTTTAAACATCGCAGTAAGTCTTATAGTGTGTAAACATGAAGTAAACATTCGTGTAAGTTCTGTAGTGTGTCAATATATGTGCAGATCTCTGGAGGATTACTCAGGATTAATACAATTTAGATTTAGCTGTTTTTCAAAATAACAAAATAATGATTCGCTAAGTTACACAGTGTTGTTCCTTGGTTTCTATGATATTATAGCAGGAACCAAATTCATATTATCAAAAGTGTACTTCAGAAATAAAAAAACAATTTGCCACTTGGTAATTAATTTATTTAATGTCAGTTTTTGAGAATAAGAAGTAATAATAATAATAATAATGAGGACTTTGTATAGCGCCTAATCTTACGAAGCTCTAAGCGCTTTACACCATCAATAATATGACTACACTACAGAACAATAAATGACAAAAACAATGAAATTGGAAAACATAAAAACATGCTGAAAACATAAGATACAAAACATGATTAGGTCGCTAAGTTTGTCCCTGCAGAAGAATCAAGTGAGTCTTAAGAGCACTCTTAAAAGGGACCACTGTGTCTTTGTGTCTAATTTCAATGGGCAATTCGTTCCACGTCGCCGGGCCCTGGTGTGCAAACGAACGTTGTCCATATGACTTTGTTTTCACCTTGGGAACAGTGAGTAAACGATTATCAGAAGAAGAGCGTAAGGATCAAGCTGGTGTATACACATGGGTGAGGCTGGATAGGTATGTTGGACTGGAGTCTGTCATTGAAACATAGCACAGAGAACAAATTTTGTGTTTGATTCTGTATCGAATTGATAGCTAATGTAGGGTACAGAGCAGTGGTGAGGTGTGCTCTGATCGACGTACTCTAAAGATGATCCGTGCAGCTGTGTTTTGAACTTTTTGAAGTATCTGGAGTAAATATTGTGACGAACCAGACATAATTGAGTTACAATAGTCCAGTCTTGAAAGTACTAATGAACACACAAGTGTTTTAGTGGCATCAACTGAAAGATATGCAGCCTTGCATATGTTCATGACATATTGGTGCAGTGTGAGAGTACTGTCTAGAGTAACGCCTAGGTTCCGTACTGACTGAGAATTTAATGTTGGTGTTGCTGATATTTATTGTCTGAGGTAAAGGATGTGAATGAGAAAGTCTTTGTGTTGTGATCAGAATTGCCTCAGTTTTATCATCATTCATCTGCAGCTTGTTACATGTCATCCATGATTTCACATCAGAAACGCACCTCTCTACTCCTTGGATGGTAGCATCAACTTCAGTTGGGTGGCTAGACTTGTTTTGCTTGACAATTTTTTTTTTTTGGATATCAACTAATCAATGGCACAATTTTAAGGCATTTATTACAAAGTGATATTATTTTTTCAACATAAATGGAAAACACAAATGACAGGGACGTATAACATTATAAGATAAGAAATGTGTCGGGCCAAATTTTCTGGTGGTAGCTAATCAGATCCAGGGGAAGTAACTGACTTTGACCTTCATTTCCAATCATCAAGTGATAGTTACCTACGAGTCTATAGTTAAAGGTAGGTAACGAGAAAAAAAAAAAACACGTGAAAACGAAGTCTGGACTGTTTTAATTTACGTCTTAATGGTCCAAACTGAATTACTGTACGTGGTTTCGATATATGAACAATTATATATGTTTCCTGGATTGTAGAATTTCGAGTGTCAGTGATTGGGATGCTATTATTCCAGGAATGGAAAATGTTTAGTCGAATGGAACTAAAAAACTTGCAAAGAAATAAAAATATTTCTTGATAGTGTTGTCTGCTTATTTACGATTCATTGTTCGCGTACGTGACGTTTCTTTCTTCCTAGTCACGTACGTGAACTCCAATCATATATGACAACGAAGTTCACAAGGAGAGTATTAAACAGATCTGAAAATAACTGGTAACATTCGAGACCCTTTAGGAGTTGAGGGGCCATAACCACTATGTCCCCCCTCCCCGCCTTCCCCCATCATCGAATGGGCTAGGGCATAAGTGTATTAATTGCACTGTTATTTCACATAAATATAACAGTATATAATCACAAATTGTGATGAAAAAGAAAACAAGATGGAACTATTATTTTCCGTTTATAAGTTCCTAAATCAATAAAGACAGAGAAAACAAGGTGTATACCGATTCTGTTGTGTGAAACGGAAATACTGAAGAAAGCTTTCCAAGTAAGTTATATTGCTGATTTCTGAGGCCTTTCTCCCATGCATATTACAAGCGATCAAATCATCTAATATCCGTTTAATTTCAATGTTCAATGTGTATCATTCAGATAGCGCGCGCGTATGTGTGTGTGTGTGTGAGAGAGAGAGAGAGAGAGAGAGAGAGAGAGAGAGAGAGAGAGAGAGAAAGAGAGCGATGAACTAACCAACAACATATCTGAATTAATTGAATTTTAATCATATTTTTATACCGAACATTATTATTTATCATTCCAATTAAAGTTTTATAATCGTGCAGATTTAATTATGTTCCCAGTACGAAAACAGGGTTTACAAAATTCCATCACCGAAATAGAACTACTATAGATCAACGAGATCAAGACTAATTAATGTTGGACTTTTGGTAATGATTAATTTATACTCGCAACTGAAGGATTTTAGAAAATTGTATCTATGTACTTCACATGTATCATCTTCTTCTTATGACGAACAGGGAGGTTATGTCTTCTAGGTAGAGGGTATTGATGACTGGGGACTCTTCAATCACGGTGCCACGCGAGGCGGACAGACTTCAACAGAAGTTCCTGAAAACTGGGATGTAACCTTGTGACAACAAAGTAAATCGGCTTTTAAAAAAAAAACATAACATATAGGAACACGTGTGATATAAAACACACGTACAATACATGAAAGCTATAAGCTTACCCTTTTAATTTTTGTAATTTATTTTAATTTAGATAAAATTGCAGAATAAAGTTGACAAAAATGCCATTGTCTAACGCTTGCATAACATTCAAGCAACAATTGCACACATTATATATACATGTATAAGGAATGTGAATGATCGAAAGGACGAGAGTGTGAGCAGGAATTAAATATTGTTTAGGTACCCTGGGCATAAAGATGCAAGCATAATAAAATATTTATTCTCTTCAAACGTCATCTAGTTTTTATAAAAGTACCTTTCTTTGATATAGAGATCTGCGGTGTGTGTGTGTGTGAGTGGAAGGGGGGGGGAGCACTTACATGTAAAATAACGTTGATTAATATTAATTAATATTTTGGACCATATGGAATCACCTCATAAATTTAGATGTGACCAGAAAGTAATATACTATATTTCTTAAATTTGCTTACTTTTTACAACCAAACAAATTAATGGAGATATTATGTAGTATGGCAAGGTGATGACTTCTTTGAGTTTTTATGGTTGTCTATTTACTTTACCTGCATGAATCAAGGATTATTCTTGTGTAAAATGATTCCATAAATATCAAATACATTGGAAATTATATTATCTGTTTATTATGACGACATGTTTGTAAAATTACCATTTATCTCAGGTAATGATTTTATTCAATTTTTATGTAGGAAACATATTCTTAGCCAGGTACAATACAGAAATCTACATTATCATTTTATAAAGAGGACAATTAACGTTCAGATCAATAAAACATATTTATGACGCGTTGTATTTTGAAACTAACGCACTTATAACACACTATAAATGATTTGTAACGCTTTATGACACACTACTAGTAAGTTAGAAATTATTTTTAACACGAAGAAATTTAGAAAACTGCAGATTCATTATGTAATAAATTTGGAGTCTACGCATTTGGTTATAGCGCCCCGTTTTAAGGAATTCCTTTATTTTTGTGTTTACTTGTCTGATTTTTGGAATTCAGTGCAATGTAAATATTCCTCAGCCCGACATATATAACCAGTTACTAGGAGCAAACGTCACTGAGTAAATGTGTTAGAGAGTTCAATGATTGATTAGTAGTGAATTCAGGTCAAAAGCGATTGAGTGACCCACAAATAATATAATCCCTATTAAAAACTAGTGATGTACATTGGTGGTGTGACTGCAATTGGTGGTGTGACTGCAATGCAGTATTTACGGTATAGAACCGATAAGTTACACGAAGGAATAAATAAGAAGGGACTCGGCAGATACCGTTTATGTAGCCATGGTGGAAAATGTGATGCTGTTGTACCAGCGAAATGTGCATGGAAGCCATACGTTGACTGGCCTAAGGTGGCGGAGTTAAAATAGTTCCCTATGTTAGAAAATGGTCTTATAGTTTCTACGGCGTGAACCGCTGGTGATACGGAAATCTAACGAAGAGAAACCATGCAGATGTGCGGTTGATATATATTTCTCAGGTTGTGAGATTCGTGGTCATGCATTGATTAGAGTAACGGACAAGTCGGGCTATCTAATTTACAACTGAAGTTTGCATGGAAGACTTTGCAATTTGGGGGTAAACTTACGACTTCTAGCAGTATTCGCGTTGGGTTTGACACGCTCCATCAAGGAAACCCTGGCTTAAAACACTTTAATCAAGAAACATAGGTTAAACCCGTTCTGACCACAACACAAAGACTTTCTCATTCACATATTTTACCTCCAACATTAAATATCAGCAACACCAAACATTTAATTCGCACAATCAATACGAAACCTAGGTGTTACTCTTGACAGTACTCTCACATTGCACCAACATGCCATGAACATATGTACGGCTGCATATCTTGAGCTGAGACGGATCAACTTCATTCTCAAATATATTTCAGTTGATACACTAAAACACTTGTGTGCTCATTAGCACTTTCAAGACTGGACTATTCTAACTCAATTCTGTCTGGTTCATCTTAATATCTACTCCAGAAACTTCAAAATGTTCAAAACACAGCTGCTAGGATCATCCCTAGAGTACCACGATTAGAACTCACCTTCCCGATGCTCTGTACCTTTCACAGGCTATCCATTCAATCAAGAATCAAACACAAAATGTGTTCTCTGTGCTACGTTTCACTGATGGACTCCAGTCCAACATACCTAGCTGAACTCACCCATATGTACACACCAGCAAGATATCTTTACGTTCTTCTAATGCCAATCGTATACTCATTATTCCCATTATGAAAACAAAGTCATATGGACAATTTTCGTTTGCATACCATGGCCCAGCAACGTGGAACGAATTACTCACTGAACTTAGACACAGTGATCCATTTCAAGGGTACTCTTAAAACTCACCTTTTTCGACTGCAAGAACAAACTTAAAGACCTAATAATGTTTCCTACCTTAAGTATGTTCAACATGTTTTTTTGGTTTCTAATTTCATTGTGTGATTTTGTTTTGTAGTCATATCTTTATATATGTTGTAAAGCGCTTAGAGCTTCTAAAGATTAGACGCTATATAAAGTCATTATTATTATTATTATTATTATTATTATTATTATTATTATTATTATTATTATTATTATTATTCACGGCATAGAAGAAACCAGATGTTGGAATGGGTATGTTAAACCCTGAGGCTATAATGTCTCTCCGGCAAAATGTCTGAGGGTTCCAGCGAGTTAATTGAGATAGCTATAAACTAGAGATGCGCGGTTTAGTTTTGCCAAAGTCAGTTACGTAACCTTTTTCACGGGTAAGTGACGATTTTTTGTTGGAACAAAGGATCGTCAAATGGAATTGTAAACATTTTTGACAGGCGGTTGGGAGGGGCGATATCTGATCATTAGGGACCAACCTCCAATTGGAATTGAGTTAGGCGTGCCAAACATTAGAAACTTAAGTTTAAATGTCATCTTTAGAACTAGAACTTTATTAGGGTTACAAGTACTTGGCGAGACGGACAAAGCAAATAAAACTACTCCGAGACCATTCGTAATGGCGGAATTATTCAAGGAATAATAAGAAAGCTTCGAAACAGGTCAGTTCATATTTGCTCGATTGTTGTGAAATATTACTGCAAAGTAAGTGTACTTTAATTATTGCAGTATATCCATATATTTGAATATATATATATATATATATATATATATATATATATATATATATATATATATATATATATATATATATATATTTAATCACCATAGTAGTTTGATTCATTCGTAGTGTTTGATATACATGAGTATTTTGAAATATGAGCAACGTGATGTGTAGAATTAATATTGTAATTCGTTATTGGGTTAATTCGTAGTAACCGCATGCATGTATTCATTTGATATAGATTTGCAAATGTTGAATTGAATTATAAGCTTTGTATAATGTTACGGTGTGCAACATTAATATAGGATTTGTCTATTTGTGTATACTGGTAGGAGTATCATGTGTTTGGATATATCAGAGCATAGACAAACATATCTGTGTACACTTGTGGAAGTGCAATGTACAAAAATGCGTCTGATTATATGATATTGCTTTGTATACAATAAGAAAACGGTAATGGCCTATCTGATGATACTAGTGTTAGTGTGTGTTACTTAACAAAAGGTACATGCTTTGCTAATGTCCATGTATGTATTCTTTAGAAGCTTTTAGGGACCAGAGGAAAATACTCAGTGTTGTGATCCGAGTCTCTTGGAGACAAAGAAAAGAGGAGAAGTTTTAAGGACAGGAGGCAATTACCCCAGCAGTTGGTCCGAGTCTCTGGGAGACAACAGAGAGAAGGAAGGACAGAGGGAGGAGTTGCAGGGAGAACGGAGGGAGACAAAGGAAAAGAGAAAAAACATACAGATGAGTAGGAATTACGACAGAAGGGAAAATTTCACACACTAATTCAAAGGATGAACTAGGCCATCACTTGGTGTAGTGATATGATATTAGCTGAACTGTATTTGAGAGATTACTGTTTGAATTATATTAAATTGTTGTTATTTAAAATTTCAATTTGTGTATTCATTAAATGAACTGTCGGCACCGCTGACTGGTGGCTCAGAGCTTTGCATCTCTCTATCACTACTTCGATTTCGGACAAAAACGAGCCAGATTGGGTCTTCTATATTAATTTAAATAAATTGGAAGCACCACACCCCAAAAGGGAAGCAACCTAATCTTTACATTATTATTGATATAACTGCTGGCTGAACTATCTGACCTTTACAACTGAGCCTAAAGCAAAATCTGAGTGTCACTAGATGACCAAAGCAGACATTGACTGCCGTATTTACACTTGGATTAGTACAGGGCAGTAGTTCAAGTAGCGGTGATGTAGAAGAAGGAATGGCCGTTTAGTCAATATACAGTGAAATACAACGTTTCATATAAAATATTTCGATCACAAATGAATGAATGTCATACTCATTAAAAATCGAACGTTTATGGGGTTTATGTATGCACTATTGAGCATACGTTTCAAAATTGATTGCTCATGTTCAGATTTGTGTGAAATTTAGTTTTCCTATTATGCTATTTTTCCCTCCAGTTATTAACATTTTCATTCTAAGTTCGCGAACACTTCCTCGTTTTTTTTTTAATGTCGTAAAAACTGCCACAAACGGTCATCTCTTCCAGTGGCCTATTAGTTAAATCGTCCGCATTGGAGGCGGGAGGTCGCGGGTGCGAACCCCGGCCGAATCATACCAAAGACATATAAATGGTACTAGTAGCTTCCTAACTTGGAGCTCAGCATTAAGAGGTTTGTGTTAAGACTGGTCATCCTGGTGTCAGGATAAAGTGACTGGAAGGGAGATCATGTTACAGGTCTGCGGCATGATGCAGTGATAGACATCACTATAAACTGCCATACTGCTGACATCGTGGCGATATGACTGGAAAATTGTTAACGCTACTTTAAAAATCTAAATCATACACACATTGTTTCATAAGCTTTAAGTATGACGATTAAAGATGTACATTTCCAAGGACTATTAGTATTCCACATTCTGTAAGTGTGAGGATTAACTATACAAATCGCCCAGAGTTAATAATATTCAATAAGCTTCATGCACGACGATTAAATGTATACATTTCCCATGACTAATATCATTGCATAAGCTTTAAGTATGATGATTAAATGTATACATTTCCCATGACTATTATCATTGCATAAGCTTTAAGTATGATGATTAAATGTATACATTTCCCATGACTATTATCATTGCATAAGCTTTAAGTATGACGATTAAATGTATACATTTCCCATGACTATTATCATTGCATAAGCTTTAAGTATGATGATTAAATGTATACATTTCCCATGACTATTATCATTGCATAAGCTTTAAGTATGACGATTAAATGTATACATTTCCCATGACTATTATCATTGCATAAGCTTTAAGTATGACGATTAAATGTATACATTTCCCATGACTATTATCATTGCATAAGCTTTAAGTATGACGATTAAATGTATACATTTCCCATGACTATTATCATTGCATAAGCTTTAAGTATGACGATTAAATGTATAAATTTCCCAAGACTATTATCATTGCATAAGCTTTAAGTATGACGATTAAATGTATAAATTTCCCTTGACTATTATCATTGCATAAGCTTTAAGTATGACGATTAAATGTATAAATTTCCCATGACTATTATCATTGCATAAGCTTTAAGTATGACGATTAAATGTATACATTTCCCATGACTATTATCATTGCATAAGCTTTAAGTATGACGATTAAATGTATACATTTCCCATGACTATTATCATTGCATAAGCTTTAAGTATGACGATTAAATGTAAAAATTTCCCATGACTATTATCATTGCATAAGCTTTAAGTATGACGATTAAATGTATAAATTTCCCAAGACTATTATCATTGCATAAGCTTTAAGTATGACGATTAAATGTCTAAATTTCCCATGACTATTATCATTGCATAAGCTTTAAGTATGACGATTAAATGTATAAATTTCCCAAGACTAATATCATTGCATAAGCTTTAAGTATGACGATTAAATGTATACATTTCCCATGACTATTATCATTGCATAAGCTTTAAGTATGACGATTAAATGTATACATTTTCCATGACTATTATCATTGCATAAGCTTTAAGTATGACGATTAAATGTATACATTTCCCATGACTATTATCATTGCATAAGCTTTAAGTATGACGATTAAATGTATACATTCCCCATGACTATTATCATTGCATAAGCTTTAAGTATGACGATTAAATGTATAAATTTCCCATGACTAATATCATTGCATAAGCTTTAAGTATGACGATTAAATGTATACATTTCCCATGACTAATATCATTGCATAAGCTTTAAGTATGACGATTAAATGTATACATTTCCCATGACTATTATCATTGCATAAGCTTTAAGTATGACGATTAAATGTATAAATTTCCCATGACTAATATCATTGCATAAGCTTTAAGTATGACGATTAAATGTATACATTTCCCATGACTAATATCATTGCATAAGCTTTAAGTACGACGATTAAATGTATAAATTCCCATGACTAATATTATTGCATAAGCTTTAAGTATGACGATTAAATGTATACATTTCCCATGACTAATATCATTGCGTAAGCTTTAAGTATGACGATTAAATGTATACATTTCCCATGACTAATATCATTGCGTAAGCTTTAAGTATGACGATTAAATGTATACATTTCCCATGACTATTATCATTGCATAAGCTTTAAGTATGACGATTAAATGTATAAATTTGTCAGGACTGTTATTATTCCATAAACTTCAAGTATGACGATTAAATGTATAAATTTGTCAGGACTGTTATTATTCCATAAACTTCAAGTATGACGATTAAATGTATAAATTTGTCAGGACTATTATTATTCCATAAGCTTTAAGTATGACGATTAAATGTATAAATCGCCCAGGACTAATAGTATTCAATAAGCTTTAAGTATGCCGATTAAATGTATAAATCGCCTAGGACTAATAATATTCCATAAGCTTTAAGTATGACGATTAAATGTATAAATCGCCCAGGACTAATAGTATTCAATAAGCTTTAAGTATGACGATTAAATGTATAAATCGTCCAGGACTAATAGTATTCAATAAGCTTTAAGTATGACGATTAAATGTATAAATCGCCCAGGACTATTATTATTCCATAAGCTTTAAGTATGACGATTAAATGTATAAATCGCCCAGGACTAATAGTATTCAATAAGCTTTCAGAGTGAAGCTATGCTACTGTCTTGTAGGTTACAGGCTATGTTCATGCATATATCACAATGTCACATAAGGTCTCTCTCTCTCTCTCTCTCTCTCTCTCTCTCTCTCTGCAAATGTTTAATATATAAATGACGAATAGTACTTTCCATGTGACACGACGTGACATGACAGGCATGAATTGTGAGATCATCTTAACATCAGCTGAAGCTTCGTCATTCATGTCATGTGATCAGACTTGTCGTTGTACACATATGCCTACAAGGTGTTTACCTTGACTGTATAGCACCTCTATTTAGTTTTCACGCCATTCTGGTACTGATAAGCCAGGCCCACACCGGGGGGGGGGGGGGGGGGGGGGGCAACCGTGGCACTTGTCAGGGGCCCGAGCTAGATAGGCACATATACGCACATATTTGAAACACGAAAGGGGCCCGAACTCTGTCAGCTGCCTGGGGCCCAGAATTTCCTTGGTGCGGGCCTGGATAAGCATATAAGAGGTACCACAGTGTTATATAAATTAGGAGTTTGAAAATAAATATTAATAAGGACTCAATCATTTGCGATTATTCCGCAACACACAAACTACTACAATTCACAAACGCACTTTATTAAATGGCAAAAACAACAACTAAACACGTCCTTATTTATTGATGAGAGATGTGAAAATTGGATTTTAAAGCATTATACATATAATGTTCGTGCTAGAACAATATTAAAACGTCTCTAGATATTTGAATCATAAGTTTATATAGTACATAGTTTAGGTATGTTAGCACACAGTATGGCAAAAAATTACCAGGTACATAGAGAATATTTTATATTTAACATTATATATCTGCTATACACACAGAAATGCTACTAAATCTGAGATTCGCTATATCTAAAAAATGCTTCATGCGAAGAAGGAAAAAGAACACTAACATAAAACTGAGAATTTCGTATCTTCACAAACACCTGAAAATATAGCAGTTTTAAAACTGTTATCAAATACTATTTGTATTAATCTGTGATCTTTAATATGTACATATGCGAAATATATTGAAAACCCGGACTTTGAAGAAGAAACGTAAACATGTACAATGAAACTAGGCTAATGTAGCCACCAAGAAATAAATGTAGCTAATTAAATCGTTATGATTCATTTGGACATTGAATGTGCTCATACAACCCGCACACACACACACACACACACACACACACACACACACACACACACACACACACATTGTATTAGTTTTAAAATTGTGACCAAGTTAATTTATGGAAAGGAAGCAACTTCAGATCAGCACACAGAGTCAAACTTTTATTTATTTGATACCGAAACTGCATATCGTTGACGTCAAGGTTCAACAAATCGAAATGTTTTGAAATGACTGAATGACTGTACGAAACATTACCGGATAGCAGTTCAATATGGAATACGAACACGTAAGAAAGAGTCACGTTTTAACCATATTACTTTAATCGAAACTTTTTTTTAACACATTCTCTCTCTGTGGATCTCTAAAATTTCTTTTTTTAATTAGATGAGCACAAGGGACATAGTTTGTTTTTCCCTTCATATTCATGTATTAGAGAGTAGAAGAACCACTTTAAATTAGGGTCGGGGCATCTTCTAAAGCAACAAGCTCGACATAGATTGACCAAACATGGTGACATTGTATTTTTCTTTAAAAAAATTAATATTTAGAAAATATGTATAAATTTAATAGATCTGGTTTTACAATGAAACAATGATTTTATTTTACAGTTTTGCAGGCCCGGCCCTAGGATGTGCGTGGCCCAAGGCAGCAAGCGATGAGCGCGGGCCCGAAACAACAAACACTGCATTGCGAGTTTAGTGCAGGGCCCAAAGCGGTTGCCTCGTTCGCCTTTCTCTAGCGCAGGACCTGCATTTATATTTCATATTTACAACAAATAAAGAATATATAATTTTATTAAGGCTATATCCAATGTTGAATCATGTGTTTATTACCACTCTCTTATTACATCATGAAATTAACGTCAGGCCAAATAAGGCAAAATTGTGGAGGGGATAGGCAATGTACAGATGCGCGGGTCCCTTTGTTTGCCAAAAGAAAGATAAAATATTTGATGTGCATTCGTGCCCACATAAGGTCTGCAGTGTTGCGTCCCATAGTAAAAAAAGCAATTTTTCGAGGATTTGACCTTCTCTCCTCTACTATAATATATACTTGTAAATGTTTCTTATATATATATATATATATATATATATATATATATATATATATATATATATATATATATATATATATATATATATATATATATATATATATATTGAAATTTTTAAGCCCAGGCTTGCGTCCGGTATTGTAGTATTTCTAGGCGATTCCTGCTTCAGTAAGCTTGTGATTACGGGGTCGTTAACTGACAAACGCTCGATTGACAACCCGCTACCCGATGTTATCATTCAAAATAGGTGTTATTGACTGTTTGTGTTTTGATTTACGGCGCACTAATCTTACTTGGTGAAAACCAACACTGCGTGATCGCTAGCTGAACTGTGTAAATTCATTGTAGTTACTTTCGTGGTGTTGTTATATGCCGTAATCATAATATGATAAATATGTTTCTACCGCGATTTTTCTTGATTATTATTTACACAAACATTTGATCTTTAAATTCTACTAATATGTTTTGATCACTAAAAGCATTTGCGAAACAAAGTCGTGCTTTCGGCAAAACATTACACATGATTTATCATATGTTTAGGGTAGGTTGGTTTGGGGTATGATGTTAGGGAGAACAATAAAGTCAGATATATTTAGACATATATACAGCGGAAACCTAAAAAACCCAATAAATAAATAAATAAATAAATAAATAAATAAATAAAGCAAAAAATAAATAAATGACAGTTGTAATGGTTGAAGATCTCTCTCTCTCTCTCTCTCTCTCTCTCTCTCTCTGTTTACTGAATACAAATTAAATTATAAATGAAATACACCAATCATTTTATTTATAAATAGCCTGGAAACTTGCAATGACCATATACACATAATAAATAGTACTGTGGAAAATGAACAAAAAAGAAGAAAAACAA
Organism: Unio delphinus; assembly: GCA_029339505.1. Taxonomy (NCBI): domain Eukaryota; kingdom Metazoa; phylum Mollusca; class Bivalvia; order Unionida; family Unionidae; genus Unio; species Unio delphinus. Next base: position 4,889,715 of record JAQISU010000021.1, on the reverse strand, counting down.
ATAATTGGTCATAAATTCCAATATAGAAATGATATGACCAGCTGCGTTTATTTTAAAATGCTTAAATACTTACATGATCTCAGATATAAATATCGATACAGCATATTTATTGTAATGTCCCAATGTAGACAAGTTATATGACATTAAGAGATGTCCAAATATCATGATACTGTCTTAAAGATAATGTTTTCATCATTGTGTTAGATAATATCGGATTGGAAGACAAATTATGCGATCTAATTGACGTTGGACGCGCACGTGGCTCCGGAGTACTAATATCGATGCACACAGACGGTTGCAGGTGGCGCATGGGACATCGGTGGTTGTGTAGCGAGGATTGAATATTATAGGCCAAAATGTGGTTCCTAATATGCATCCCGGGCACGTGAAAAAGTTGTCTGCGGTCCTTGACATTATCGGATTGGGAGTATGAATACGTATTTAATGATTGGGTGGATGTTTTAGATGCTAAGTAAGCTGTTCAACACGTGTGTTTTATAAAGACTACGATTTTTTTCCGGAATCGTCTTATAGTGCAAATATCTATGCAAGTATTATATCGTGAAAATATCTGTAAGTATTATGGTGTGCAAAAATCGGTGTAAATCTGATGGTGTGTACACGTCTGTAAGTATTATGGTATGTAAATATCGGTACGAGTCGTATAGTGTGTAAACATCTGTGTAAGTCTTATGGTGTGTGAATATCTGTGTAAGTCTTATAGTATGCAAACATCTGTGTAAATCTTATGGTACAAATATCGGTGTAAGTCTTATATTATGTGAATATCTGTGTAAGTCTTATAGTGTGTAAATGTTCGTGTAAGTCTTATCATATGCAAATATATAAGTCTTATAGTGTGAAAACATCTAAGTCTTATATTACGAAAACTTCTAATTATGTCGCATTGTGTGTAAACATCTGTGAATGTCTTTTTATGGTATACAAATATCGGTGTAAGTCTTATAGTATACAAACATCTGTGTAAATCTTATGGTGTGCAAACATCTTCTCATGGTCTCATAGTTTAAACATCGCAGTAAGTCTTATAGTGTGTAAACATTAAGTAAACATTCGTGTAAGTTCTGTAGTGTGTCAATATATGTGCAGATCTCTGGAGGATTACTCAGGATTAATACAATTTAGATTTAGCTGTTTTTCAAAATAACAAAATAATGATTCGCTAAGTTACACAGTGTTGTTCCTTGGTTTCTATGGTATTATAGCAGGAACCAAATTCATATTATCAAAAGTGTACTTCAGAAATAAAAAAACAATTTGCCACTTGGTAATTAATTTATTTAATGTCAGTTTTTGAGAATAAGAAGTAATAATAATAATAATAATGAGGACTTTGTATAGCGCCTAATCTTACGAAGCTCTAAGCGCTTTACACCATCAATAATATGACTACACTACAGAACAATAAATGATAAAAACAATGAAATTGGAAAACATAAAAACATGCTGAAAACATAAGATACAAAACATGATTAGGTCGCTAAGTTTGTCCCTGCAGAAGAATCAAGTGAGTCTTAAGAGCACTCTTAAAAGGGACCACTGTGTCTTTGTGTCTAATTTCAATGGGCAATTCGTTCCACGTCGCCGGGCCCTGGTGTGCAAACGAACGTTGTCCATATGACTTTGTTTTCACCTTGGGAACAGTGAGTAAACGATTATCAGAAGAAGAGCGTAAGGATCAAGCTGGTGTATACACATGGGTGAGGCTGGATAGGTATGTTGGACTGGAGTCTGTCATTGAAACATAGCACAGAGAACAAATTTTGTGTTTGATTCTGTATCGAATTGATAGCTAATGTAGGGTACAGAGCAGTGGTGAGGTGTGCTCTGATCGACGTACTCTAAAGATGATCCGTGCAGCTGTGTTTTGAACTTTTTGAAGTATCTGGAGTAAATATTGTGACGAACCAGACATAATTGAGTTACAATAGTCCAGTCTTGAAAGTACTAATGAACACACAAGTGTTTTAGTGGCATCAACTGAAAGATATGCAGCCTTGCATATGTTCATGACATATTGGTGCAGTGTGAGAGTACTGTCTAGAGTAACGCCTAGGTTCCATACTGACTGAGAATTTAATGTTGGTGTTGCTGATATTTATTGTCTGAGGTAAAGGATGTGAATGAGAAAGTCTTTGTGTTGTGATCAGAATTGCCTCAGTTTTATCATCATTCATCTGCAGCTTGTTACATGTCATCCATGATTTCACATCAGAAACGCACCTCTCTACTCCTTGGATGGTAGCATCAACTTCAGTTGGGTGGCTAGACTTGTTTATTTGGGTGTCATCATCATACAATTCGTGCGACACTGGGTGATGATCTATGACAGTTGAGAGCGGCTGAGTATACAGAATGAATAGAACAAGTCCAAGAACAGATCCCTGTGGAACACCACAATATACGTCAACTGGGCTGGAGTGTATTCCATTTGCAGATATAATTTGTGTCCTGTTAACTAAGTAGGACTTGAACCACTGTAAGGCTATATTCTGAATTCCAAAGTAACAAGACAGCTATTTACCTAGGCATTAACGTTTGGACGATCATTATGTATAATCCTTCATGATCTGCAGAAGAACTTCCCAAAAAGTATCACGGGCAGGTAACTTCGCAAGCAAGCTCAAAAACGTTGTCATAAAGATACCAATGTAAAGGGCCTTACTAAAAGTCTTAGGAGACCCCAGTTGGTTGACATTTTCTTTGATACTGAGTTTCTGTAGAATACCTTATAGTAACGGTTTATAATTTAGCTTTCGAACGATGATCGACGTTTAGTAGCAATTACATATTTTTGAAGTTCCATAAAGTATCTCTTTAATCCGTACTCAACCAGAATATTTCTGACAATAAGGAAAGTTAAGCATGTGATTTCATTTGAATCACGAAGAAACATTTTTGATAAGGTGTAATAATTAACTGGTGCGTTTTTAAAGGACCCGAAGGAAATTAGATTAATATTTATACACCAAGTCATTTTTGTGCAAAAATGTATAGATACACTTTAATATAATTCTTTCCAAAACCATTGCCTCTCAGTTCAATAGAAACATTGGTGAATATATTATATTATTGTGTTTCATCTCCTTTCTTAGTAAATCATATGAGGTACAATAGCTTCAACTGCACATGAGTTTCAAGTTGTTTATTAAATAATTTTAAGTGAAGACAAATAAATAGAAAATGTTTGCAGCGTCCTTCCTCAGTAGTGTTACATAGCTCTGACAATATGTAATGAAGGTAATGCACATACTAAACAGTAATGAAGTGAATGGATACGATTCTCCAACTTTAACTGGCTGTGAATTCCTTTATAATATCTGTATGTCTTGCTGCAACTAATTTAAATTGCCCGAGTAATAATGTAATTTGAGATTTAAAACTCGATTCACCATATTTAGTGTAACGTTCCAGCTTAATACAACATATTTATTTAAGTACCAGTCTAGAGGTAACAGATTTATTTAAGTACCAGTCTAGAAGTATCATATTTATTTAAGTACCAGTCTAGAGGTATCATATTTATTGTAAATTCCCAGTCTAGAGGTATCATATTTATTGTAAATTCCCAGTCTAGAGGTATCATATTTATTGTAAATTCCCAGTCTAGAGGTATCATATTTATTGTAAATTCCCAGTCTAGAGGTATCATATTTATTGTAAATTCCCAGTTTAGAGGTATCATATTTATTGTAAATTCCCAGTTTAGAGGTATCATATTTATTGTAAATTCCCAGTTTAGAGATATCATATTTATTGTAAATTCCCAGTTTAGAGATATCATTTATTGTAAATTCCCAGTTTAGAGATATCATATTTATTGTAAATTCCCAGTCTAGAGATATCATATTTATTGTAAATTCCCAGTCTAGAGGTATCATATTTTTTGTAAATTCCCAGTTTAGAGATATCATATTTATTGAGATGTTCCAGTTTAGAAATTTCCTATTTATTGTACAGTCCCAGTTTAGATACATTGTATGTATTAGAGTATCAATTTAGAGACATGATATTCATTGTAAAGTCCAAAGTTAGAGGCATCATATTTACTGTAATGTCCCAGTTTAGAGATATCATATTTATTTTAATGCCGCAGTTTACAGACTTATTTTGTGTTGTAATGTCAAAGGTTGTATGCATCAATATGCATTGTTATCAGTCCGTTTATATGCATCATATTTATTGTGATGTCACAATTTATTTACATCATATGTATCGTGATGTCATAGTTTACATAAAAGATGTTTACTGTAATGTTCCAGATTAAATCAAACATATTTATTGTAATGTTGTCCCAATTTCCATAAAATATATTTTTAAAAATCCCGGTTTACATAAAACGTGTTTATTGTAATGTTCCCATATTTCATAAAACATGTTCACAGCTTACATAAAATATATTTATTGTAATATTGTCCAAGTTTTTTTTTTTTATAAAAATAAAACATATTACATTAAACATATTTATTGTAGTGCCCTCGTGTACATAAAATGTATTTATTGAAATGTCTCAGTTCACGTAAAACCCGTTTATTGTTAATGGTGTCTTAGTTTACACTTTAATGTCACAGGTTACGTGCTATCTTTTCAAAATACACAAGTTTGTTACATCTTCTGTGCTTTTTATTGTCATAATGTAGAGCAAACAACTGACTACAAAAGAACCAACAAATGTGTCTGCTCTTAAAGGTGTCAGTGATGTAAAACAGATCAGCAACTTTATTACCGTGTCATTGGACTACATGTATATAGCACAACCTTGATTCCTACAAAACTTTTTAGTTTGTCAAACGTTCGAAATATCTGAAGGGTTAGGGACCCTCATAAATGGGTCATGTTTTAACATTTTGGAACATTTATTCTCGAGCTTGTGTCCCGAATTGCAACATTACTATGAGGACTAACGCGTAATTTAACTGTTGTTTTAAACTGCTGTAGGGGTCATTTAGTAACAAACAATGAACTGTGACCTGGATAACCGGATCCGATGTTTTATAATCCAACCCAAAACGTGATGTGAAACCTAGTGCACTGGACTGTTTGATCATTTACAATGTACACAGACGGTAAAGCTATAGTTAAGGACAGGGTTAGATCAGACCAGATCGGGGTAATAATCTGGGGAAAAGACACCTACTGGTATGATAGCCAAATTATCACTGGGCTGTTAATCTGACGAGACCGTTCTTGACACGAGAAAAATATCCATGGTGTATTCTTCGCGAACGTTCTACTAGAACTGAATTTTGCATCACCTCTAATCAAGAGTGAAACGGAAAGAAATTCACGGATAAGCCCTACATTCATCAGTGTTTGCGGAGCGTGCAAACGAAGCAGTTCTGGAGTTGGCTTAAGGTAGGATTTGGGTTTAACTTTATAACCTACCCACTGGCCGCAGCCAAGTTTCGTGTTCTATTTCCACCCATTCCCATATTGAATATTCCCCCTCCCATTCCCATCCGTCTGCGTATTCTAATCATAATCTATTTTCATTTGTTCAGCACCCCACCCCATTAATCGAAATTCCGCCTTCTCGGCCAACATTCACAACACATGATGTTCGCATATACCTAACAGTTACTTAATTTATGTTTGTTCTTCAATGGCTTGCACTTTTGTGTGTGCATAGTTTCAGATGTGATGATTCAACAAATGGCCAGTCCATATGGGAATACACCGATTAACGATTTTGTGATGATGCGAGAGCAAAACATCATCTTTCATATTTTTAAAAATAATCATTAGTGTATTTGCGTACACCTGTAAATTCTACTTTACCTATTTACTGACCAATTAACCCTCAGAGAATTGGAAATAAATTTGACTTTATTTTAGATAATGAAAGCGTACATCATGTTTCATTCATCATTTTAATTTTCTTTTGCGGTAGGTTCGTCTACACTCAAAACTTTAATAGCATTTATTAAGATATATTTCGTACCAATCGATTAAGGTTTTATCAGGTATGAATTGTTTTATGGTCTGCCAAGGTTCGTAGATTTCATGGTTGCTACATTACTTGGGATACAATATATTGATCTGCTGTTCTAAATCTTTAAGGTATGTTGTCAAAGGAGAAAGAAAACCCAGAAGACAGAACTAACAAAATGCCTATGTTAAACGTCTGACATGCTAACTTGTTAATTCATGTATGCTCAACCTGACCAGCATATTTTCACATCTTACCATGTTGCCTCATTTCCAGTAAATTCCATGTTGCCTCATTTCCAATAAATTCCATGTTGCCTCATTTCCAGCAAATTCCATGTTGCCTAATTTACAGTAAATTCTTTGTCGACTCATTTCCTTTTGTGTTATGGATTTAGTCATGTCCTACTTCAGCAATAACCTTTCAGAGCTGGCATTATGACCCAATTATTTTAACCAGAAAATCAGAAGCAGGCAAGATGAAAGTCCAGCTTTCCAAAGTAAACCCGTTGTAAAGGGTTAAATATAGCCTTTCATAATCTTTATCTTATTCTTTATCTTATTATTATTATTATTATTATTATTATTAAGGTGATTTGAAAAACAAATTTTAGCAGCTTGGCATGAGCCTCACAATAAATGTAGACCATCTGAGACGGTATACCGCAGTATTTCTGAACTTACCGCCATACGTACCACTGTATACCGCAATTATATTAAGAACACGAATTTCATCTTGTGAGACAGGGGTCTGACACATTTCTTTTAAAATATTTCGTCTATCAATAGCTGGAAAAATAAGACTCCGATTTACATGGAAATAACACCTTATGATATCCATTATGGTATTTGTAAAAAGAAGAAAATGACAGCCCCCTCTCACGACCACATATGAAACTGTCAGCACCCTATTGTACATGAATTTTCGAGATGTGAATTAATTGATGTATAAGCTATTATCTAAAACTTTCAACTCCGGTCTGCTGATTAAGTTTTATTAACTCTTGACCTTTATCTCATAGCTGTTTATAGCGAAAATATAATTTCACTGTTTGGTACATTTTTTAACTGCTGAATTATTTATTAACAATGCAATCTCTCAAGACCAGCAGCCTAAGTAAATTGAAATCCGTTTGAAAGGAAAATACTACACTAATCTCAGATCGTATCTTATTTAAGGTTAGTAGAATTAAATCGACAATTCGAAACCACGCTATTCTGGGAATGGAATGTTTTATTTGGCCATACATATCATTTTCATACTGT